>WBNH01004367.1:0-36247 GCA_013401255.1 Urocolius indicus
TTGTTTGTTTGTTTTTTTAAGTTTCATAATAGCAATCACAGAAGAGATACTGATGTTTTAAAAAATTTTGATCTGTACATAACATTTCCTGTTGAGTGAAAGGCAGCTAGTGGCGTTCCATGAAATGTTCTGATGATGACATAATTACAGAAAGTATACAGCTTGTTAAAATATAGAAAATTTTGTTGATATGTTTGGATTTTTAAAAATTTCTATTTGATTGACATTTTTTCTTTTTCCCTTTTTGCATCAAGAGAGCTCTTCTGTAGTGCATTATTTCTCCAAAGTGAATAATAACACAAGCTATATATTTTATTTGCTCATGAATGTTTGAAACCAGATAGTTTTGATAAAGGTAATTATGAGTTTAGTAGCAGGACTGGAGAGATCTTCTTAATAATGAGATTTTTAAATCCCGAGATTTAAAAAAAAATATTTTTTTTACATTCCTGTATTAAAACCACAGTTTAATGGTGACTATGAGTAGCTATTTGGGCAAAATATAAAGATCCGACTATGACTTTTGTTGCCCTTTAGCTAGGGTTTCGGTAAGCACTCTGTTGCTTTGTCTCTTTTAATTCTGACTAAAGGGCCTTGGCAATTGGAACAAAGGCTTTACGTTTGAATGAAGGTTGTAAAACTATTCAGAGTGACTTGACTGACAAGCAAGACCTTTGTAGTTTTTTATCCTGTATTTTGAAATAGCTGAGTGAAAATTCAAGGGAGAAATAGGTAGTTTCATCTGATGCCATTGTATGTACAAACATACATGTATGTTTGTGTGTATACACAGGCATATGTATATAAGATTACTTAATCGAACAACTTGTTCACATCTGGTTAGTTGCAATCAATGAAAGAGGATTCATGACTGCATATATAGGTTTTCCAGTTTTAGGGTAGCTGTGGTGTTGATTAAATTTTCTGAAATCTTAAAGAAATACTGCAAGTAAAAACGTTTCCTTTTAGTGACAGAAGTTTATAAAATACCTGCTTTTCCTGCACATTGTCATATACTGCTAAATCTCGAAAGGAAGACATGAACTTTGCCAGCATCTACTGATACCTTAAAAGCCAGTTTGAGTAAACTCTCTAAGACTGATTTTTGGAGATTTAGAAAGCAGGCATTTTTTATTGTAGTGCTGTGTGCATGGGGGATAGTTCCTCTTACCATGCACACAGAGTTCAGAGTGTTTTTTGCTTATATTGTTAAGTTACATATATATGTATTGTATTTCTCAGAATCATCATACATATTATTTTTTCACACTTATATAGGGCCTGTCTTCTTTCGACATACACTGTTAATTACAAAGAGGGTCTTTGGGGGTCTTCAGGCCTCTCTGGTGGTTGTTGTCCTGATGTATTTCTGTCCTGAATTTGTGCATTATCAGTTTACATATTTCTTCTTTTCAAACTTACTAGTCTTTAACCACGAAGATCCAATATTTTGGTTTGTTTCTTAGTCTGCATCTACATTTACATCCTGGATGTCTTAAGATTGTTGTTACCTGCATCCTAACTGCCTGTATTTTAGATGCCCTAAGATAGCTGAAGCAATCACAAGTTAAACTATCATAAATGGCAAACCTAACATTTTTCCACTTTTAGACAGCGCTGGGTATACATTCTTCTGTCAGATCTTTTAATAGCTAAGTTATTTTTCAAAAGCATGGTTGCTAAATAAAATGGTTTAACAAATTACAAGGATTTCAGAGGTATAACTGTCACTAACATCCACTGAGGCAATTCAGATCAAAGCCATAGGGAATTGAAAGAGAAGCTTTTTGTTTCAGTAGTTTTAAAGTGAAGGTGTGCAATGCTGAATTGTATCCTTCATGATAAATCTTCCACAACCATTTTTTATTCCGAAAAAAACACAAAACCAAATCAACCCTGTTTAGTTTGTCTCCTCCCATCTTCTCCTCTAATTTGAGTCTTCCTAGCCTGAATCTTATTCATGGGCACAAAGCAAACTTGGCTCACGTGTTTCTATCTCCTGAGAATCTCCATCAGATAACATAGGAAATATGTCCTCATGGGGATGTTCAAAGTATGTGCCAATTGTGGCATGTGAATACAGTTTTTGCAGTCAAAAGAGCAAACTAAAATCTATTGATTTGTGTTTACCTGGTGTTTTCAAAACATTGGTATTCTGGTTATTGATTTATCATGTTAACCAAGAGGCAGTTGGCATTATGCCACAGAAGTGTATTTTTACTTAAAGGAACTTCAGAGATTTTGATGTGTTTTCCTCTTATTTCCCTGATGGCTTCTTTTTATTGAAGAGTAACATGAGGAGACCTGGTAGCAATTTTATTCCTTTCCCATAACAGTTTGGAATAATAGTTTGGTCTTTGGTTACCAGTCAAGTTTCTACCAGTCAGCTTGATTCTGGTTTTTTGTCATGTGGCAGTGGAATATAAAAAATTGTATGTTTGTAGCTTTCACTCAGAAACTGGCTATTTTCTTTTTTCATGGTTCAGTTAGCAACAGAAGACTAAGCTCCAATTGGTCACACTTTTGTAAACTCCTAGGGCTCACTCTCTTTCTTCATTCTGATAAAAGAAAGCGCCAAGTTTAGATCCAGTTTCCCAGGAAATTTTGAGGCACATTTGGTTTCTTTAACTGTGTGCACTACACAATTTGATTTTGCACACATTTAGTCATTTGCATTAGCCATTGAATTAATTCAGAGATTTTGTTAAGGCCGTCTCCACCCCCAACATAAATTCACACTAGTTGAATGCCACCTTTATTGATGAATTTCAGTGATGCTCTGCTGAAATGGTAGGAATAAATCTGTCATAGGAATGGTATCATAGACATCATTACATAAGCATGGCTTGTATCGTTTTCACCACTTCCTTCAATTGTTAAAAAGAGTGAAAATAGTAATCTCCTTTCTCATAGTGCTTAGGGCCAGACCAAGTTATTTTTGGATTTCCTGTCACCTCCTTGGCTGATTTCTGTGGATGACTTATGTTAAAAGCAACAATAATGTTTGAATTGGAAGGGTTTGGTCTTTGGGTTTTCATTCTTCGCGGAGAGCTGTTTATTTGTATGTGGTTCACCACACTACATGGATAGTACTATCAAATCTGTGCTTTATTATAGGGTCAGAGCAGTGAAGTAATGACAGTAGTTGCACGTTTTGGAGTTTCATGTTCTTGCCAATTCTTCCTTTTTGACGCAGGGAAATGAAACTAGATCTGTATCTCTGTGACAAAGGTTATAGTTAGAAACAAATACAATTAGAAATGGGCCTCATTACTCAGCTGAACTTTGCTTTGCTGCTAGGAGTTTAAAATCTGATTTAGTAAATGTCCAGGGAGTTGTTAGTTAGCTTGTGCTGGTGATAAGAATCTAATATTCCAGGAGCATTTCTGGATGTATTGAACATACTTGATATAAAATTTTACTGGTCATTTTTTTGCCCTGGTTTTAACATCGAACAGTGTACATTGAATTGCACTAGAGTTCTGGAATTTGAAGGAAAAAATACTGCAATTTGAGAACAATGAAGGTGGTTG
This sequence comes from Urocolius indicus, assembly GCA_013401255.1. Taxonomy (NCBI): domain Eukaryota; kingdom Metazoa; phylum Chordata; class Aves; order Coliiformes; family Coliidae; genus Urocolius; species Urocolius indicus. The sequence goes on from WBNH01004367.1 coordinate 3,534, forward strand.
TTCCATATCCAGTGTAACTGAAAGACTAAATTAATGTTTTTGCTCACTTCAGCCAGTAGTTAAGGTGTACTGTCACATAAGAGTTTCACCAGTTTCTGTATATTTAACCTAAATATGTGTATGTCAAGAGGATGGGGCAACACTCTTTTCTGTAGTGTCCAGTGATAGGACTGAGGTTAATGGACAAAAGTTGGAACACAAAATGTTCCACTTAAATTTAAGGAAAAACTAGTTTCTTCTGAGGGTAAGGGAGCCCTGGCACNTGTCTCTGTATATATATTTAGACACACATAGGCATACAAATTAAAAAAAGGAGTTGCTACCATTTATAAATACAGCAACTGAGTTCTGGCTAATAATCTGTATTTACATTTCATGTCCAGATCCTTTAACAATCTTTCCTATGATGCTGTACCAGATGCTAAACATTGTAGGAGAAAGCTAGCAGCTGTTTCCATTACAGCATTGATACATTAGCCTCTACACTTTATTTTCATTTTTATATTCCCCTCCAACCTTTCCTCATCACCCTTTAGGAACGATTTTTCCTTCCTGCTTCCAATTTTTCTGTCTGCAGGGCTCTGTGTTATTCTTAGCTTAAAAAATATAAAATCTTTGTGATTTTTTTCTTTTTTTTTTTTTCTTCTCCCCCTCTTAAGAGCTTAATGGTTTTACGCTTGCTCACAGTGAACAAGGGCTTACAGCCCTTTATCAACTCAAGTAAGCAGTTCATTGCATTATGTCTAAGCCGTACTTGAGATAAGTCCAGGTTACAAAACAGGGCCCAGTATGACCAATTTGATTATTCTTGTAACAACTTGAACCACTGTATTATTTATAATATTTTTGCACACTGCCTGAATAATGTTTTGTTCATTTTTACTCTTTCTTCACCATCTCTCTGAAAGTAATAGTTTCATGGCTGTATGCTGTTATTATGAGATGTGACTGAAAACTGCATGCAGTACAGTGAAGCACATTCATTTTCATCTAGTACCCGTTTATTGCCTTGAGCACTGTAAATCTGTCAGCTCTTCACGATGCTTTCACCTCTTTCTTCATTTGCTCCAGCTTCTAGTTTGACAATGTTCCCCTGAGGCAGAATTCTAATCTGCTTCCAATTAGTTGCAAAATGTGACTCAAATTTCCACATTATGGCTGCTGTTTTACTTGCACACACATATCTAGAAACAAATTAATGCTCTTGAATATTTATTTTTGAGACTTCAGATCTACTCTGCAAGGAAAAGTTGCCAACTGTTTTCAAACTACCTCCAAGATTTATTTTTTTCCTCAAACTGAAATATTCATTATAGATTTAAAAATATCTCTTTAATTTTTTATAAAACCTTTTCAGATGGTTGGTAATTATTGAAGATACATTTCATATGGATAAATTTGAAAAATAAACAATGCTTAAAAATTAAAGGTTAAAATTTGGATGTGATTGCTGCGTCAATTCAGGATATGAAGCATTTCTTTCCTGCAGGACTAGTGCAACATTTTTTCTTAACATTTAAATAGTTTTAAATCCCTGGAACCTGTTTCCTGCTAGCTATTATCTACAACTCCAGAAGTTGTCATTTAGCTGGGGGGAGGGAGACAAAGACTCATTTGGTCTTTGTGGAGTCTTAGTAGGTACAGCTAAATTCTGTCTGTGTGTGTCCCTTTTTATCTGTATATGTGTGTGCATGTAATACATAAGTACAAGTCAACCTTTAAAATATTTTACATGAATTGAGTTTTCAGGGTTCTCCTGTAGTGTTTATATTCCTGTGAGCACTTACAGTAGGAACATGGCCTTTACTGCTGTATTCATTGGGAATGAAGTGAAATGTTGAGTGTGGAAATCTAGGCTAAAGCACCATGGAGACGGCTGGAACCTAAACTCAAATGGGAGTCCTTGTTCAGGCAAAACTGACATTAGAGGTTCCATGATGATTCTGCTTTATTCTCTGCCTACCTGAATGCCTTATGTCTGTAGATACTTGTATCGAGAAACACAATGTGTTTAATTCAAATGTACCAGTAGCTAAATTTATGGGTGTAAATCTTTAGTGGAGCTTAGCACTCTGCAGTTTGGCAGATTGATGTCTGCAGCCAGAATAGATTTTAAATAGGCTTGCAGGGTTTCATTGAAAGTATATTGCTGAAGTTTATATTGCTAAGTACTTGTCATTTCTAAATGAGATTTACATTTGTAAATTTACCTTTCTATTTGCAATAATTCACTTATTTATAGACAAATTTAAAAAATATTTCATTGTCTTTACCATCCCATGTTGAGGTGGTAGCCTACTAGCTCCATGTTGCATGTATAAACATCTAAAGGAGAGTGGACACACATACACACATTTTTTTGTTTCGTGGTCTCTGGGAAATTATTTTCCACCACCAACAGGAATATAAAAATAGAGATAAAGGAAAATGACTTTGACGTTATTTTGTTCCCTCTTGGGTTGTGTGGGACTCTGAAACTGCAGAGATGAGAAGCGTAACATGTTATTTCTCTAAAGGTTTTGCTGACTAGTAGACTCCTGTGATTCACAACAACATTTCATAAGGAAACAATATTTGCAAACATTGTGAAATGCTGCAGCATCATGACTTTTTTTTTCCCTCTCATACAACATCAAAGTCTTTGAGGTTCAGCTTTATAGCCACAGTGAATTGCAGTTCTGTGATTGTCAGAAAAAAGCACACAAACAATTAAAATTTGAGTGAATGCATGTATTTGTAGCTTACAATAACTGCCTTAAAGGCATATATTGTTTAACCAGACCAACACAGAAGAACCGTCCCCACACATGCACATCTACATGTGCATGCATGCACACAACCACACGTTATTAATTTTATCAGGCAAAAGCCGCAGTACTTCAGAGAAGCTTCAAATGCTTTTGTTGAAAGCTTATAGTTTTATAAACTCTAAATGAGCTTATTGCCTTTTAACCAGTACTAAATAATAGAAGAACCTATAAGCCTCCACATTGGACAGCAGCCAAAGAAGGAAAAAATACCCCACAAACCAGAACTGAATGGTTTAATTGTAGAGCAAATAATTTGTTTACAGATTAAGTCCCATTTGGTAGCTGAATCCTATGGAAGAGGAGGGGAAAAAATGAGGCACTAAGGTACAGGAAATGAGCTTTATATTTTGTGTCTTAAGTCCTACAATTTTTGGTTTGTCCTGAAGTAAAGGAGGCAAGGAAAAACATGAATTGTTTAACAGTAAAGACTGCTGAGCAAAGTGCACATATTAAGTAAGAACAAAAGGGTGGGAGAAGGGAAGTGTTGGTGAGCTTTATATGCTGACAGGAACCTGACAACTGGAGTTGCTTCCAGCCAAGGGGCACTAGTCAGTGGCTAGAAGAGCTGCCCTGTTTTGTTTTCTATCTGAATGGGGTGGGGGAGAAATGCCTCTGTTGCTATGCACAAACATAATACATTTGCTTGAACCTCTCTCCACAAAATGCAGTTTGGGTTGCTCACAAGACTTTTTCCCCCCTCTTTTTTTCCCTTCTCTCTTTTTTCCTTTTTAGGAGCAGTTTTTTTAAATGGGACTTTGTAATTAATTATTTGACAGTTCAAAAGGTTAAGAAGGGCTTATGGTTCCTGCTTTATTGATGGACAACATTTTTTAAAGGCTCACTTACTAGTGGCCTGTAAATTTGAAGATATCATTTTCATGAATCATTGGTTTAAAGATCAAAGTCGAGAAAACACTATAGCAGAAGCAGAGTAACCTCTACAGGAATGGTGGCTTAAGCTTCTTCATTTAAACCTAGTCTTTTTCAGTAATTTGTAGCCTTTGCAGACTTTTACCTTTTGAGGTTTTGTTGGGTTTTTTTGTTTTTTTTTTTTTTTACTTATTTACTGTAGTTCCCCAAACATGACCACTGCAAAAATGAATTTATGAAGTTTGAATAGGAAAAAGGTATGTTGGAGGTAAATAAAGGGCATGGAAAAGAAAATATTTTATTCATACAGAACATCCCTCCTGCCAGTAGCATGGTAGGCAAAGACTTCTTGGAAAATGTGTTGTGACTGATTGTGTAAAGATTGACTTTGATTGTGAACCTTTTGAAGAATATGTTTGTCCTGTGTGAAACTGGCTGTAAATATTCCATTTTCCATCTTCAGTGGCAGCAGTAAGTTTGCATGAGGAGGGAGGAGCAGGCTGAGTTTTGTGACTTATGTTGGGTCATCTGAACTCATTATAAAATATGCTTTTAGTATGATACCTTTGAAATCGTAGTAAAATGGACATCGTTTTTTTGTTGATGTTTGAAATCCAATACAGGAATAGGAAAGTTTTTGGTATATGTTATATTGTATACTTTCTGTAGTTAATGAGCTTCTGTTGTGGCCTTTTAAGTTATTAGCAACACTTTTTGTTGTTTCTTCTCATATTTCTTGATTGACTGACTATATGTTACTCTCTGCTTATGCTTAAATGAACATAAAATGTATTGCCAGTAGGTTATGCTATTCAAAATGTTATTCTCTCAAACTGAAGTCTACTAAGTAGTAACCCTGACAACAATATTATTCCTAATATAATGGGGTTTTTTTCTTTATATTTAGTTTCTGCTGTATTTCTTTATCCAGAGACTTGAGATAATACATGGTGAAGTGCACATAGCTATATTCCCAAGTAACAGACCACTTCACCTGTTGTATTTAGAGGCAGAATCTGGTTGCTTTGAAATGAGTACCAGCATTAGCACTAACATCTCTGTGAGGACAATGCTACTTTGAAATTTCTGTAAGAATTTGGTCTGTTACATGCAGTCTAATCATATGCATATTTGTGTATACCTATTTCCCTTTGTTTTCTCCCTGAACTGTAAAATGATTGCTTCAATGTGAACACTAAACCAGTCTGTTATCTGATACTTATTTGGTAAAATGAGCATTGACTTTGTATTCTAAGTGATTGAAAGCAGTGTGACTCTTCACATTACTTTCTGGTATTATGACTTTGTTCTTGTACTTTGGTACTCTTAGAATGTGACTGGCAGAGCTACAAAACCAGTCTGTAGTAAGAAGTTTGCAGTAGGAAATCTTAAGGTGTAGCCTTTGTGTCATAGTATTTTTTTGTATCTACAGAAGTATGTAAAACATGGATGGTCTTCACAATGCAGGTAAAAAATATAGTGATGAAATAATGGGTTTCATAAATTCTCAAGACAAAATGATTCTTTTTTTAAGGGTGTGTGAGGCTTAACTATCAGTAGACAAATTCACTCCAGGCTGTCTTCATTTTTTGATCAGTGCAGTGAAGTATGTAACAGAAAGTTAAGAGTTTTCTTTTTCAGTAGTACCATATTGGAATGCTTGATAAACAATGAATCTCTCTGTCTCTATGGCAAAGTAAAAAACATTAATTAAGCAATTTTGTCCTGAATATGCATCTCCGTAAAATGAAAGGGAAAATTGCATTCTAAATCAACAATGTAAGACCAAGAAATTATTTAATCTGAGGATTTAGTGAAATTTTATACAACCTTACAATCAAACCTTAGTTTGATTTTTATTGTTGTTGTACTGGAAGCCAAGAGTTGATAAAACTTGAGAAAAAAGAAGTTACTGTCATGATTTTAACTCATTAAGATAAAAATAGCTCTGAAGAATTATTTATGGAGGTATAAGAGTTTCTGTTTCTTATCATTCTGTTTATCAACTTTTTATTCTTTAGAAAAAGCCATGCAAATATATTATTTCTTTCAGAATTAATGAGAGGTGAATTTGTGCACTAACACATTTTCAGTGTCTTGCAAGAGACAAACCTTCAAATATAGACATCGGAGTTTGTTTTTCTTTGTCCTATTTGGCCTGCATTTGTATGGCCCATGGGTGTTCCCGATCCAGTCTCGCAGTCTCGCCTCTGTTGCACAAAGGAGTCATCATGTTTACTTACTGTTGTGAATAAAAAACAGTTCCATGGATGAGGAGTAGGACAACTGTGTTGTTCAGTCTCATACTTTCAGTGTTTTCAGTGTTCTGCCTTGGAGAAGGTCATCGGAAAACCGAAAGTCAGTATACCAGGTTTTTCTGTAATTAGGCTAGGTTATTTTTGTCATTAAAAAATTTGTAAAGCATTTGCTGAGAGACAATCACCTGGGAGGAAGTATTAGTTACTTTGAGATAGAAAGAGATTCATAGCCTGCTTTAAAGCTGAATTACCATATTCTTTGGTTTGGGGTGTAAGGATGCTTTGCTCTTCTAGGTCTTTTTAATTTCTTGTGTTTGGTTTAAGTCAGGCTGCACTTACAGGAACCACTGCCTCTAACTCCTCTTAAAGAACTGTTGAAGTTCTTTGATACGAGTTTACTGGTGTGGAAGTGGGGCTATGATAAATCTTGTTTTCTGGACACAAAAGGTCACATTTTTGCTCACTTCTCTCCACAAAGATTTTCCACAGCTCTCTTACAAAAGAGGGTTTGCAAATGTCTTGGTTGTAGTCTAGTCTTTGCTTCTGGGTGTGTAGTAAAGTTCTGTCTGCAAAATGGGTGTGAATGGAGCAGTGCCAGGACAAAACTCCTAGCTGACTGCCAGATTGTGCCCTCAGCCTGCAGGTATGTGTGGAACAGTTGTGTTAAGGCTTCTGAAAATGAAACTCAAGCTGTAATCCCAAATGAGATTTTAAGGACATCTACCCAGAATACTATCAATACTCATTGCTGATGAGTACTTTCCTATTTTCCCTCTTTGTTTTCTAGAGGGTGGGCCATTCCCTAGCCTGAGGTTTTTTGTTTGTTTGTTTGTCTGTTTGTTTAAAGGGGAAAAAAAAAACCAAACCCTGAGGTGATCACAATAGTGTGCTTCTTCTAACCAAGTGTCCAGTCTGGCTCAGATGAAAGGTGGCATTGCAGGGACAATGTGGAAGGAAAGGCAGTAATCTCCAGAATCAGTAAGGTGGGGATTAGTTTGATACTCTTGTTTCAATTTAGCTCAGTTGCAGCTGTAACAAGAGGTACGACTTCAGCCTGAATTAAGTGAGTTCATTTGGGCATTTTAGCTGCCATTAGCAATTTCCTGATTAACCAAAGCAATGCATTGGGAAAGAAAAAAATCAGAAAAATAATCACTGTAAGTCTTTTTACTTTATTATATCACATTGCCTGCTTTCTTCAAGAAGGTCATCACTACTTTTATTTAAAATTCTTTCTCCTCATTTCCACAAGATGAATGATTATTCTTTCTTTTGCTTGCATTTGTGTGGTACTCACTGCATTTTAGTTTGACAATGCAATGACTTTTTCATTTTTCCCAATTTGTGCCATATTCAATGTTAGAACAGGAGCAATTTAGGTAGGAAATTTTCTTCAAGACCCACCTGTTCATTTGACAGATTGTATACGAACTCAAATCTCTGCTTTGCACTGTCAGTTTCCCATATTGTTTTTGTAGACTTACCAACGGGTTACTGAGGAGAGAAAAGTAAATAGGAAAATGTGTTTTGAAACTGCAAAAATGTATAGAGATCTCCAGGGTAAACCATGTATCTGGAACAACTGTCAGAGCTTTCCCTTTTTAAACAGCTTTCATTAACCTGAAGGGATGGTGCCTGTAGAAACCTGACTGCTGAAATCATTACTTCCTTTGCAGTCCTGTCTTGGAACTGTTCAGCTAGACTTCTTCTTTAGCAGCATCTGAAACTTTACATCTAACTGTCCATGGGCAGGTGCTCTGGTCATAGGAAGAATTATCACTGATAGCAAGAAGGACAGTTTTCAGGGGTAATGGTAAGATCCAGAACTGAGTCACATTATACGAATTAAGCTCTTTTAGATAAGATGAAAATTCACCCTTCGGTTTTTCAGGAGAAGCTGTTTTTAGGTGGAAAGTGAAGTTGAACAACATCTGTTTTCTGATCATAAAGACAGATACATATATTTTTTTAACCGTTTCCACATTTGCTAACAGACTCTGGAAAACACGGTTTTTTTTGGAGCTGGCAGAAGACAGGAACAGCCTTGTCTTTACTGCACTCTTAAATCACACAAAATCACAGAATGGTAGGGGTTGCTAAACAATCTTTTGGGAATCTTTCACTGATCTGTTGACTGCCCATGTGCCCCCAGTGAAATAGTAGTAACCTACAGAATTAAGTAACTGTATTATTTCTTGTGCAATTGCTGTAAATTGGTAAGATTCTGTGCTATTTAGAGATCCAGAGAGCGATGTAACTCTAGAAATGGCATTCCGGTTTTCTGCATTTAACTCATGTTAGCTAGTTTTCTTTAAGCTATGCCCTGATGAAGAAACAAAACCCCACCCTTTTTGGAAGGAAGATGCAGCAAAAACAGTGTAAGCCCTGGTGAGGGACAGGACTTTTTACTGAGTCTCTGTGTTGCCCATTTGAGGTGGTGACTGTCATGGTTTAGCAAGGAGCTGCTTTTGCTTGGTAACAAGGGGAACAGGTTGCAGTGAAGAGTTCTTGGACTCTCCCCCGGCTCCTGGGTTCAGACCCACCTCTGGCCTGGCTGGGCCAATCTGGTGCCTCTGCCATCACTATTTAGGGACTGGAATGTGAAGTGCTTGCACAAGGTGTAACAAGATGGAGGTGACCACGTGGGCCCCACAGTCAGACAAGGAGGAAAGAAGGAGGAGCACCAGACCAGCGACCCGTCTTCAGACCGTTGTGAGAACGAAGGCTGTATCCCTGTAACCTATGGACAGCAATGGCAGGACAGAGAGCCAGCAGCAGCTCCGTGTGAGTGCGCCCGGACGAGCAAGAGACTGTGTGAGGAGGTGGCTATGGCGCAGGCCGTGCTGCATGCCACAGAGCAGACCCACATGAGAGCCAGAAAGGAGCTGCAGCTTTTGGGATAAATGCACATCGGAGCAGCCTGTGCAGGGCTGCCGTGTGTGTGAGGTACTCCATGGACTTGCAGGGAGGACTGGTGTGGAGCCCACCTGCCCTGAGACAAACTGTAGAAGCTATCAGGAAAAGACTGACTGACACCCCCATTCCCTGCCTCCCTGAGCTGTTGGGAAGGGGGAGGAGGTAAAAACACTGGGATCAGGGCTCTGAGCTTAGGAAGAGGGGAGGAGCCGGGAGAAGGTGGTCTTAAAGGGCTAGTCGGACTCCTCATCGTTGTACCACTCTGTGTGGTTTTATTTTGGTTATATTTTGGATTTTTATGCTTTAGTTGGTATTGCATTAAATTATTTCTGTTTTCTTCCCCAAGCGGAGTAGCCTGGTCTGTTTTGTCCTGGACCTTAAGCGGCAATTAAGCTCTCCTTGCCCTTGAGCAATCCTCAGGTCTTTGGTACTTGAGGCTAATTGTGGTCTTTTGTTCCCTGATGGGCCAAAACCAGGACAGTGACATAGAGTGACTCTTGAATCTTGGCTTAGTTGTCATCTGTGTCCCTAGACAGAGAGTGCAAATGTCGTATTTAATGCTGAAATGTAACTCTCAGTAGCCAATATAAATCAATAAACATTTTGTGTGAGTTCGTTCCTCTTAGATGTGTTTTTATAGCACAGAGAAGCCTATGTCAGTAACTAATGACTGAAAAGTAATTTTTTTTTTTTACAGGATGCCAGAATTTTCATATAGATGCTCATATTTATAGTGCCATGGATTTCAAGTTACTTTCATCTCTGTGAGAGAAGCCTAAAAACCACAAGAGTTACAAAATTGTCATAGTACTGGGGACTCAAAGGAAAACACTGTCTTTCCTGGTTACCTCTGGTTGAACTATTGACAGCTTAAATGGTCGCCAGCCACATTTCTGTCTTTTGGGGCTTCCTCTTCCAGACTTGGACGTACAGATATGATGGGAGTTATCATAATGATGATTGATGCCATTTACAGGGTAGTAGAGGGCTAACTTGAAAGACCTGGCCTAAGAAATGTCATTTTTGAAGTTGTAGAAAGAGGCAATGATACTTAATGTATGAGTCAAAAGAGCACAGTAATGATAAAAGCGTTTCCAGACTCTCTTACTTTGTCTAACCTAATTAAAAGTCCAAATATATGTATTAGTAAGCCACAGATATGTACTGTGCAGAGGCTTGTAGCTGCTTCCATGTAACTGAGCTTGAAGAAACATACGTAATTGGAGAAAGTATTTTGGTGCGATGGTTGTGTGACCTGTGAATAATTTAGTGTATATTAACGTTGCTTTTGATTATCAGTTTCAAAGTACAGTGAAATAATGTTTGTTTCCCAGGCCATTAATTTTCTGAAAAGTCACGGTTTATCAGTTAATTATGTTTAATAGGATCAGCATATTGTTCAATAAGCAAATTCCTCACATTAATTAAAATATAAGTGTTGTAATTTAAAAATATGGTTATCTGACCTTTTAAAAGCATGGCTTGGGTGCTCCATGCCGCTCTTATAACTCCATGCTACTCTTATAACAAATTAGGAATCAAAATAATGTATATGTTTTCTCTCTTATGAGAGTAGATCTCTTTGCCATATGTCGATGCTGTTACAATCACAGGTGTTGTCAGTATAAAAATTTGAATTCTTCTTCCTCAGTCATCACTTCTGAGTAAACTTGTGTTTTATTGTAACTTTACAGATTAGCAATTACTTACTGCCCATATTGCTTAGCATGAGGGTAGCCTAAAATGCCTGCAGATTATGATGTATGGCTGTTCTTGTGAACTGCAGCTGTGAATCTCAAAGAGGATGTAACCATGCAGAATCGCTCTTTTAGATGGACATTAGCGCTGCATAAGTACAAGCCTCTTTTTCAGATAGCATTTATTCTTCATGCTTCTTCTACTAGTATGTGATGGCAATGTCATTTGCCAAGCATTAAATAACAATGAATGTGTTATTGAAGTACAGTATTCTGAACCAGGGCCTTTTTTAAGCTGTTTAAGTGCTGCTCCTTTTCATGCAAATGTGAATGTAGCAAAAAAAGCCAATACATCCTCCCTCCCTTGCGCTTGTATGATGTATTGGACTAAGCTGAAGGCTTTTGTGGGGGGGGGAAGGAAACAGCATAATTTGTCAAAGTTATCCACTGGCATCTTATTGCACTCCAGTTTTAGTCATCCTTCTTCATTTTGCTTAGAATGAACATGTAAAAAAAGCCCAACAACAAAACAACAAAACTAAACCGATAAAGTTTTCTGTGTGATACTAAAGAAAAAATGAGCCAAGAAACAATCTCTTCCTTGCTCCAAAACAAATGGAAGACTAATCCAAATTCCTTTTACTTGAATTGAAAACAGGAATTAAAACTAAACATTTAAATGCATGGTTATTCCAGTATTCCAAGGATCTCAAAGCTCTTGGAGGCATTACAGGTTCGTTTTTCAAGGGCAGATTTTAAATATGGTTAACTACCTATGACTATGGCAAAATTTTTGAACAGCCTAACACCTACTTTTGCCATTATGAGAATCTGAGGGAAATCCATGCACCCATCGTGCTTTGTTCTTTTGAACATCTGGTCTCTTGTTTTGATTTGTGAGCTATTTTGAAAATCTGGCATCAGTTTTGAGTTTTAAGTTCTAATTAAATATAGTACACAGTCTGGCCATAATCTTCACACAATACCCAGAGGGAAGGTGGGGGATGGAGGGCATCTTTCCCTATTTTATCATCAGTGAAATTGAGATGGCAAGATCATAAGAGTTGTTGAAAATTGATGGAGCTATTCAGCATGGAAATACATTAGCAAAAGTGGCTTCTAGAGACTGAATTCTAACCAAAAGAAATTCATCTGTGATCTCAACATTCCTAGGTTTTAGAACCACAAAGCAAATTGTTTTCATTACAGCATGGAAATTAGCTGTACTATGTCATAAGCACATATTGTATCCATTCCTGCATAGCATCAGATTCTTTAACATGATTTTGGAATGTGAAATAATATTCACTTGTTCGGGGCCAGAACAACATATTCTTTCTATGGAATATTGAACAAATACTCCTCAGAATTCTCGAGCTGTGACCCTACTTTAATAAAACACATGGTGATTCCCTTATAATTATAAACAATATTGAAAGCAAGTGGTCAGTCTTCAGTAGACACTTAAGCCAATACACTGTAGGGTAGTGTGTGCTATCTAAGAGTGAAGAATTTTCTATATCATGCCTATTGAGGTCAATTAAACTTTTCTTTTTGTGATTATTTTTGCTGTTTTTTTTATTTTTGCAGAAAAGCTAAGTTGCAAAGTGAGAGTTTTTATGTTCTTAAGTTCTTTCTTATATTGAAAGATCCATCCAGTCTGTATCTTGGTTGTCTGTGTATGCTTTTCCCAATGTTTCTGTGTGTGCTTTTTCTTCTTTGTCCTCAGCACAGAAAATGTGCATCTTGAAGTATCATTGATCCAGTTTTTCCTGTTTGGCCATTAGTCAATTGATTCTCCAATGATAAAGGAAGCTTTGTTCTCAGTGCAATTTTTACAGTACAATATCAGAGCATGTCACATAAACATTTTTGACAGCAAAGAGACTTTATAAAAACTTGTCATTTTGCAAAAGTACAAACTGGGTGGTATTTTGCCTTTTGTATTGCGGAATTGAAAAGGAAAACTGACTAGGTTGGTTTTGGCATCCAAAATGAATGAAATTCTAGAAACAAATAAAAAGAATGACAAGAAAGTTTAACTTCCTCCTTTTTCAATTACCTAAAACGCTAGTAATGATACAAGCCAGGTAGCTTCATTTGTAATCTGACAGTATCCTTTTAATGTAATTTAGCATCGATACTATTTACTACATTTTCATATGAAGCAGCTCCTTTAAAATTGAAAACTAAGTATGCCATTAGTTTGAGCACCTGAGAGTAGTGTTTAAAAATATTTTGTATGCAAGTGGGCTTTAAAGTATTGTATTACATATTGAGAGTTATTGTCAACCAGTACACTTTTTATGTTTTATTGTAGTACAATATTTGCCTTAACCCATTTAAGAGTCAACTGAATAAAAAAGAAAAAGTAGCAGAGGTGTAATAAACACTGGCTTAATTTTTACAGCATTGAGCATTATAAAACTATAAAATTGCATGATTAGCCAGGTCATTAACACGGTCTTAAAGGAAATAAGTGTTTAGAGTCTGATATACTTAGTGCTGAAAATCTTTCTAATAGTGTATTTAAAAGTAAGCAGTGTTGCTTGGAATGAAGACACTGCAGCTGTACATCATTAGAGCTATCCAATATTATATTCTAATGCATTCTCTGTTTTATAGCAGTAATACCTACGTAATTTTGACATCTCCTTGAGAACTCTACCATCGAGAACCTGTGGAGCATTTGTACAGGATCACCACCAAAAATAAATTAATTCATTGAAGTACTGCTCTACACTTTATTAAGGTGTTTTTTTTCATTTCTGTGTTTTATCTTGCATTTATCGGCAATGAGTCAGAAAGAACAGTAAAAGTCAATCTAAGAAGCATTAGAGTTGGTTTAAGTCTCACTTTTTCAAGTAGAGTCGTATTGATCCAGGCACTACTTTAGTTCTTATGCTTAAATTATGGTTTATGTTTGCTTAAATTATAGTTTAAGAGATTTGTAATTACATGGTGTGAGAGTCCCAGATTTTTATACACACACTGCTCAGTTCTTTCTGAAAATGGTGTCTTTAAGCTGGAAATCTAGAAAATCTTGACCCTGTTTTTGAATAGAGTCTAAAAATAGATAACCAGTATCTATTTTTAATTTGCTAGGAGGTCACTCCTGTCAAACTTAACTCATGTCACTTGGCGTAGTAAGTCTTTAACATTTGGTATTAGTTTGTATTAGTTCATTCAAATTTGAAAATGGTGTTAGAGAAGGTTTGGAAGGCAGATTTCCTGTCCCAGCCAGATGAACAAAAACATGATCTCTTCATAAATTTAACTTCTTGTCAGTCCAAAGTTCCTTTTTTCCCCCTCCATTATCAGTTGCACAGTGATTGAACCACTTCCTTGTTTTATGGTGTGCTTATGAAGTTACTGCTTTGAAAGAACACCTTACTTGATAAACGTTTTTCCCAGGTTAGCTTTTAAGCAATTGAATTACAAAATGACTACTTCTCATAGAATGACAGAAAGAGAAAACATATTGAAATTAAAAACTTGAGATGTTTTTGAGTGACTCTCATAGCATGGTGTTTTGGTATTTATCATCTTTTCAATTAAAACAGCAGATACATTCACCAAACTTGTCTAGGATAAGGCAAAAAGTATTGCTAAAATGGTGTGAACTGTTAAGCTGCAAGTGATCGATATTTAAGTACCTGATATATTCCAAGCATTGCTTTCACTAACTTAAGTCACCAAAGAAGTCTCACATGTAGTGTTGAGCTAACAAGAATCAGTGTGCATTTAAGATGTTACGTGTCTCTAGCAGCAGTTGCCATCTCCGTGGCTGTCCTGGCAGAATAGTTCTATGAGTCATCTATTCTCTTCACTGCAAAGTGTACACTTAGCCTGTGGTTCCACTCCTGCAGAGAATGGTTTCAAACTAAGCTGGCACTGTCATACTTGCCCGTGAACTCTGAATGGCAAACTGCTGTGTCAAAATGAATCCCACCAAAAGTGTGAGTCATGTTGTGGGATTCCCCACCCCCCAATAAGAGTTGTCCACATACGTATTCAACTGTAGAAACACAAGGGCTAACCTTTTGTTAAAATTGTCATTACATGTTGTCCCTGAAGCAGTAAAACTGAAAGCTAACATTGCCACAGTTACCTGAGCAAACAATCTGAGACTGTCATCTCCTTGCTCCAGCTGCTTACTAAAGAGGCAGTTACACAATATGAATCTGCTGCTTGAAATGCTTCCTGCCTGTGTGTCCATCCACATACCTTTATGACCCCTTTTAACTGTGTCAATGTGACTAACAATACACCATCCTCCAGTAGGATATATATGTGCAATATTCCTTGTGAAATCAGGTGAGGGGAATGACTGGAAGACTACAGCATAGTGGGAACTTCTAAAACTGGATTATCTGGCAAAGAATGTGTGTTCTGCAGATACATGCCTAAAGGCATAATTTTCACATTGCTGGCTATGGGTCAGCAGAGACGGTCTGAAAGGTTCATGCTTCTTGCCCCCTCAGGAAAGAGGCTAATTGCTGGAAGTACCTGGGATAGCTTCTATAAAGATAGCTCTAGAAAGTTCCAGAAACGAAATTCTCACTTCCAGATTGCATACCCTTCAATGTGATGCTGGTAGAATTGAATATGGATTGTTTGCAGCCGTACTGAAGACATCTCTGTATTTTTAGACCCTGGTGTAGAGTATAAACAGGCTAACACAACTGGACGGTGGTTGGAACAAGCTTAAAGACTATCTAGTTAATACTGCTGCATTTAAAATGCCATCAACCAGTTGTTTGAGGACCATCTCAATAGGCGTGTGTATATTTATACAGAGGAGTAACTGCTTCCTTTGGAGGTGTATTCTTCTGTTGTTTACATTCATTTATACATTATTCCAGACAGCCACCCTGCACAGAAGTCAGTAATAAAGGCACAACTGTGGGATTTTTTCCCAAACATTTGAAGACTGAGATGAACCTGAAGATGAGTTGATAGTATTTCTACTTTAGTTTTTCTAAGTCATTAGCGAGACAGTAAATGGATGTCTTGAAGGCTGGCTAATTTGTTTATAATAATAAGCAGCTTTGATTTTAAGGGAGAGGAAAGCCATTAAACACTTATGTTCATTTCCAAATATCTGAATAATGATTGAGGTTTTATGATTGATACATTCAGGAAAGAAACACATAGAAGTTGTAGCCTTTATCCGCCAAATAGAGCTTTTGCAGCCTTTCACAACTTCCCATATGTTAATGAAAAACATCTTCTGAGAAATTGGCAGCTTCATGCTTTGTAGATGATGCCAGTTTTTTCATGGACTGGTTCAAGGCAGTGCAAAGGGAAAAAATGCCTTGTTTTAGCGAGAGAATTATTCTGACAAGCTTTCACATTGCTCCTCCTCTTATTAATATTCTTTTTGATGTGAGCTTGTGAAACAGAGGATTGGCTGTTAATCTCAGGGATCTCAAGGGCTTTTGGCAGTGGCCCATAATTGATGTGTTCACATGGCTGTTGTCTGACTACTAATGATTAGACAGCAGTGTTATCTCCCAGCTAAGTCAGTGTTGCTTATAAATCACGCTTGATAAACTGCATTTTCATTTCTTCAAAGGATCTGTACATGTCTATATAGTTTGATAGAACTGCTAGAGTCATTTCATTATTTCATGATTTCTTGAGAACTTACATTAGGTTTATTTTTTATTTTAATTGAGTAAAATATTTTAATTTCTACAAAGCATGCAAAAAATGCTTCTTTGATGTAAGCTTGTCATGCAGAGCATAGAATAAAGATATGTACAGTTAGGGCAAAGGAGAGAAAAAGTAACTGCAGAATGTAACACATGAAGAGTGGGGTGCTTGGACTACTGATTTCTTCAGCTTTATTTGAACAGAAAAGAGGCCTCATTTGCAGAAGGTGTTGATCACACCTTTACACCATAAAAATAGTCTGTGAGACTGTGTAAGAAAGGAGGGAAGTTAAAGGTTAGACTGACTACTGAAACACCATTGTTGAAAGTCTGTGATTTTACTGTGTGAAATTGGTGCCTTTACAATTTCATATTGCATTCTTTCTCAGCAAGATGGGAATATCTTACTGAAAGTCTGCAAAAGTGGAGTTTTTGTCTGTGTTTGAGTGCTTAGAGAGCCTGCTAACGAGGATTGCAATTTACTATGCCAAAATCAGTAGGGAACAGTGTCTTTTGGATAGGGACATGAGAGATCTTAAGGTTACCTGCTTCTAAGACAGAGAAAGGATAAGATTTGGCTGCTTGTTCAGTAGCCTGTAATCAGATGATTTGGTGCTGATAGTGTAGACACTCTCATGAAAAAGAATTAAGAGAACACTGAACTCATGTTTCTCCTCTCTGCTGAAACTGAATAGCATCAGGACTGGGACAATTAGATAAGGTAATACAGAAAAGTCTTTCCTTCTGACTCCAGTTCTTATATTTGCCTTTATTTGCCTCTATACTGTAAGCTTAATCCTTCAGTCATGTTAAGAATTATCTGACATTTTGTGTCAGTACCGTGTTCCGTTTAGAAAGAGGAAAAAAACCAAGCCAAAACAGTTTGGTGGAACTCTAGGTATTAGCAGTTTCCTGCTCACAAGGACTATTTCCCTCTTAACAGTCCTCACTGTATATATATTAATTTCAGACTTTTTTTCAGAAGATTTCAGAAAACTCACCAAAGTATCTGAAATGCTAATTACTTTGTCCCCAGTAAAACAAACACTACTGTCCAAATTCTTCCCATAGTTACACATCAGTGGAACTACTCTGGATTTATACCAGAGTAAAAGTATACAGCTGTTGAGAGAAAAAACCCCGACTTCTAATAAATTTACTTTCCCTAAGATATTGTAGATACTTCAAACTATATTTGACAATAAATGTTTTATTATTAACTACAGATGTGCTATAGCAGGTAACTAAATAATAATGTTTCAGCTCTTTTTTTGGTTGAACTGTCACAGTGGAAAGGAAAGCTCAAAGGTAATTTTGGTAGTGTTTCCTTTAGTGACTTGCTGAGTATCCATGCTATGTGTATGTCCCATTCTTAAAAGTAATAATACTGTCTTGATCTTTAAAACAAATTAGGACACTGTATCTTACACTTGGTAGTGTTTATAGCTAATACCATGGTCTAAGAAATACAGAGAAAAACTTAATTGATGTGGCATTCTACACCCTATTGAAAAGCCTCAGTGGGACACTTAGGGCAGTAGTTCCACTTGCCTAAGAAGCCTGAATTTAAAATGTTATAGTCTGTAAGCACTGATAAAAACAGGGTCATGAAGTCAAAGTCGGATTTTCAGAACATGCTAAAAAGTGTCATCCATAAGAATCTAGTTAGGTAACTAGTTAGGTTTTGGTACATGTAAACTGTCAAAGAAGCTCAGTTCTGTTTCTGAGTGTTATAGAGGTTCTTTGACAAGATTTTGGAAGATAAATTATTAGTTTGATTACTTCTACTCAAGGAAGCAAGAGCCAGAATTGTAATGTGTGCAACTTTGCACTTGCAGAGTAGAGTTGGCAGCAAATGGGTAAAAGGTAACAAAAACCTAGAGATAGGCTATTGATGTGCAGAAATTCAAAGAGGCCCGAAGAAGTAATTCCTCTGAGTCTTCTTTGCCACTGGTTTGTACATTGTAGATTCCTGGAAAAGCTAACAAAGTTATATTGATTCTCTGTGTCTCTGCATTCCAGAATGTCTGAAAAGGCACCTATTCCACCAGACTGCAGTCACATCAGCTAACTGAAGCCATATTTTTCTAATGGAGAACTTCTGCTGTGGGGTCATAGGGTTGTGTCATGATTTGCTTGGACATCAAGAACAAAAATTTGAAACGTAAAAGTTAACTATATTCAGTTATGGTGCAATTAAATTATCCATTATCTTCCCATATACAATTAAGAGTGGGAAAATTTTCTTAGGTCAATTGGTGTCATAGAGCAAGCATAGCTTCATTCCTGGGTCATAATCTCACACCTGTTAGAAATAAATATTGTCAGCTTCAGGGTACCATTTGTTAATAGTGCCGAGAGTTTTCAGTCTCAGAACCCTGAAATGCTGAGTGTGGCAGAAACTTGAGAAGACAAAGATGTTATTATCTTTAAAATTAAAAGCTTCTAAAGGGTCTCAGAACTTGATAAAGCAGTACCTAACCCTTACCAGCAAATAGCTGTGCCTCAATTTTTACCATATTCAATTACATGACACTATCTGTTCCTGGAGATCATCTTATGCACATTTTCTCTAAACCCAAACAGTTTTCTTGACTATGGAATACAGTGTATCGCTCTAGACAGAACTGGAATCTTTGATCAAATTTCTGTGCTTGTTTATGCTTGTATTAAAGCTTAGCAAAGCACCCCAACTGAGTGAAGAAAAGGCTGGAAGTGCAGACTGAATGGCTGAGCAGGAGAAATCAGGTTTCAAGGGTGGAAAGTGTTTTACAAACCTATGGACAAAATTATCTCAATAAATATGATTTATTGGGCTGAAAGAGGAGAAATTACTTCACTAGAAATTTGCAGGTGGCGATCTGGGCATCCTCCAAGGACTCTGCCAAACTTTGGAGTTGACATACAATTTTTCACAGATGCAGCTCTTGGCAGAAGGATGTTGCTGGCAGCTGTCAAATGGTAATCTTTCCCACAGTAAAATGGGTGAATGGCCTTGGGAAATCCCAAGCATCTGAGCTAGAACAGAAGGTATGAGAGAGTTCAAGGAATTTTCCATGTCTTTTGTTAAGCACCATTGTTTCTGTGTTAGGCTCTACTCAAAGCTTTGAGTTTTCATCATGGTCTTAATTGTATATCAATGCTGTCCTAAAAAAAAGAAAAAGACATCACTGCTGTGGAGATGCTGTGGATACAGTCACATACTAGCTGGGGAGTTCTGGAGATCTGCATATAGAAAAAAATATGTAACACTGTGTGCTGCTTCAGCAGCTTATGAGAGTGGCATAGAACATCTTGAATACATGGGGAATTTTGTTCCTTGTTCTTTGTAATAAAAGTTTCATAGCATAGTAAGAGTTCTAAGTGTGTGGGTTTTTCACTTAATTAAAAATATTCAGAATTTTTTTATTATTCCAGCTGTGAGTGATTTGCCAATTTACTGGAAAGGACAAAAAAAGTGGCAGTTTCTGTTAGTGTGTCCTGTCTGCTTGCTTTTTTGTTTCCTTTCTGTCCAACTACTCAGTTGATTGAAATGGAATTCATATTAGGAGTAGAAAATGCTTGGATTCTCAGTTCAACACAATTACGTGTCAAGATTCTTCTCTGTTTTACAATATTCATAAAGCATGAGTGTGCTTTTTAAATTTTTCTCAAACGTAGGTTAAGTGTAAAATCTGGACACATTTCAGTAGGCAGTTTGAACCTCCTTCATCCTTCTGCTATATTCAAGCTCCTGTGATTCTCAACTAAAACAAGTAATGTCCTTAGGACTTTGAACTTTCCTGTATTTTGAATGTAACAGATAGAACTGTCCCACATTTGATTTTTTACAAATCAGTTTCATTAGAACTCTGATTTATGATGCTGTGAATGTGATTAGAATGAGGTCTTCTGGGGACCTTTTCTCTAGAAAATTAAGGTAGGGATAAGCATACTTTATGTGAAAACAAGGTAATCTCCCTTTCACCTTACAATCTTACAGATCTTCTGTGATTCTTTCCACTTTCTTTCTACTAGTGCAGACATTCTCACTGGGAATGCTTATAGTAGATTTTAATTTAGATTTCATTCTAAAAAGCAGTGCTTTCTTGAAAGCACAATCCTGAGCCTTAAACCTGCTCCTCTGCCTTTTCCCAGGCTTTGCTTTCTATTGATAGATGTATTAAATGGCTTTTGGCGTGAACATTTCAAAATCAGCTGGTGGGTGACACTGCAGTAGTGTATGACCCCGTTAGGTCTCAGATTGGTAGACTGTCATCGTTGACATGCGTCTTCAAAGATACACCTTCATTAATGAGGTGGAACTAGACATACATCCATGGTTACTCATGTGATATGGGTCACATCATGTGGCCTGGCTGCGTGGCAACTATTTTCTGGCTTGCATTTTGTGATTTAGGATAGAAATGTTTCACCCTTAAGATACATCCCCTCTGAAAGCGTTCAAAGTTGAAATGAATGAAATACATAGATACAGAATACATCCACTTTTGATAATGTGATCAAAAGTTATAAATTTAAATCTCTGTGAAAAGTAATTTTGCTTTGAATACCACTGTAAATCTGCTTTGGTCAGACCAGTACCATGTCAAATCATGTCACAGGTGGTCCTGCTGTCTTGCTCTTTTTTCATTCAGGTGAGTTTTCTGCATGGGTGTGTGAGAGACTGTCCTGTGAAGACTTAAAATTCTCGCCTTCCTGCAGGGATAGGGATGATAAAATCTTTCCCTTTTCTATTTAGGATGATGTTTCTCTCCCTTCCATACCATCTTCCCCATACTGACTAATGCTATGCAGCCAACAAAGTTTTTTCATCATGTTCAGATGGAGGTGCACTAACGGAGCACTGACTACAGTGCTTGGCAGGCATTCTTCATTTTCTGTGAGTTTTCTGCTACCAAAAGCCATAGCTCTGATACAATCAAACACTTGGCAGTGAAAAGCTGCCATGAATAACACTCCAGCTTTGTAGCTTTTGTCACTAATCAGCTCTCAAAAGCTCTTGGAATTAGGTGAATGAAGAAATTATTGCTTGAATATTGCCGTCTTTTTTGGAGTTCTTTGATTATGTGTATAAAGGGAGAATCTATGTAAATATATTTTCTCAGATTTAGATTTTCATTCTTATATTGGAATCTCTTCTGTGATAAACAGCAAAGCTACTGCTCAGTATGCGCCAACACCTGGAAATAATCATGCAAAAATAACAGTGAGAAACTGCAGAGCATCTGTTCTTGACATTAACTTTCCTTAGTTTGACAGACTGCCACTGCCAGATGTTAGTCGTATGTGCCTTTTTTCCACTGGAGATGGTGGCCTTCCTGCCTCTCTTTTTGCCTCTAATAGCTCATATCAGTGCCCTTTGGAGAATTCATGAAAACAATAGTGCCTCCACAATGATCATTGAGAACCACCACTTCGCTGTGCTGACATTGCGATTATCAAACAAGATGTGATAATTTTAAAACATAGAAAACCGAAGCAAGATTTAAGCTCAGCATATTTTTTTCCTTACTTATAAGGTCATATTTGTGCAATGAACACTAACCTCAGCAACAGTAAATGTCCACGTAATTCTCAGCCAAAGAGTTAATGTTTTAATGCACAGAACAACTGCCTCTTTTACTGCAGTAGCCACTCTTTGGCCTTGTCCTGTGTGTTTCTAGTGGAAAGCATGAACACTTATTAAGAGGTCTAAATAAACCAGAAATGAGTACAAATATTTGCAACAAAATAATTTAGTAGGGTACACTGTCAGATCTGTGCTATCTTTAGATCCCTCTCACTGCTTATAATACTTGAAAAATGGAAGAGATGTCTGCCAATTTAGTCTACATTCATTTAAAACATTGGCTAGTTTAGTATGATAATAGCAAATATTTTGTTTTTTCTCTAGCTTTGTGATGTGTATGTTTTAAGGAAGAATGATGTTGCATGTGTAGCAGGAGGTTTTACACAGCTTTACAAAACAGCATGTGAACTATCAAATAGACCATTCGTCATCATTTCTTGGTTTTATAAAGGGAGATATCTTTTCTTCTGCATGAGGCTCCATTTACCTGCTAGTTACTGATACTGCTTCTTTTCTGGCTCAAAGTGGGATACTGAATTATGCCTGTGGTACACACTAACCCCGTTTCTTTAACAGAGCTCCATTACGCAACCAGTGCCAGGGAGCAAGGCTCTGTGCCATCCAACTGTTTGCCTCCACTTGACCTCAGAGATCCACAATCTGTAGCATAGAACCAGTGTTTCCCTGTACTAGGCATCCATGGTTATGGTTTTATGTTATGCTTACTGCAAGTAATAGCTGCTGTTGAGGATCAGTTGATATTTGACTTGCCTGAGTGCATTTGAGTCTGATCTCCAAAGCATTCTTGCCTGTGCCTTAGCTTTGCAATTGCTATGGCATAAAGAGTAAAGACATCATTGCTTGACTGCATTGTTTTTGTGCCACAGGCACTCTGCTTTACTCAGCAGAGTTTTGCTGGTAATAGCAGTTTTTAACTCCTAATGGACACTTTCAGTATTCATCTCTCCTTTTGTGGTTTGTGGTTTGTTTGGTGGTGGGATTTTTGTGGATTTTTTTTGGTGTTATTTTGTGAGTTTTTCTGGTGTGTTTTTTTTTTTTTTTTTTTTAACCTCTTTTGTTCTGTCTCTAACCTGAAGATTAGTGTAGTTATAAATAAAAAGACACTCTCCCTCCCACTCAAAATGAGGGAGAGTTTGGAGAAAAATGTAGTTATTGGTTCTTCCTCTCTCCTCCTTAGGTCTAGTGTAATTGAGATCGGAATCTAGGCTGGTCAAACAAAGATCATGTAAAACATTTTTGTTAAATATTTAGCACACTTAAGACTTCTATGTACAAGTTTTAGCTCTCAGTTTGTATGTGTGACTGATGGTCAAAGCAAAATAATTGTAACAAAGGCCAATTGTAACAACTGTTCCAATTTTTTAAAAAGTTCTTTTGAATTTTAGATTTCCATTTTATTTTATCATTAGGAAAGATGGCCATGTGATGAAGTGAATTGATCTGTGATACAAAGGATATATAGTACAGGGATAATACTCTTTCATTCTTTCTTCTATCTGTATCCCCATTTACCAACTTCACTCTAAAAGAAAGCAAAGTTAACTTTGATCTACATTAAGATACATTTGACCGAAACCTGGCTGACAATGTACAGTGTGTCATTATATCTTTTTTGTCAAATCTTCTTTCAGAGTCCAAAATTAAAAACAGCATAGACTTACAGACATTTGAGCATAGACTTAAAGATGTTTGATCATCTATTTGAAAGCAGATAGAACAGTCATTTGAAAATAATCATATTAAAGAATGTTTTCTTTGTATGATATGTATAATTCAGTGGGCCAAATAAACATGAATCTTAGATGGTTTAGCTGTTTAATGGGAACACTCATATCCTCACTTAGCTATCTTTTATGTGACAAAGAACCTTATGGCCGCAGTAGAATACTGAGAACCCTCAGGCTAAAACTGCATACAGAAAATCTGCTGTTGGGTATCTCAGAAGTTATATGGAAAAAAAGAACTTCTTTAGTTCATATGTAGATATTGTGTGTGAATTGTCTATACAGACTGATTGTGTGGTGAGTCTTATTCTTCCAAACATGAAATTTGGAAACCCCGAGAAATTAAATTATTTGGATACATTCTTGTAAAAGTTCTCATCTGTTATTTCAAGTAGAAAGATGGAAATATTATCTGTAAGCTGTTAGGTGGGTGATTCTAATGTGTTTTAAATTATTGGATTACAAGAGATGGTATTTGATGCCATATGGATATTAGCATTGTTGTAAGTGCTAATTTCTCTGTAATGCGTATGAAAAAAAGTACATTTATATGTCTTTGTACTGTCTTTATAAATATTTATCTTTAAATAGAAAATGAAGATCCCAGTTTGCAAAATTAATTTCCATTCACAAATTAGTCAGTGCCTAGAAAAAAGTGTCCGTAGTACTTGTTTTTAAAATTTATTATTTCACAATAGCAGTCTCTTTAAAACAGGGAATAAACTTGTATAAACTATGCAATTTGCCTTGTTTAATATGATAGATATTTTTATATTTAAATTTTCATGTGCAGCATTTGGGATGATGTTAAAAAAAAAAACAACAACCTCCTAGGAATGAAATTACCCATGATACACCAAACATTGAATACTCAAATGCAATCTCTGCAAACTGGGCTTTAAAAATTTTTTTTTTTTTTAAGAAAAAAACATCTCACAGCACCATTATAGTAAGTTTGTCTGTTGTTTTCAGGTTGATCCCCTGTTTACAGTGCCTGCACCTCCACCTCCGATTTCCAGCAGTGTCACACCTCAGATTCTGCCTTCATACTTTTCCCCAGCTTCATCCAATATTGCAGCACCAGTCGAGCAGCTTTTGGTACGGACTCGTTCAGTGGGTGTAAATACTTGCGAGATTGGAGTAGTAACAGAACCCGAATGCCTTGGACCCTGTGAGCCTGGGACCAGCGTGAACTTGGAAGGAATTGTTTGGCATGAAACTGAAGAAGGTAAATTGTTTTTTCCATAAGGTTTGACTGTGAGATATGTTAATCATAGAATCATAGAATGGTAGACTTTGCTTTATCTGCCTGAATGGTAACTAAGGACTTGCTGGACTGCTGGGACATTATTCTATGATGACAGTCACAGCTTTATAGCTCTGCTAAGCAGTGAGTTTTTCTTTTAAAGACAAATAGCAGGTTTTTATTACTTAACAAACTGTATTTTTCAAATGACCTACCATGTAGCCCAAGTTAACGAATGATTTCCTATTGCTATATTGAGAAATGCATGTGAAGAAATGGCTAATAGGGTAGCATAAACTTGCTATTTAAATGTACATCATGAAAGGGGTATATATGATAGGCATAGATATATGAATTATTTAGATGAAAAAGTAGAAAGCTGAGTGATTGGTTTGGTATTCAGACACTATGATAAAAAAATGCCACCATTATGAAACAATAGAAGCCCCAGAGACTCAGCAGAAATCCAAATTGATGTGATACTGTTTGCATTTTGGTTATTTGAAACACGCTGTAAGAGGAAAGCATTGTTGCTAAAGAGGAGTGTTCCATCTGGTGAAGAAATGCTATTCAAACTAGAGTGATTTCTTTAATATCATTTAAAGGCATTTGGCCAGGTAGGAGTGCTGGAGAGCTTTGGGGAATACTAAATGTTGATTTGCTATGATTTAGAACAAAGTGAGTAGGAAGAGGATTATGCTGTGATATGGAGATTCTTCCATTCAAAAGCTCATTATTAAAATACCAACTTTCTCCTATTAAAAATGCTGTGTGTGTACACTAAGCTTCTCCATTTTTTTTTGTTTAATAATAGTGAATATCTCCAGTTATTGCTGTTTGAGAGTCTTCCTGTGATTGTTGTTATGTTTGTTTTGAGGATTATTTAATTTTTAGTGATTTACCTCTATCAACAATGAAAACAAGATTATTTACAAAAGAATATAGTGAAAGAATACAGCAGTAAATGGCTTCTTGGTAAATCCTGATGCCCTTCAGACGTGTGCACAACGGCATTTGGTCCTTTGCAGTGATATATAAGACCTCACCAAAGTACTCTACACTGTCCCCTCAAAAATCAATAGCGAGAGTCAGATTTACTTGCTTTTATATGCTTTCATCCATCCATCTTTCTCTCTGTGTATGTCTACAGCAGATACATAAGGTAGATTGATCCTTTTAGATAGTTTTTAAAGCACAGTATAAATTCTGTTTTAAAATATCTCTGCAGAGACGACTGCCCTTAGCAGTCAAATTTTCCTTGACTGGCCTGTATTAACCAGGGTTGGAATGTGTGGGCGTTAACTGTGTTGACATGAAAGAGCAGTAGCTGTTAATAGTGTTACTCTTGCTGAAAAAACTAAACTTCTGACCCCCATCGAATTTAAGAAGCATGCCTTGTTAAAGGTTTGGCACCAGAAATGAACTATTTAAAAAAGTGCATTAATGGTCAGCATGACATTCCGTTTACCAGTTTCTCAACACTCTGCTGGTTTAAAAACTCTTAGTTATCAGAAATTAACTCCTTTAACCTTTTCCCATTTTGTCTAAAACATTTTTTTAAACAACTGAAGACCTCAATGACTGCACATTTGAATGAAATGGTTTTGAATGTGCCTGTTTTTACAGCTTTACAAATACTGTTTGGCAACACTACATCTATGAGGGACTACAATAATGGATAAAATGGGATTCTGAAATACTCTGGAAATAAAGCTAGAATGCAGATTAAGAGATAAAAGATAACTGATATGATTTCATATTGTATAGCTTGTACTGTGCTCTTTGTGTTTTACTGTTTCAGATCCTGCTGACTGAAGAAAATAATATAAATTTTGCTCTGGTTTTCCCAGTGTCCACAATCAACCCTGTATTATGAAAAATGAGTTTCTAATGATCATTTTTGCATTTTAATTAAGTTTTGATGTTTGGGACACACATATATGTATACATTTAGCTGTTTTCAAATTTTGTGACACGTTCATGAAAGCAGCTATATGGCAGCTTGTGTGAAGCCATTTCTGCCAAATTTCAGAAAACAAGATGCAGATGGGTCTTCTGTTTATCTTTGACAGACGGATTTTCTCCAATTATTATTTTGACTTTAATTAGGCCAGAACATGACCTTTCCTAAATTGGTGTAAATCCAAAGTAGTCTAACTGAAATCTTTGTAATTGGTGACATCTGAAACCATCTTGATGTTCATAATGACCAACTGAAATACAAATTTCTTTTGTGATGCCCATATGTTTCTTTCATGTTCACTCCCTTCACTGTTTGCCAAATCCTAAAAAAAACACACACACATGCTGACATTTATCTGATTGTCTATATATCCAATAGGTTTTTAACATAAAACAATTCTAAGGCATGAAAATGTCTGACTTTCGCTTGAGTTTTGACATTTTGAAATTATTTTGTATCAGATTTAGCTCCTCTGTAAGATGAGTTGTGAGGTGATTAGAGTAGGTTTGCAGGATATGGCATATGGGATCTATGAACCAAATGTGCTACTGAGCAGTGTTCATATGCTACAACAACTAGCTGTGGGAATGCAAATGCAGAAAGGATGTGGTGATCACAGTTATTGTAATCAGAATAGTATAGCAAATAGAGAAAGATGAAATCAGTTTATGTGGAACTCATGGAATGTAATACATGCTTCTTAGAAAAGAAGGCATATTCTTGAGAATTCTTGTTTTGAAGATTTTTGGTATCGGAAATAAGCTTAGGAATGTTAAACAAGCCATCACATTCTGTTGCATTTGTTCTTCAAAGTCAGAAAAAGGATAATGTTTGGTTTTATTAGTAATATTTTCAAGATAATCATAACAAATAGGAGATGGGGAGAAGGCTGGGCAGCAGCACTGGCTTTCAGACAAAAATGTGGCAGGTCAAAGAGGGCGTTGTTACTACAGCTCTTTTCATTTATTCGGTACAAATATATTCAGTTGACTTGAACGGTGGATTTATTAAATCAGATAAATTTTCCAGAGTGTTTCAATCTTAAGATATGTAGAGGGAAGCATCTGAAGTCTGTCGTTTTTTATTACAGGGCTTTGTAAGTAGCCATAGCTAATTACTCATATAATTGACTGAGACTACTGGTTATCGCATGGGCATTTCTCAGTTGCACTGTTAAATTGTGTAGTGTTTAATTTCTACGTATGTATGCCATAGGCATTTTCATCTGCATAATGATTTTGTTTGGATATGACTTGATAATGTGTCCATAGTGGTGTTGATGTCTGTAGAAAATAACATTGAAGGAGCTAGTTGAGGCTATCCTGTAGTAGTGGAATGAGAAATGGTTATGGGCATGCCAACTTGAAAGTTGGCAGCTGATCTGTATATTTGACACCAGAAACTACCATCCAGTAACAGTAAAGTCCTGCACAGAAAGCAGCTTGGTGGTGTTATTAGAGTGTGGGGTTTTTTGTTTAGTTAGGTCTTCTGATACTCTGGGAAAAAGCTACTAAAAATCTGTAGTTCTGTACTGAGAAATAAGATTTATCTAGAATCAGATATGCACTAAATCATGTAATTATTCTATGGGAAACTGAAGAGACCAGTAATTGTTTCTTAGTGGCTGGAGGAAAGAAAAATTACCCAGAAAAAAGGAAAGCCACCAACCAACTTTCTAAGTTGCTTGGAGCTCGCTTTTGTCCTTAGTTTTTCACACAGTTGCCCTGGGTCACGTCCTGGTTTTGGTTCTGCATCTCAGTAGTAGAGTGTGCCTTTAAATGTGGGAAGTGTTAGTTCTGGTGATATCTTGTTTGCTCAAGAACTGTGACAGCCATCCATCACCTTGTTGCCTTTATGTGTAGAACAAGTTGTCTAGATGCAGCATTCAAGTTCTTGTGTTGCTGCACTGACATTCATCCAACTTGTGCAGTTTGGATGCAACTTGCTGCTGTTGTTCAGTAACAAATAATGGGAATATGAAGTTGTATTTTTTAAAGTGGCTTCTTACAAAGGTTTTTATGACTTGAAACTGCTTGTCAAGTGTAAGAAACAGGAAGCTGCAGAACCTGAGCGATCTCATGGGATCATCTCCAAGGTATTCCACATTTATCTTAGCGTCAGTTCTGGCACTATTTTGCAGAAACTTTCAGTAAAAAGGAGAACACTTAGATGACCAAGAGGCATGCTGGTACTTGTGTATGTGTTTCCCAGCCTGTCACCTTTGCAACTAAAGGTGCATTGATGTTGTTTTGAAAGTGTATCTGTTGTAGAGAACTGATGTGGATCCCTCCCTGCCTTACTATGTTGTGTTAGTTTTGCAAAAGCTGTTTTAAAAGACCAACCTGTTAGAAATATCTTTGGTTGTATATGTGTTTGTACATGTGTATGTGAGTAACAGTGTGTATGTGTCTATAGAAATAGAGGACTGACTGCCTCTGATTTCCTTTAGCAGTTTTTGTGGTTTAACAATGTTTTCCTGCTTTCACAAACAGAAAGGCATGATGAAACAATGCAATTTATAATGTTGAAAGCCATGTCAAGTATGTATGTAAACAAGTTCAGAAGTTACAGATTTTAAAAAAACACTTAGAAAAAGGATGGAGGTTAACTGAGACAGGAAACATTTGCTTGGAACTATTTGAATGTGAAACGCGGCCTGCTCCAGCAGTGAGGTTATGAACACTGAAGGAGCTGGTGTAAAAAAGCGACAATTTTGAGCCTTTTCTACTCAAAAGCAAAATCTCAATAGCAGCAAATTGCTTTTAAGTGAAACCTTTCCAGGACAAAATACTTGGAACTTGTGATATTTGGATTTGTAGATAGCAGTGAGGAGAGATGACTGCTAATGAAGAAAGTATGTATGTATGCAAGTGTTTTCTTACAAAATAAATATCATTGGAGTAAAGAGTGAAAGCACAATTGCAGCAGTACTTTTAACTGGCATTGTTCAAGGATTTAACTACTTATTTAAGTTGATCTCTAATTTTGTACATAATTTAGATAGGACAAGCTGTGGTCTTCCAGTTTTGTTACATGCCTAAGTATTGCTGATCGTCTTGCAGTGGTGAATGGGAGATTCTCTTGGTTGACAGAATCAAAAAATGGTGGTTGGACTGTATGTTTTCAATAATACAGATTAATAGCAATTTAATCTTTTTTTTTTTTTTTTTTTTTTTTTCCTTTCTATGTGTCAGGCTACATAGCAAAAAGCTACTTTTGGCATTGGGACTAACTTGCCTGTATAAGATCAGTGGCTGGACTAACATCCAGCCTTTCATTTTTCAGACTCATTGGAAATGTACATTTTGTCAGCCTGAGGGCATGTTCATAATTCTTTCCAGATATTGCTGATGTGGTAGTAACTAGCTACTGGTTTGGAACTCTTGGTGACAAGAGGCAATCCAAAGAGCAGAGGAAAACCTCAATTTAAAAATTTTGAACAGTCAAGAGTTCTTTGGCCTTCAGGGTTACTAAAAGATTACAGCTTATATTTTTGTTCTAAAAGAGTGAGACGCGAAAGGCAGTGGTTGAGGGTGAAGACAGAATATAAAAAAATAAAAGCTCAAGGGAAATAGCTTTCTTGATTCAGACTGAAAAGCTAGGTCTTGATTTATTAAAGCTAGTGTTGCAGTGGAAACCACAATTGAAGTTCATCTGTTTAATATCCCTAAATGCCATGAGATTTAGGGGGAAAAAACCCAAAATCCATCTGGGATAAAAACCAGAAGGCTAGTATTATAGCACTTTGCTATAATTCTGATGTGGGGTTTTTTTGGTCTGTTTTTTAAAGGACTTTCAACAAAACTTGCCTGTCTGTCAAAATTAACACTGCTTTGTATTAACTTGCTGCAAATTTAAATCTCAAATTGTAAAGGGATGTATCTGTGGAAATAAAAGGCCATTTTTAAGGGCAGAATTTATTACCTATATTACAGATTTAATCAGAATAAAAAGGCAGTTTAAGAAAAGCCTCATTTTTTGTCTACTTTTGTTTATTTTGTTTTAATGGATGTCAGTTACTTTTTTAAGCTTAGGTCAGAAATTTACTAGGCCTTTGCTTGGGGTGATATTTTAGTGTAGAGGTTTTGGTTTGAGTTTTGCTGTTATTGTTTCTGTATGAGTAACAGGCAGATCAGGCTAGTTTATCTAGATCATTAGTAAAATGGAACTGAAATTAGCTGTCAGTAGGTGGGAATTCTGTAGCTGGTCCCTAACACTGAGGGCAAGTGTTCTGGAAAATCAGGTTCAAGCAGGGACAGTTCCAGATCAATCTTAATTTAGAGGTTTGTTTCAACACCCCCTCCTTCCCCCCACCCCCTCTTAAAACCTGTGCATTTAAGTAGGTCAAAACAAGTAATTTAATTTTACTGCCTGTTTACTTTCCCCTGCAGTGACTGAACCTGTCCTTCTTAACCTTGAATTCATATAGAGCTGGCTTTTGTGGATCTTTTAAAGTCTAAGGCTATGTGACACCCTCTAGTTGGGAGATTTTAGAAACAGAAGAGTCGGAGGTTTCACTAAAGGATCTGTTTTCTTTAGGGAAGATCTAAACTGATGTCAACTTGTAGAAGAGTATGGTTTCTAATATGTGTTACTGTTCTTTTTTAGAAGCATATTTTTTAGGTTATTTTCTAACAATATTATTGAAGTTTTGCAACTTATGACCATACCTTCTGTGATTTCTGAAAGTTCTGCAATTAATTGTTTGCTTCCTGAGAAATTTTGTTCAAGTCGCTACCAGTGGCAGGGAAGCCAGTACAAATTTGTTTGCATCCAAGCCAGTTTCATCCAGAAGAACCACTGGCTATTGATAGACTTAATTTTGCTTCAGAGTAAGAAGTATAACTGGTTACAAGCCTGAGCAATTTGAAAACAAAACAAAAAACAGTAACAACAAAAAATTATCTCTGGGTTCCAACAATTCCCAGTTAGAAACCTGTATTTAAAGGTAATAACAACATGAACTAAGGCCAGTGGAAGCTACTAATGTGTGTTGCTTAATGAAAATCAAATCGTTTTTATTAAATTCTGAAAGAGTGGGTGACATTTCAGCACAGTCTGCACACACTTGAAAAAGCCTTTCATTTTTCTGTTGTTGTATAAAGGAAAGGAACTATTTTCCTTTATAGTCTTGTAAATATCAAGAATTAAGGATTTTTAAGCATGTCAGACTTGTGGGACACCAGTGGCAATATAGTTTAGTCTTTGACAGTAGCCAATTTCTGAGCTTTTTCAACTCCATCCATTTTTTGGCAGACCCCAGCTAGGCCTCATTCCTTCCAGAGTGGAGGAGTACTTAAAATGGGAATGAACCATGTTGAGTTTGAAGTATAGTGACATAGTCGTTTGTTTCTCATTAAACTGGGTGGCCAGGGTTTGTTAGAAAAAGATTCAGCTAGGAATCACAGCTCTGGTAGGAAGGGAAAACATAGCAATGAAGTTGTCTTTACAAGTGCTGGCGAAAGGCTGAGAGATCTTCATAGAGCTTCCAATGTCTGCTGGTGCAGTGTGTGAGAGCAGAGGCACTCATTGAACCACATGCATATTGTTTGAGTTGTCTCCCAAGTTTTGTGTGTGTATGTTCCAAAAGCTGTGCAAACTGGTTCATTTGAATTTTCGTTTCTCCATGTCATGGTTTGGCCCAGCTAGCACAGCAGCACCACGACAGTCTCTCGCTCGGTGCCCCCATTCACCCCCACCCTCAATAGGATGGCAGAGGCCCCAGCGAAATGGGAGTCAAAAGATAAGCAAGGTTGTTGTGGATTGAGACAAGGACAGGGAGGGCTCACTGCCAATTACGGTTCCGGGCAAAACAAACTCCAGTACTCGACTTAGAGAGGAAAGTAGGAAAGTTTATTCTACAAGAAACAGAATGGAATAAAAGCAAAAAGGGAGTAGGATGATGAGAAAATTACAACCAGCACTTTAAGATCTCCCTCCCCCATCCCTCCTTTCTTCCCGGGCCCAGCTCACTGCTCCC
>WBNH01004367.1:36563-99193 GCA_013401255.1 Urocolius indicus
GAAGATGGAGGAAAGCAACCTCCTCTTCCGGCTTCTTCTTAAAAAGTGATCATGGAGGCATCTAATTGGCTCAGCCCCAGACGTGGGTTTTGCTCAGAGCTGGGGAGAGTTGCAAACAACTTCTTACAGGCACCATCTTTACAGCCTCATCCCCCTTACCAGAAAAGGCTGTCATGTCAAACCATGACACTCCAGCTGTTGAAGTTCTGATGGCCTCAACCTCTGCCCCATTATACTGAGACACAGCCTGTTGTTGATCAGGCAGACTGCAGATGCCAGCAGGCTTGGAATGGATTTTGGATGGCTACACCTGCCTTGCAAACACCTTCCTATTGACAGCAGGATGGAAGTTGTAGCATTTTAGTCATTTATTTCATTATATCCAGTCTGAAGGTTTTTCAAACAGCTGTTTCTTACTCAGATAAAGATTAAAGATGTCACAGAGGTTTGGATTTACCAACTGATGTTGCATTTTTAAGAAACATGTACCAGAGGCCTTATGTTGATTCTGACTAACCAAGTGGCACGTGAAGTTAGTAATAACAAAGGGAGAGAAACACTCTTGAGGGGCAAATATGTAAATCTGTATTTGGTTTTGCTTCAGGTCAGTGAGTGGTGATTGGGTTACAAATGATTCAGTTAGTAATGCTGTTGTGAAAAGAAACCTTCATTTGGACAGACAGCTTGATGCAGGCAAAGCTGCTAATTTGTTTTCAGCTTCAAAGAGATTTAGAGTCTTTCCATCCTTGGCAGTAACACACGATGTAATTGTTTCCCTTCTCCTTAATCTTCAGTCTAGCTGCATTGGCTTAGTATAGCTAAGAAAGGCTGGAATGTTGACTGAACTAGCTACACCGGGTAGCCTTTCCTAAGCAGGTGAGGAAAAGTTACTCTGGGACTCTTCTGACTTTATAGTTGTAGAAACCTTTTGCACAAAAAGGAAAAGAAATGGTTGCATATGAAAAGGAGGTGACAGAATTAATGTTCTTACACTAGCAATGTTACTCAGTTGTTAGGGGCTCTCTATAAATAACAGCTTTGCTTTCGTCTATTTTCAACCTCTTTCTTCCATAAAAGTTATTTTGTAACCCTACAATTTTAAAATAGTTTAAAAAACCTAACTATGCACCAGGAGATTTGTTTGCATTCCTGTTATTCAGTTTGACAATGTTTGTGGGCAGCAGCTGCTTATACTTTCGGAATAAATGCTGTTAACATACCACTGGTATAAACCTGTCTCAATTCACCAGAATTACAATATTTAGAGAAAGGATATAGCATGTCATCGAGCAATTAAATTATTTAGTCAATCCAGTGGCTAAACGTGGGTCATCTTTTGGAGGGTAACTTTCATTACTGGGATACATTCTTGGTTATGAATGCATGAATAATCTTTCTTTGAACCTTAAGATGCACAATAGACACAATAACTCTTAACTTGAACTCTTGAGAGTGGGCTGATTTATGGGCAACTGTTGAAAGTACTCCTAGTCAAATTATTTTTTCATCTGTGAAGTAGAAACCTGTAGTATATTAATTACTGTATACTGTTGCAATGGTAGACAAAAGCAGTGCAAGTCTTTACAATGGAATTTTAATTTGTAGATTAAAAGAAACAGTAACGTTTTTGACATGGTACACTGCCATAAAACTGGGATTCACTTGTCAAGGCTCCAGCAGACAAATAGCTGAAGGCATTACTGACCTCAACTGCTCAGGCAGTTGATCTGTGTAAGCTACCTACCCACCATTTAGCAGAACCAACAGCAGGAATCGTGTGTGCTTCCCAGTGCCAGCAAGTTCACAAACCAGCACTAGTTTAACTTAGAGGAATGTTATAATCACAGGTGACTAATCATCTGACACACATTTGTTTCTACTCTTCCTGCTCCAAGGGATGTAGCCTCAAGGAAAGATCTGGGACAGATACAGGTAGCATCATTCACTGCTTCAGGATTTGGCGAAGTTTAGAGGGCTGAATTTGCTAGAAGGATCACAAGAGGTCTCTATTGTGATTAGCTGTAGTGGCTTGGCAGATCGCCTTTTTAATGATGGGGGAGGAGGCAACAGTTCTTGTCTCTATACTCATTTCTGAGCTATTGTGTTTACAATGCACAGTGCTAGGAGGTTTAATGATTGTTGTAAGGCATTCTGCATTATTAAAGCTGTGTTGTGGAAGTTGTTTTTAGGGAGTTCTTCTAAGAATTAGTTGCAGAAGGAGTAATTTGAATTTATTTTATTTCAGTTAACAGGCCAAGCAGATGGGAAAGCAGACCTGGAGTAGTTTTGATGGCTCACTGCCACAATTCTGTAAATTTTGATTTGTGTGGATATGTAACAGTTTTATTTTTCCCTTTTTGGAAATGTATGCCTATAAGTCTTTGGGAAATTAATCGTTGGTTTCCTGTGAAATGTACATTTGTAAAACAAATGTTGTAGCAATGTGCCATGCAGACCCTGTGTTGTGTCAATTAAGAAGTGTGACATCAGCAAACTTAATAGGCTGTCAGAGGCTAAGGCACTTTTCAAAGCTTCATTCCTTCAGAACTCTCCAGAAGAAGGATTTAAAAATGACAGAAATTTGAACTGCAGCTCAGTACAGTTTTATTGTTTACTTTTGCCACTCAAAAGGCACAGAGTTCATAACTCTACCCAAATGAGATTTGTAATGCCATTTGACCTTACACTATTTTGTATTTGAAATTAGCAAGTCATTCAGATTTGAAAAATCTATATTAACAACTGAGAATTCTTAAATTTAACATTTCATGGGGTGAAGGAGGAGGAATACAATTCATATTTCACCCTTGTTCTGTCTCCCTTTGCTTTTTGCTACTCCCTGCACCTCCATACCAGAACGACCTGCAAAAAAAGAGTTACTTAAGCATTTATTAACTGTGGTATTGATGATGACATCGCCACTAATTGCATGCCAAGAGAGCTACATTTAACAGTAAAAAATGCTAGGGATTTAAGCACATGACTGACAACCTGGGTCATAGTTCTCTTTTTGTAGCTTTTTCTCTGGAAATTTGAAGAACTCAGAAATCTCACTGTTCAGCATTTGAATCTTCAAGATCAAAAGGCCATTCATTCAAAAAGTGTCATGTTGTTATTTAAATGGTAATTGGCTCTGTCCTCAGTTTGACTGTGAAGATTTTGACTTCAGTAGGTCTGGGGTTTTCATTATTTTCAGTCT
The DNA here is from genome assembly GCA_013401255.1 of Urocolius indicus. Lineage (NCBI taxonomy): Eukaryota > Metazoa > Chordata > Aves > Coliiformes > Coliidae > Urocolius > Urocolius indicus. The sequence goes on from WBNH01004367.1 coordinate 39,763, forward strand.
TGTGCTTCTAATGGAGGAGGTGATTCTGGGACTGACAAAGATTAATTGCAAATTTGGAAGCTAGTTACTAGTGACAAGAGTTGATAACTTTTGGGAAAACAGATATGCTATTTTAGCAACATGTGTTCCATAATGGATGGTTTTGCTACTGTAATAATCTGTCTCTTCTTTACTGGTGACTTTTACATCTGGAGTACTTCCTAACTGACAAGTAAATGTTTCTGTATAGTGTTGACTGTGAAACAGACACAAATTATGGGATTTGTTAAGCTATTTACCTACAGACCTTGAGTTCAATACAGTATTCTCTGGAGAGAAGATTTGGCTGTGAAACTGTGATCTCCAGGGAGGCAGTGCTTGAAGAGTAGTAATCTTTGGTGAATTACTTTCTATTGCGATATTCAGTGTCACCTGGTGTAGAAAATGTTATGGTCTCGTGATGTTTTTAGGACACAGAACAAACATTCTGCTTCAATTCCTGTTCTCCTTGCTGAATTATTCTCTCGTATAGTCTATTACCTTCAGCTGTCAGTGTGATGAAGAAACATGAAAACTGTTATTCTTCTTACTCAGCAAAGGCTAAAATACATTCACAAACAATTGTATTGCCATAAAATACTTCCACAAACAAATATATTATTACATGGTATCACTACCATCAAAACAAGTAAACTGCTGTTGAAGAGCATTGAAAAGTCCTGTGCTTGGTGACTTGGTTTTCATTCTACCCTGCCTCCTCACCCCAAGACCTTCATGTATAATTAAAATGGCTAAGCTGTATTCAGGATTAAAATGTTGTCGTGCTAAAAAATAAAAACCTGCAGGCCTGGGTCAGAGAAACAAATAGATTAATGTGGCAGTTTTCAAAATGCAGCAATCCAGTTTATACATGTGAGGGAAAGAGGCATCTGAGGAGTCTATGTTTAGGCCTTTGTATTGCTGATACAGCACCAAGGACTGAATTAAGTACCTTTGGTGGTGTCTAATGTTGTTAGACATATCTTCCCATTCATGTGTTCATTTTGTAATGGCTTTAAACCACCCAACTTCGCAGCTAACCTGCAACCTTTTTCTCCCACGGTCTCTTTCCTCACCACCCCTGAACGTATGGTGCATGTGTATTCATGTTTTTGCTTTCCCTTCACGGAGATATCCAGCTGGGAAAATATAATGTGTACAATACTTTCTGCCTTCAACTGACATATCTCATAAATTGCAACAGAAACACTGCTATCAGCAACTTAATAGCAGGTAGAATACAGCTCTACATATCAGCTGTCAGCAGGACACAGAAACTATGGTTACCAAATTTCCAAAGAGAAAAGATTAGGAGGGAAAGTTTTTATATAACTGATGGCGGGGAGGGAGCAGGGGAAGGGGGGGAGAAAAATGTAAAATGGGTTCATTGAAAGCTGCCTTCTTGAAAAAAAAAAAAAAGGCTTATAGAGGATGACTCAGTAGCTTCAGCAATCACTTTTTGCTGAATTGTTGTTTTAGAAGACCTCACAAGAGATTTCTATTATAAGAAGTGCAATAAAAGCAGTGGAACAGTCTTCCTCTTCAGTCCCTGAAAAAAGCAACATACACTCATTCCATTAAATACTTTTTGAAAAATTTGTAATAATTAACTGCTGCTGTAGTGTAAAACGTTTATGGCAAAGTCTGGGTTGGGCACAGTGCATTTATACAGGAAATACAAGTTTGGTGGAAATAGTCTCGTAAAGAGCATTATGTTCCTAATCACAGGATTTATTTTGCCCCCAGCTCTATTTAAACCTGAATCTTGACTGAAGAGGGTCAGCATAGGTTAGAAAATAAGCTCACAGTAGGTTTGGGAATATATGACAATACAGAAACAAATTAATTCATCTAAGATATTTTTCTTTTGTTGGATTTTGGTGGGTTTTGGTTGGTTGGTCTGGGGAGATTACTGAGTCAGATAAGATCTTGCTTATCATGGGTTGATCTCTTCTTTGTGACCATGGCAGAAAGGATAGGAAATAATGATCTGAAGTTGTGACAAGAGAGATTTGAGTGAGGCCTTAGAAAAGCATTTCTAATAGCAAGGATAATGAGGCTGTGGAGTAGATTATCAAGCAATTTACGGAGTCTCCTGTTGGAGGATAAACTATGCAAACCTTTTTAAGAATAGGTGCTGATATTGTTGGAGAAGTAGGGAGGGCAGACTGAACAGCTTCTTGAGGTCTTCTCAGCTCTATAGTTCAGTGTTTCTGAGGGCAGGATAGTTCATAATTGATTTGGTTGCTTTTTTGTTACTTCTCATAGTGGGATTTCATAGGAAATTAGGATACAGTGTGACACCTTTTTTATTTATTTTGATTTAAGATTACTTGAACAGCATTAGTGAAACATTTTTTTTAAATGGCACTGAAAAAGAACTTGTGCTGCCAAAACCAGTGCTATATATAAATTGTAGCAGACAGCTCTTAATCAAAGGCTCATGGAAATCCAATATGGAATAGAGAACAACTCTTTTATGGACAGTCTAGTAATGAAGAGAGCAACTGTTGAATCTATACAGCTGAATGAAAAAGGAGAGCATGCAGGTACTGCTACTTGGAAAGATACCCTTGTGCTTGTCTTTAGCTTAACTTTTTCATACCAATATCTATCTAGTAAGTATCTCATGATTTTGAAGGATGTTTCTCCAGTAACCTCTGCTTTCATCTCTTAAAGCTGTCTTATGAGAAATGAGGGAAGGCAGTGTTATATAGTACAGCATATTGAGATCCAAGAATACCATTGAGTCTGAGGCACATAAATAACACTAAATCTTCCTTCTGTGAGGACAGCTGTTGGTTTCAGTTTGGAGAGTGATAAAGATATACTGCTCTTCTCCAGATTTTCAATGAAATGTTTTCCAGCAGTAAATATGTATTAGTCTTTTTGTTTGTTTCTTTGAGGGGTACTGAATTTTGCTTGAGGATGAGATAAAAAAAATCTCATCAAGGTCTCAGAGATACAGACAGGTATATTTTATTTATGGCATCTATAAGACAGTTAGCAGGAAGCCACAAAGACAAAATTTCACTCTTAGTCTTTCCATTTTTCTTAATATTTTCTCATTTCCTACCACTATTAGTAATAGTAATAATTTCAAATTTTCTTAGTTCTGTTGTTTTCCCTGTAACTGACTTTCTTGTGGCAGAGCAAGCGTTCTCTTTGATTAATCATTCAAGTTTTTTCTCAAGTCCTTCCATTGCACTCTTGAGGTTTTATGGAGCTGAAAGATTTCACATGAATTTCTCAGTTTGTCAGACATAACAGTTTTGTCAATGAACAATCTTTACTCATTTGATTATCTAACCATGAGCTTTTTTGCCAGTGAGCAACTGACTTGCAAATGCATTACACTTCTATCTGAATAGAATCTCTAAAAGGAGAAGAATATTTTCTTATGGGTGATAAAAGAAAACACCACACTTCTCTAAAAGTATTTTATGTAGAGAGTTTACTAATGTCCCATTCAGAAGGCCTTGAAGAACAAAGATCTTCAGCCAATAATAACCTAACTTTTGGTTGTGCCTGCTATGTTCTCTAGACAGGACAGGTGACGTGTGGAGTCAGAAAAATAATTTTAAAGCAGTTTTATGTAGATTAATTAATTAATGTATATTAATTAATACTTTATCTCTGCAGCGGCTATCATCATATATCTCTGAAATCCAGAGCAATTTGGAAGGTTTTGCAGTGCAGTGCCTTTGCTTTCAAAACCAAAGAACAAAAATGACTCCAATAATTTTTGAAGAATTCTGCCTTGACTGACAAAGGACTATTAATTACGTAGGTGGAAAATCATTCGGAGAGAAGAAATTAACTTTCTACTCTATGAACATTTCTGATAGTCTCCTGTCAGGTAGAGTATCCATGGGATATAGAAAGTCCTTTTCAGCAGTTCCAAAATGGGATATATTTAGTCTCTAAAGATAGACGTATCAGAGATGAAAGTAGGTTTTAATTTTTCTAAAACAGTGGGTGTTGAGCTGTGAAATTTAAAAGTACTTGATATAAACTCAGTGGCTTCCATTTTGCATTAAAGGTTAGCTGCTGGAAGAATCACCTGCAGTCTTTTGGTTTAAGGATGTTTTACTTCCGCTTCTGAGTTGATCAGATTTGCCTTTTGTTTCTCATCTGAAATACTGAGTCGTGTCCTTCCACTAGTCTATACAGATGATTAATGATAATAAAAAAAAAATTATTTTCAGAAAAACTTCTTGAAATGAACGGTTGTTAAATCCATCGCTGTTTAGGAAATATAAATTGTTTCATGAAGTGCTTATGCCTTCAGGATCCTGTAAGTATAAATAAAATGCCTATAGTAATAGTCTTTATGAATTCTTCAGTCAAGTTGGAATTTCTGATGGACCAAATGCAGATTTTGATGTACACAGGAATAGCTCTCATTCACTAAGCAGTTTTATCAAGTGATGGAAAACAAAAAAAATCCATTTTAGAGGAGAGGAGCAAGAAGTAAAATGAGTTTCTAAAACTTAACGAAAGTTAGAAAAATTCAGTTGGGCAACTGCAAAAGCTTTGCACAATAGGTTTTTCCATAGCATACTTTCAGTTTTCAGAACCTTCAAATGAAAGCATAAAGGTAGCAGCTTTCTGCCAACCAACTAATTCTGTCAGCTGGAAAGAGAACACAAACCTGACATGAGTTTCCTTCAGTGTAGATCTTTTGTATCTTGAAGCCTGGAATCTGATTCAGTTCACCAAGCAGCCATTGTGTCTGCCTATCCCCAAAAGATTTCCTACTAAAAAGAGGTTGCTTCTGATTTTGCATAGTGCATTTCCCTCTGCAAAGAATGAGCGTTCTCATAAGTAAAGTGCTAACTGGATCTGTGCTGTCAGTAATAGGGTGAAGGGAAAAACACAGAGCCTCTACAAATGTTTTCCTTGAATATTCATTTCCATGGGCATTCATGAGAGTTTCAACTACCCAGACATCTGCTGGAAGGCCTACATGACTGCCACTTACAGTCCAGGAGGTTCCTTCAGTGCATCAATGATAACTTAATGCAAATGGTGGATGGGCCAACTAGGAGAGGAGAACTACTGGATCTTGTACTCAGGAGCAAGCAGGGTCTGGTTGAAGCAAGGAATGTTGAAGGCAGTCTTGGCTGCTGCAACCACAAGATGATGGAGTTTAGGACCTTGTGCAGTAGGTACAGAATATCAATCAGGATCACAACCCTGGACTTTAGCAGGGCCAACTTTGGCCCTTTCAAGCAATTGCTAGGTCACATCTCATGGGACAGAGTATTAGAGGATAGAGGGGCCTAAGACAGTTGGTCTCTATTCAAAGATCACTTTTTCCAAGCTCAGGATCAGAGCATTCCAGCAGGTAGGAAATCAAGAAAGGGGACCAGGAGACCCACATGGTTAATTAGAGAACTACTGAGAAATTAAAGTGGAATAAGAGTCTATAGATCATAGAAGGAAGGGATGGATTCTTGGGATGAATGTAAGAGTGTTGTAGGGAGGCAACTAGGAGAGCTAAAGCCTCGTTGGAATTGGATCTCCCAAGGGAGGTCAAAGACAACAGTAAGAATAAGAAGTCCCGTCAAGTACACTGCAGATAAAACTAACACTAGAAGCAATGTAGGCCCACTGTTGAAGGAAGCAGGTGCCCTGGTGACAGAGGATACAGAGAAGGCAGAGTTACTGAATGCCTTCTTTGCCTCTGTCTATACTGCTGGAGATTATCCTCAGGAGCCCCAGACTCCAGAGGAAGTTAGGTGAAATGGAGGGGTTTTGTTTGGTTGAGGACTGGGTTAAGGATCAGCTGAGCAACCTGGATATACATAAATCCATGGGCCCTGGTCGGATGCACCCGCAGGTGCTGAGGGAGCTGTCGGAAGTCATTGCTAAACCACTCTCCATCATCTTCAGTAAGTCGTGGAGAACAGGAGAAATGCCTGAGGACTGGAGGAAAGCAAATGTCACTCCAGTCTTCAAAAAAGGCAAGAAGGAGCTGGGTAACTACAGAGCAGTCAGCTTCACCTCCATCTCTGGAAAGGTGATTTATCCTTATCCTAGGTGCTGTCTCCAGGCATTGAAAGGACAAGATGGTCATTAGGAGCAGTCAGCGTGGTTTTACTCAAAGGAAGTAATATTTGACCAACCTGATAGCCTTTTATGAAGCTGTAACCAGGTGAATAGATGGCGGTCTAGTGCAGTGGATTTCAGTAAAGCATTTGACACCATCTCACACAGCATCCTTATAGCAAAACTGAGAAAGTGTGGGCTGGGTGATCAGGTAGTGAGGTGGATTGTGAACTCATTGAAGGGAAGAAGGCAGAGAGTTGTGATCAATGGGGCAGAGTCTAATTGAAGGCCTGGATCTAGTGGAGGACCTCAGGGTCAGTGCTGGGACCAGTACTTTTCAATATAGTCATTAGTGGCTTTGATGAGGGAACAGAAGGTACCGTCAGCAAGTTTACTGACAATACTAAACTAGGGGAAATGGCTGACACACCAGAAGGCTGTGCTGCCATTCAACCAGACCTGGACAGGCTATAGAGTTGGGCAGAGAGAAATCTCATGAAATTCAACAAGGACAAGTGTAGAGTGTTGCATCTGGGAAAGAATAACCCCATGCACCAGTACAGGTTGGGGAATGAACTCTTAGAGAGTAGCGAAGGGACCTGGGGGTCTTGGTGGACAGCAGGATGAGCATGAGACAGCAGTGTGCCCTCATGGCCAAGAAGGCCAGTGGCATCCTAGGGTGGATTAGAAGGACTGTGGGCAGTAGGTTGAGAGAGATTCTCCTCCCCCTCTCCTCTGCCTTCATGAGACCACATCTTGAATATTGTGTCCGATTTTGGGCCTCTCAGTTCAAGAAGGACAGGGAGCTGCTGGAGAGAGTTCAGCACAGGGCCACCAAGATGCTGAGGGGAGTAGAACATCTTCCTTATGATGAAAGGCTCAGGGAGCTGGGGCTCCTTAGCTTGGAGGAGACTGAGGGGTGATCTCATTAATGTTTACAAATATGTAAAGGGCAAGTGTCAGGAGGATGGACCCAGGCTCTTCTCAATGATAGCCTAGAGAGGGCAAGGGGCAATAGATACAAGCTGGAATATAAGAGGTTCCAGAGAAACCTAAGGAAAAATTTCTTCACTGTGAGGGTTATGGAGCACTGGAACAGGCTGCCCAGATAGATTGTGGAGTCTTCTTCTCTGGAAATGTTCAAAACCCACTTGGCTGAATTCCTGTGTGACTTACTGTAGCTGGTCCTGCTCTGGCCGGGGCAGTTGGATTTGACGATCTTTCAAGGTCTCTTCCAATCTTTAAGATTCTACGATTCCATGTGATTCTGTAAAGATCTAATGTACTCTCTTTTTTTTTGAGTAGTCTAATAGCTGGTTTAGGTGGTTTCAAGTCTTTGTTAAGAAGAATAAATCAGTTCCTGTTACAAAATTGTCAATCCTCAAACAAAAGCAAGATGTTCCCCTTCTGTGGACTTTTTATAGGCATTTTAACATTTCTGTCTCAAAAAGACATTTGCAAAAGCTCTTCAATTGGAATAGAAGAGGTCTTTCAGGAGACCACATCCTTTTACCAATGGACAAAAGCCTTACTTTCTTTCAGTTCTCAAGAGAGACAGAAAGTCCTCCATGTTCTTGTGTCTCTTAACAGTTAAAACAAATGTATGTTGTTACCTTAATCTGTAGTATTCTTTCTCTGTCACAAAGGAGAGTCTATGAGAAAGACACCCAGCTCTTTTAATCTAAGTAACTACTAGACTAGAAGACTCAGAGATCATTGGTAGAACCACTGAAAATAGTGAAACTGGGAGGAAAAGGTTCCTTCTGGATGAGGAGAGGGACTTCTGCCAAACACTTGAGAAAGACAGACAACTGTCATTCCTTTCACACCTTCCTGAAGTGTTACAAACTTCTTGTTGTGGCATCTGTTGTTTCTGTGTTAGGTTGTCTACTGCTCAGAGGTGTGATTCATCCACAGGAACTCATGGATGGAGACATACGGAGGTCTGAACTTTTCCCCTTTGATGCCCTTTCTCGGTCAGGGATGCTTTCTTTCCCTGATGAAATGTGTGATTCTGCGTGATTCTGCACCAGCAGATGATGAATATTGCACAGAAAGTAGAATATTATTTTTTCTGATTACTTTTGTGGTTTTGAGGTGATCATCTTCAGGCAATCTTGTGTCCTGTCAGGCAATCTTGTGTCCTGAAACACAGAGGCTCTCTTTATAAGGCAGGTGTGTTAAATGGTGATAACAACTACACAGATAGTGTGGAGGACCAAGAGCAAGGGAGCAATCTTTCCACATTGATGTTTCCAAGCCTACAGGAGGATGAAGGTTCACCTAAGTGAACCTCCACAGTCAAATCCAACAAAAAAATACATGGGCTAAGTAGAACCACATTCAGATGTTGAGACTGGGACAGATGGATTTTATTTGGGTTTGACAGATTGTTCTGGTATTTCACAAAAGGGGAGGTCTACGTGAGGTATGCAGATTGTTCTATGTAGTATAATGATGTCATCATTTCACTTCCTTTCTTCCTGACAGAAGCCATTAGCTGTAGTGGATTAGCTGCCGTCTGAGTGGAAGTTGTTCTGACAAAGGTGGTCTTGTAAGGAGCGAGCTATAGTTTTACATTAGGATAGAGGTCAGAAAATAAATGCATCAGAGTATTTGAAGAGAAAGAACAAAACACTCCTAGAAGCCTTGCATTTGTGGCCTGTCAAAAGCAGCTTTCTTCTGTTCAGAGTGTAAATGACAAACACGCAGTGACACATTATGCTTAATCTGGCTAAATATTACACATAAAATCTTTATCAGTGTTTTCTGCTTCTCCTGTTACCAGCATATCTTTTCATACATTCAGTACATTTCCTCCTCCTTCCCTTTTGCTCCTATTTAGGTGTTGCAGAAATTTAAAGTAGCTGACTTTTTTGGTGTCATAAATAGAGGATGAAGGGATATTATTAGTACCATCTGGTGACAGTTATACTAATGCAGACATGCACTTTCTTTCCACCCCCCACCACCCCATCGCTTACACTGTACTTCTAAGCATAACTCACAGTGTAGTGGCAATCAAGTTCACAAACACTGTCATCACAAAGATGGGAAATTAAAATTTAAAACTTTATAAAGAAATTAGGGGCCAGAAGGGAAAATCTGGTTTGGGCTCTCAGAGCTTTTGGTCAGTGTACTCTTCAGCACCAGTCAGTGTAACATAATGCAGGGAAGAATTTTCCTCATTAACTCATGTGACAAAGGTGGAACTGAAACAAAACACTCAGCTTGTACTACAATGTTTTTATTGCTTCATAAATTTTATTGAGATAGAAATTAACTGGTTTCCTCTGTGTTTTAAACAGAGTCTGTGTTTATTGATGCAGGGGAAGCTCATCTGTGTTCAAGAATATATCTGTTTTCTGTTAGAAAAGGCTGCACTTCAAAGATATTTTTAATACCCTCATGTATTACCTTGGCAAACCATGCTTAAGAATCTCTGGTTTGGGATTTCATATTTTAACAACAGCAGCTTTTATACCTGATTGGTTTTGTGATAACCAGTGAAGTATCAAGAAAGTGGTATCAAATTATAAGCAAGTAACTATGAGATGCAGCAGATGTGTCAACATCAAGAATTGTTTTTATGCATTTCCATAAACTTTTCAGCACTGCATCTACATTAGGGCTGCTGCCATGTTTACCGAAGCATTTGAATGACATTTTCTACTCATTTAGGGAGGAACATAAGCATAGGTGTGTCACATAGTAGCAAACATATTCAAGAATCTTTTTAATTTAAATTGTGTTACTCATTAAGACTTTTAAGCCGCCCTAAAACGTACAAAACATACACAGCTTTATTTGAGTGCTTCAATACAGATAGGTCCATATTTGAAATAGACACTTAATGAGCTGTGACTATCTGAAAAATGAAAATGTACATGCAGAGCACTTGAAATGTCACCCTTTTTTTTTTCCACTATGTCTGCAATAATGATTGTACAAGATGGTATTTGCATCTCTGAGGAATGAGTTGAATACATCCAAATCTCCTTGAAATCAATTTCATGTGATCACGCATGCAGATTGAAAACCATGACTTTGAGATTTAAGTTCTGTGAATAAAATTTACGTTCCCTGAAAAGCAAAGAAGGCTGTCATTTCATGCTTCCTAACCTTCATTGTCTATTTCCCTCAGTATACACAAGCCCAGTGCACCTGCGCAGTCTAGAGGAGCAGCTTTCTGCTCTGTCAGTTTTGTTTTATAAAAGCCTTGTTTTCTTTATTGCCTTTATCTATTACATCTATAAAATTTATTTAAGCATTGACAAATTTCTCTTTTGGGCTTGGAGTCTAAAAGAATGACTGCTGTCAGACTATTGGTAAAAGATTTGTTGTGTGACTGTTGGTTAAATTGCAAGAATCTGTGGGTGAGGCTAGCTGTCTGAAGCTGCTCCGAGTAGGTGGGTTATGGTCTGTACTTGGTGAATATACTTCATCAGAGAGACAAATGTGCTTCAGCAGCCTCTTGTTTTGTTCAACTAAAATGACTGTTGATTTTGTAAAGCTCAGCAAAATCACTGTCATTTTTCTAAATCAGATATCATTCATCCTACAGAGCACCCATGAAAAACAGCATTTAGCTTAAATATAGCGGCATTACTTCTCAGCTTTGTAAGCTGGCAAGAATAATATTACAGTATTTTTCTTCAAAAAATGTTCAAAAGGAAGGCAGTGCCTGTAAGCAAGATCTAAGTAACAGCACTGTAAACAGGAATCCTTGTGCACTGCCAAGTGTACAGTCCAAGATGCTGCAGTGCTTACCTTTTCATGCTGCTATGCCAGTTTTTCTCAGCCATGTTTTGTGTCCCTGTAGGGGTAAGAAATTTAATGTGTGCATTGTTACTATTTTTAAGGGAGGAAATAAGAAAATATTCATAAGGGTATTAATACTGTGACTGATTGATCCACAACAGTTACATAAATATATTTACAGGCCTGCTGTATTTTTTACTTTTATTATGCTGCTCTAGCGTTGCCTGTGCTTGCTGCTTCGTTTATTCAGGTGTCCACCAAAATAACTGTGAAACTTCTTCTTCAGCAGAATCTGAAAACAAACTATTTGATGGAATACAAATTACGTGTTCTTCTCATTCTTCAGGGTGTAAATTTGCTTTCAGATGAAAGCCAGTGAGGGAGGGGAAGCATTCATTTGAAACAAGCTTTTAGTCTGTACTTGATCTCCTCTGGTTTTGTATGAGAAGCCACACTGGACTGAATGACAGCTGAAAAGGCAAGCTGCTGTATCAGGGGATTTAGCAGAGCAAAGCTGCTGTTCTTTCAGCCAGCTTTCTTTCAGAGTTCTCTGACTCTTACCATTTCAGTCCAGTTATGAAGTCGGTGCACTAAAAATGTGCAGATGAAATAGTTCAATTGGAAGTACCACTCACTGTGTTAGTACTGATATTAAGGTTTAAGAAAATAAATAAATGCGTATGGCTATAAATAAATATGTATGGCTATAAATATCTATTCTGTAATTTAGAATTAGATAACACTTTCCTAAAGAGTGAAGTTATAATGGCAAAATCATCCAATAGGAGAGGAGAAGGAGAAGGAGGAGAAGGAGAAGGAGAAGGAGAAGGAGAAGGAGAAGGAGAAGGAGAAGGAGAAGGAGAAGGAGAAGGGAGGGGAGGGGAGGAGGAGAACATGATGGAAAAATAATGACATCATGATTAGTTCTGAAAGTGTTTTTCCATTTTGAGCACAACATGATATTGATCTTGAAATACTGTAGAGTGACTAAAGAAGAACATATGTTTGTCTGAGGTTAGCATAGCACAATTCCACAAGGGATATTTTAAATCAAATCTGTTTTCGTCACTGCTTTTCTAATACATAAGTTATGTTACAGAACATACCAACATTTGTATGACAGTTCTCAGTGTGATTGAAGGGTTATTGTTATTTGTGTGCATAAAATTAACTTAGGTAATCTTTCTTAGTATAAAAAGATGATGAATCTAGCTATTTGAATGTTACACTTTTTTCCCTCTACAATTATGTATCTAAAGGCTGATCTTTGTCATTGATGATGATTAGCAATTAGGAATGTGTTACTTCCAGAGAAAAGGCTTTCAGGCCATTGTTGTAACAGCTCAGAGTCAATAAACTCTGAGCTGCTCATAATAGCCTTTCTTTCTCATTGAAGCCTTGGACTTGCCCTAACTTCATCACAGCAGAGGAAAAAACAATAATGTGAACAATAGGAGCCGTGGAGTTTGACTTGGGCCTAATGTGAGGAGGCTGTAAAAGCTGTCAGGGAGCTTGATTGATTGGCTCTCAGACGGCAATCCTCAGTGCAAAGCAATAATGTTCCTGCCTCTTGTGGGAGGGTTGGATGTGCCACCTGAGGTCAGAGCTTATCAGCCTCAGGGGCCAACATTTCAGATGAGGCCGAAGTGCAGTCAATAATTTATACAGAAATTTCTGTTTAGGTTCTGGAGTAAAGCAAGCTTTATCTTTGTCTGAGCAAGGAAAGAATTAAGTCATGTCTCAAAAGTCCAGACTATTTTTGTTTTCCTTTCAGTGACATGGGAAAATAGTCTCTTAATACTGAAATATGTATCTGTCATCGTGTTGGTTGTAAGGCAGGAAGGCAGGCCTACGATGATCATTTGAGGGATTTTTCATTGACAAAAGGCAGAGACTTTTAACTGATTATAGTAGGATTACTAGAACCCTAAGGTTTTACTTACATTTTATGCAACATGGATCTGTCTTTAGTATCTAAATACTTTGTTTCTAAACCTAGGAGGGTCAAAGGTTGATCAGCTCAAGTGAATGAAAAAGCTAAGAGAAGCTGCAGTAGCTGCACAGATCATAGCAGGTCAGGGAAAACTTGCCAGACTCTTACTAATAAGTGGAGAAGTTGGGACAGCCTGCACAAAGGACATTTGCAGGAAAGTTGTCCAACCAAAGCCTAGCAGGAAGTGTACCAATCACTAGTGTGAGATCAGTTTGCCTTTGCATTGCTGTAGTGTTGACGAACAGCTGGAATAAGCCAACTGGTTACCTAGATGTTTTAGTAGTATATCCACTTGGGAGATAGTTTAAAACAGAGGAAAGAAAATCATGGTCAACTGCTCTGCAGAACTCTGACACCTATTGATGTCTGTTAGTTGATAAGTAGCTCAATTCTGTTCTGTAGGAGCAAAATGACTATTTTGCTTCAATAAATGCTAATAAAAGCCCTTTTACCTTTCTTCTGCTCAAGAAGAATGCTGTTAGTTGCAGTTTGTTAGGCTTGTTTACAAAACAGAACTGGTATCTTAAGTGTGTTACTGAAAAACTTGTAACTGTTCTGAGCATCATTTTCTCCACTAAAATACAAGAATTTTATAACAGGAAAAATGACACTAACTAATATTTTTTAAGGAAGAGAACTAATTTTTGGGTTAAGAGCTGTAAAAATTATGTAACATTTCACCTTGACAATGCGATTTTCATATCTAGAAGGAGGAGTTTCACGCATACTGTTGTTTTTAATCTGTTAATTATAGCAACAAAAGACCTTAGAATAGGGTTACTCCAAATCCTAAATTGAAGCAATTGTATAGGAAGAGGAGCCTCAAATGTGTAAGATTCTTGAACTGCTTTTCCTAGACAGAGAAGAAAATGAATCTCACCATACCATACCATACCATACCATACCATACCATACCATACCATACCATACCATAAATTGCTTCCTTTTTGGTGCATGGGTGGAACTGAGATAGAAGAGACAGAACTCCTAATTTCCAGCTGCAGTATTTATAGGACTTTAATGTACATGCCACGTTTGACTATATACCACTTTATACCGCTTGATGTATTTTACTGTTAAGTTTCATGGTAGAGTGTTACTATATTAAGATCTTAATAGAGTTCACATCCACAAATATAAAAGATCTGGCTCTGTGAGTCCCCCAAACTGAAGGAGAGAAGAGGAGATATTAGACTCCTATTAGCTGTGGTAACAAAACCTGAGGGAGTTCTACAATACAAATGCCAAACCTTTTTTGAGGTTTTTTATTTCTTCCCTCCTTTTTGTCTTGGATGAGTCTGTCTCAAGTGTTTACTTCCCTTTTCCTAGACTGAGGACAATGAAGTCTTAATGAAATAAATGAAACTTAATGGAGAGAGAGATGTAAAATGCAGATGAGTAGAATTTGGTGTTTTCAGCCAGGGCTTTAAATTGGTATTTTAAATTCCAGTGAGTAGAATAATAGAGAAGTTACCATGTCTAGTAACTGCAGTTTGCCTTTGTGAAGAATGGCTTGTTAGGAGGCTTTATGATTTACTGAGGCCACAGCTGGCTGCCAGCAGAGCTACAGGAATGCGTTCTCTCTTGAGGCTGGTAGCTAGAGATGAAAAGGATCCAAAGCTGGCACAAAAGCAAATAAATGCTTTGACTTTAAATAAAGCATCATAATTTATAAGAAGCTCTGCTTCTTAATCTCAATGAGGTATATGGATCATCAGCTGCTATTTGAGCTTAAGCGGAATTGTCTGCCTGGCTCAATTGCAATTCTGATATCTGCAGCTTACAGATTTGGAAGCATTTTTATGGTTTGGGCTTGGAATTGTTTCTTTATCCACACTTGTTTCTTTTCCACAAATTCTCTCTCTTCTGTTTTCCATTCCTTTATGTTTCATTAGCCGTTCTACTGTTTGATACTGTTTTCACTCTCCAAGTGAATTGTTCCTACAGTAGCAGAGTTCAGGACTGGGACACAAACTTCTGTTAAAATATCCTAATGCTCACCTTAGGAAGAAAATCGAAAAGGTATGAAGTCTGTAATACCTTTTTTTTTTTGTGATACACACACACGCATACACCCATAAATTTATAACAGCTTCCCTATTTCTGCAGATGTTTCTCAACAGTCTGCTGATGAAAACAGTATTTCTGTGGTCTGGTGTTTTAGATGAAGAATAGAAATGAGGCAGATAATTATTAAAGGAACTCTTGAATGCTTGTCAGGGTGAGAAAAAAATGGTTTTCATTTTCTCATTTTGGTCTCATATTTAAACTACACAATGCTACAATCCAACCTTGTTTCACTTTGTTATTTACAGACTTTTAAGGGTGAAAGAGTTTCAGAGAGAAGTAACTAGCTTGAAGAGATTTTATAATTAATATAAACTGCAGCAAGTGAGTGTGACAGATGAGTTGAAAAGCTGTATACTCTGTTGCTTATCTCAAGTGATATATATATGGTTCCAGAGTTCAAGCAAAGGTGGTGGATTGTGGGGCTTCTTTTTCTTTTGCTCTAGTAGAAGGCAGGAGAGTGTCCATGTGTTCCATAGGGCAGCAATATAGGAGCTGAAATAACACGTCCTGAGAAGCGAGTGGGAAATTCAAGAGATTACAGATCAACATTCCCTTCTAAAATTGAGACTATGTGACGTTTTTCAGTGTCAGGTTATGTGAATCACAGTTATGATTACTGAAGTGAAAAAGAAAAAAAAATGCTAGAAACAAAATAATTTATTTCTGAAACAGATTTGGTTTTCTTCAGAACACACAGATGTTAAATGATTTTCAACTTGCATTTTTAGTGGCAACTGAAATAAAGTAAGACTGCAGTTTTATTCTCAGGCTTCAGTAGAACAGTGAAGTGGTTCAGTTACTCTGGCCAAAGAAAAAGTAAGATTTGTATAACAGCAAATCTTTAGCTGTACTCTACAGAAATCTATTTCCTGTAAATACTGCAAACAAGTGGTCTGACATTCAGGAGATATAGGAGCAATTGATCCAAAAGTTTTCCTAGTCCTGCCAAAACCTAATGACTTTGATATAAATCTGACAGGAGAAAATTACATTGGTCACTGTGGCTACATAATTTTCAAAATTGCCATTCCAGGTCACTCATTGAACTATTCATTTGAGGATAAATCTAGAAGCAATTTGGGACCCAATATGATGTACTTTCTGGGATATTACCCAGTTTTTTATTTACTCTTTAATTGCTCTTTTAATGAGTGTAAAATTTAGCCTTGTATTTCATTAGAACCATTTGTTTTCCTTTCAGTTGTCCATTTGCATTTAGATCTTGCTTATTGATTATCTGTTAGGCAGACTGTGTTTAGAAGAAACATACACTGAAAAAATTATAGTGGAATTGTTATTATAACTGATAAGGAACATAAGCTCCTTGATTAGATGCTGCCTTGTTTTCCAGAGCCAACCTACCTTTAGCATTTCAGTCATAGCTTTTTCCAAAGGCATTACCATTTCAGCACACCCTCAGCAACAAGTCTTCTTAATGTGCTGTTTTGTTTTATACTGAAGCTGGAAAAGGGTAATGTTAACAGGGAGGCAAGAAAAAGAAAAGAAACAAGAGTTGTTTTTAACTGACCATTCAGCTGAATATTGAACAACTGTCTACAAGAAAAAGAAATAGATGGTGGTGAATAAGGTAGAATCTAGTTTTCCAAGAAGCTCAATGATTTTCCCAAATCAATACATCTCATCAGGCTTCAGAACAAAGGCTGTAGGAGATGTGACAGTGATGGAAGTGGCTGTGTGTTCTTTTGTGTATTAAGCACATGGGCTCTTGTGGAAACAGGCCTTCAGTTATTTCAGTGTTTATTCTTCTATATGCTCCAGGATAAACCTCTAGATTAAGAAAATGTATTATACTCCTTACTGTATAATTGCTCCTTCTTTTCTGAATGCAAATGTAAGTATGTAATGCAAGCCCAGGGCATGTATGTTTTGTTTGTATATCTGTCATTGAAAGTACAACAGTTTTTTTCAATCTAGGGTGGCGATTGCTACTCTAAATATATTGTACTAATGACTTCATAATGAAGGAGGAGATAAAAGGCATGGCATTTGAATAAAGTATCTGTAAAATTTAGGTTGACAGTACTCAGAACTTACTGGAAATCACATGGACATGAATTATGTTTCTTATGTTGTCAAAGAAGCTGTGTCAAAGAAGCTTGTGACTAGAGTACTACCAATCTGATTTAGCCATAACCACATCAACATTAAGTAAAACTGCAGATTTTAACCTCTCAGCTCTTTACCCTTTAAGTTTACTATGCTTTCATAAAGTACCAAATTAACACCACAGCTAAGAATCTCAAATGTTTGTGACTGTACCAGCAATATTGCATTTTATGCTTCTTTTCCTTAATGCTGTCCAGTCTTCTCAGCTTTGTTGTTAGACAGTATTTGTTCAGATAAAGTCCATTGTCCAGAATGACTAATTGCAGATCTGTGCTTCAGACAGTTTGATTACAGGATGTGGATGAAGTCACTTTTCAAACATTCAGCATAACAGTAGGCCTATTTGGAAAAAAAGAACAAGACAAAAAAAAAAAAACCAAAAAAAAAACCCCACCAACCCAAACCCCACTACCACCTCTCTTCCCCACCTCAAACATGAAACTCACACCAAAACCGAAAAGCCCAACAACAAAGACAGGAGAAAAAAAAAAAAAAACCAACAAACACCCCCCCCCCCCCCCTCCCCCCCCCCAACCATGAAACTCCCACCAAAACCGAAAAGCCCAACAACAAAGACAGGAGAAAAAAAAAAAAAAACAACCTTGCCTTTCCAGGCCACCTGACAGTCATTACATTCTCAGGCTTGCTGATAAGATGTCTGTTACATGTGCACCTGCTGTAAATGAAGTTTAATACCTGTGCCATGCTAGACAGAGAGTGTGATTAAAATAGTATATAAATTGTATGTCTAACAGATCAGTATTCAGTGTAGAAGACTTGACTTTACACCTAGAATGTTTAGTGTTAATTTTAGATTACTTTCTTGATGCAATCAGGGAGAAATAAGCCATTTGCATTGCAAGTCTAATATAAATGTTGTTCTGTGTTTTTTATGCCTGGATGAGTTACAGGTGTTTATGTGGATTGGGGATTGGTGATGATGTAGTTGATGTTATGAAGCAAATAAGATATACTGGTCTTACTAAACTAATGGCAGTGAAAAAGTGGGAGACAGGTAATCCTAAAATTATAGTTTTTCATCTTGCAGCTTTTTGTACTTTGTATACTTTAGTAACTGTTGTAACAGTGCTGTCAAATATATGTATGTAGGATTAAAAAATTTGCAGTGCAGGATGTAGAATAAAATATGTTTAATCCATGGTGGCAGTGTACTCAGCAATGACAGATACACTGTGTTTTGGCTATCCCAGGCATGTCTGTGTTTATGTGACCTGGTAAGGCTGGGACAAAAGGCAAATTAATTTGGTTTGCAAATAAATTTGTGTATTCACTGACCATAAAGATACAAGGAATCTATTTTGCTGTAATGTTACATCAAGTGATGATGTGATGCCTTCTCAATACTGAGAATCGCATCCTTGAAAAGCTGCTGTGCCGCAGAAATATTTTTAATATTAAACTTCTTAAGAAGTAATATAACAAAAATTACTACAAAGCCTAATATCCTTTGGCAGATCTTCCTCTAGCATCAGAAAATACTGTCTTAAAATGATACTCAAAATAGTAAAAGACAATAGGTGGAACTGTTAAGCAAATGGGAATTTTGAGCAAGTAGGTCTTTACTTAATGTTTAAACATAAGTGACTTCTGATGACTGTGAAGCAAACAAATGTTTCCAGGTTTTGGAAGATCATGTTAAATATCTTCAACAAGTCAGTTACAGAAGTGTTCAGAAAGACTTTGTGAAAATCTGTTTTTTTCATAGTTTTGCAGATACTTTTGTCCAGCTTCTTTGCTAAGAACAGAGGCAACAGCGCCTTTTGCAAAAATGAAAGCATACTCCTTTACTCATTCAGATTAGCTGGTCTTTTGCATCTTCTGGGAAAATAATCAACTTGAACTAGACCAGAATTTCATAGAGATTGCTGTGATCTGAACAGAAAAACAGCCTATGCTGTAAATATTGTCAGACTTTCCAGTCTGATTGAGTAATATCTACTTATATTGGATATTGAATGTATTTTCTAAGGCCAATATTTTAAAAAACTGGAGGCTACATAGGAGATCATAATGTGATAATTTGATTCCTAACCACATGATCTCATTTTCAAAATTTTTAATACAAAACATAACATTTCTAGCCTTATGTTCATGGTTTTTTTTAAGGTGAAAATACATCTCTGTATTTAGACAGTATGAAACCTGTGAATTCCTCAGACTGTCTTTGCATTTTCAGCCTTGATCAGGCAATGCTAAATAAATGATTGTTACATGATGTGTATGTAGTCTAATGTAAAGTTTAATGTAATGAGAAATCTCATTACAGGAACTTCTTGTGACTTCATACAGCTATAGTGAGGTCTGATCCTGTACATGATATGTTCCTTACTTCTTAAGACAGAGGGAATATGTCAGAGCCATGCCCCAGCACCCACATGCTCAAAAGACAAGTTGGAACAACTTAGAGTTGAGCTAGCACATCTATAACTCCACACCCAGAGTACTAACACACAATACTCGGAGGCGAAGACTGCTGTAATACTGTTTGTATACAGCTTCTGAGACAGTGCAGAGAAGTCCCAGCAGTTCTTGTTTTGAGCTTGAACTGTGTGCCAGGACAAGTATTTTGGATCAAAGAAAACTGCTATACTATACTCTGACTAGGTGCAGCAAGAATAATCCTTCAGTAGTGTGTCTAGCATACAGTGTGGATTACTTACCTGTGTCATCTCAGTTTTCATTTTCCAGTATTCTGGTATAATAAGCCTTTGGTTACCTGTTTCCTTGGGGGTCAGTCCTGCCTCCCATGTTACTTATATTCTATTGACACATTCCTATGATAACCTTAGAGGGTTTAAATGAGCCACCTTCACTGTTGGTTCTGTGGAATATTACCTGTGGCTGAGAAATGTCATCAGGGACAGGAAATTTATTCTTTGCTGCAGTTATTCTAATGTGCCATGGAGATTAATCTTCCCTCCAACTTACATACTTACAGGCCCTCGCTAAGACTTAGCAAACTTAATGAGATGCTAAGTGTGACTGACTTTTAAGAGAGGAACTTGTTTGCTTTTGAAGTATTGACTTTCTCTCACTAGAAAGTCATTTGAATGTCTTCTAAGAATTACTGAAATGTGTATTGATTTCAAGGTTTTTATTATTATACCTACTCCATGCCTTCTGTGCCTTCTACTTTGCCCTCTTTTCTATTAATAGGTAACAAACAGACTGTCCTTAGGGCTGTTGTAGAAAATAATAAATAAATGAAGTGCACATAGAGGTACACAAATCTACATATATTGAGGAAGGTGAAGACTTACTTAACAACACACTTGGATTTAAAACAGAAGAAAACCCCACAAACCATGAACCCTAACAATTACATTTTGATAAAAGGATAAAGGTGAACTAGCTGGGAAAAAAATGAATGGCACAGTTAATTGGCCCATAATAGTCTGTGGGAAGTCAGAAAGTCCTCTTTGCTTTGTACATTTAGGAGGAGACTAGTCAAACAGTGGTAAATGGACAGGAGGGAGCAATTATGCTGCTGCAGGGAGATGGCTGCATGACATAATAGAATTTAGCAATGGAAAAGAACCATGATTTTCACACATAGTATTATGGAATTACAACTGACAAGCTATTAAGGTGGAAGGAAAGCATCAAGGTTTCTCAGAGAAACACCCTTTTAATCTCTCTCTCTTGTGTGCGAGTGGCAGGTGGGAACATAACTTGGAGTTGCTTGTTGCTAGAAACCCAGTTTCCACTGACAAGCATTTCCTCTGTGGACCTACTGATGTATTCGCCTCTTCACATTCACTGCCCACATGTTTGAGCAGGTGTAGAGCTTTTGAGACATGGTGCAATTTCAGCGCTCAAGGCAAACAGTGTGGTATGTTACGCTTTGATGACAGTCCTCAGCAGGGAGATGGTTCCGGCAGAGCCCACTGGGCCATCCTCAGACCCTTGACCAGCAGAGCTGTTTCATGGTGATCAGACTCCTCCAGCTGCTTGCCTTTTTTGCATACCTCACAGCTCACAGGCCCTGCCTGGGCTCAGGAAGCAGCAGGGCTGGTGTCACTGCTGCAGGACCAATGTGTTTGGTTTTTCTTTTCCATGCTGCCAAGTTTTACATAAGTCATAAAACTATGGCACAGCAATTTAACCTTAATCCTTCTAGGTTTTCAAAGCCTTGCTCTGACCTGACTAGAAGGGCCATCTATCTTTCATCCTTCAGACCAGTTCCCTCCAGCATATGAAATGCTAGTCGCTTTGTCATAACGGCAACTTAAAACCATATGGGGAGTAATTTTCAAATCTGTTACAGAGAATTTTCAAGGAAATCCCTTCTTCCCTGGTACCTCCACTAACAACACTTCAAATAACTTCCCCACTGTTAAAAGGCCCCCAAGGAAATAACTGGCTGGTTGCATGTTTACTTTACATTTGTGCAGCAGAGAGAGATTGTTTTAGTACAAAATTAGAAATCGCATTGGTAAGACAAAGCAAAAAGACTGGCTAGAAACATTCTGGCACAATGCCATTATTATGTCCGTTAGAGAAATTCTGCAGCTAGAACAGGGCAAGCGTAGAGGAAAAACAAGTCACAAGACTGGCAGCTGTGAGTTAGTGTCTTTATGCCTCTCACAAACTAGAAATATTTTGCATTGTGCCTTTCTTTGCTAGGTAAAATACATTTTTTATTTCAGCATACATTCTAGTGAGAAAAGATAGCTGGTTCAGCCATACTATCTTGTGTTTATATGCAGAAGTTAATGAATGAAAAGCGTATGCTGGCTAATCCATAACCGTGATGATAAATTATGGAAAGAAGTGTTTGAGGGTGACCTGAAAACATTTGAATGACACACCCCACGTTTGTTTTATCGTTACTTAGACTATCCTTAGCATGCACACATTTTAAAGCAGTAGTTCGACTAAATGGAAATTGGAAGTCTGCTTTTAGTGGAAAACCAATTAAGATACAGTATATTTTTTTAAAGGATCCCTCTTTCTATGTACCAGTATTGCAATTCTTCTTAGCCTTGTTGTGTAGTTGCAATACCTTGTCCCTTGCTTTCAATAGGAGAAAAATAAAGGCAAATAATACATGTTCTCATCTGTATCTCGTGAACAAAACTTGCAAGGCAGACATATATGTATGTTTGTGTGTTTAGATATACACAATTTCAAAGAAATAGAAGCATCATTATCATATTGTTCAAAGCAGATTCTTCTCAGTCACCTACTGATTTAAACACTGTAACTGGTGCTTAGTTTTTGCTGGCTGGCTGCCAAGCGAAAGCAATTATGTGCAGTAATGGCAAAATTAAGAGGTGAGCATTGCTGTTTTACAGCAGGACATGGCAAAACCCATTTCCTTCTGTCAGCTGTATCTTGATTATGCAGTCACAGAGGCACACACTTTCTTACATGCACACACATGCGCACACATACTCTTGTTCTTTGCCTTTTGATGTCTTTCTTGTGGGCTTTAACTTTAGGTCAATGAAACCAGAAAGGAGGAAGAGTTTAGACCACAGCATTTGAAAGCAAATCAGAATAAACCTCTCACTTTGTGGAGAGGAGAAAAAATTTTGAAAAACAAAAAAGGCAAAACAAAAAGCCTACCCGAATTACTGTTCTGACTGTGACAACACTTTGTTCTTCTCCCACTGGCAGGTGTCCTAGTGGTAAATGTTACATGGAGGAACAAGACTTATGTGGGAACACTGCTGGACTGCACAAAGCATGACTGGGCCCCTCCTAGGTAGGCAATCTGAGTCTGTTTTTTCTCCCCTGTATTTTCACCCCCAATCTCTGTCAAGAGACTGTACAAAGAATAATAAAAAACAACTGGTTATAATTGAAACCATGCACCAGTGAAACAAGTCATTCTCTGTTCTGCACTGAACTGTGGGGTGGGCATTTTTATTTTTTTTTTGTATTGTGTATTTGAGAGGGAAGAGGAAATATATGAGAATAAAACAGAGGGCAATAAATTTAAAAATGCATTTCTGTAAGTTTGGGATTTTTTTCTCCCCATTGTTCTAATTAGATGATCTTGTTCTTGCTGATTTTGTACTTTTTTAATGACCTTCCCTCTGAGACTGCAACATTCTCATTTGGAAGAAGGACATCTTTCCCTTAAAACATATAAAGGTTCTGTTAAGGGAAATGGTGGTCTTTTGGTACTTAGCTCACAGCTCCTGATGATGAAATCTGCACTTGTTTATATAGATTTTGTGAGTCGCCAACAAGTGACCTGGAAATGCGTGGAGGACGGGGCAGGGGAAAGCGGGCAAGGTCCGCTGCAGCTGCAGCTGTGCCTGGGAATGATGCAAGTTTTGCAGAGTCCAGAGGACTGCAGAGTAAGAATCGAGGTGGTGCCAATGGGAAGGGGAGGAGAGGCAGCCTTAACTCAAGTGGGCGCAGGACACCCCCGAATTGCGCCATGGATGAAGTCAAAGTGAGCCCCTCATCCATAAACAAGAGAAAAACTAAGCCTCCAATGGAGCTAGATTTGAACTCCAGTTCAGAGGACAATAAATCTGGAAAACGTGTTCGTACTAACTCTAGAAGCACTCCTACCACTCCACAGGGGAAACCTGAGACTACTTTTTTGGACCAAGGCTGTTCCTCTCCAGTGCTGATTGATTGTCCTCACCCCAACTGCAACAAAAAGTACAAGCACATTAATGGACTACGATACCACCAGGCTCATGCACATTTAGACCCAGAAAATAAACTGGAGTTTGAGCCTGACAGTGAAGACAAAATTTCAGACTGTGAGGAAGCATTGAGTAACGTGGCACTTGAATGCAGTGAGCCAAGCACAAATTTGCCAGGCTTTGATCCACTAAAAGCACCTATATCTCCTTCCTCCATCACTACCCCAGGGACCCCCAAGGGAAAAAGGGAACTGACCAGCAATGGCCCTGTTTCAATTATCAGTTCCAAAACTGGCAAGAATTCTGGCAAAAAGAAGGGTCTCAACTGTGAGCTGAACAGCCTTCCGGTGATTTCTAATATGGCAGCCACACTGGATAGTTGCTCAGTAACAGATGGCAATTTGCAAACTGAAATGCCAAAGTTGGAGGCTGAGGGGTTAATTGACAAGAAGAGTTTGGGTGATAGGGGCAAGAAAGCTAACAACTGCAAAGTGGATAAAAACCTTTCCAAACTGAAAACAGCCAGGCCCATTGCCCCAGCACCAGCACCAACTCCTCCCCAATTAATAGCTATACCTACTACAGCCTTTACAACCACCACTACAGGGACAATTCCGGGACTACCCTCTCTAACAACTACTATTGTTCAGGCTACACCAAAGAGCCCTCCGCTAAAACCTATTCAACCAAAGCCCACAATTATGGGAGAGCCAAGCACTGTAAACCCAGCTCTCCCATCACTCAAAGACAAAAAGAAAAAGGAGAAGCGCAAGCTGAAGGACAAAGAAAGCAAAGAGACGGTAAGCCCCAAGATAGATTCTAAGCTGGGAAAACTGGAGGACTCAAAAGGGTCTGGGAAGGACTTATCTGGACATTTTTTAAAGGACCATCTCAACAAGAATGAAGTGCTAGCTAATGGACTGTCAGAGTCTCAAGAGAGCAGGATGGCAAGTATTAAGGCTGAAGCCGATAAAGTTTATACATTCACAGACAATGCACCCAGCCCTTCCATAGGGAGTGCCTCCAGGATGGAATGCAGCACATTGGTGAATGGACAATCTGGCATGGCACCACTGCATGTGTTGACACAAAATGGTGCAGACAGTGCAGCCACTAAAACCAACAGCCCTGCTTACTCGGATATTTCTGATGCGGCTGATGATGGTGGCTCTGACAGCAGGTCAGAGGGCATGAGGTCGAAGGCTAGCTCTCCATCAGACGTTATTTCTAATAAGGATGGTGTTGTAAAAGGCCATTCTTCAACCACAACACAATCGAGTCAAGCAAAAGAGTCCCATTCTCCCTATTACCATGGTTACGATTCTTATTATTCCCCAAGCTACATGCACTCTGGACAGGTCAGTGCCCCAGCAGCTGGGAACAGCAGTACCCCACAGGGGCTGAAGATCAAAAAGGAGGCTGAGGAAGAGGCTGAAAAGAAAGAGAAGACAGAACCCTCAGATGCCAAGAAAAGTGAAAGCACTTCCTCTAATTTGCAGCCACAACATCAGTCAGTAATAACACAAAGACACCCTGCACTTGCTCAGTCACTTTATTATGGACAGTATGCTTATGGGCTCTATATGGACCAAAAGTCCTTAATGGCCTCTAACCCTGCTTACAGGCAGCAGTATGAAAAATACTATGAAGACCAGAGACTAGCAGAACAGAAAATGGCACAAACTGGGAGGGACTGTGAAAGGAAGAATGATCCCTCCATGAAGGAGACTGGGAAGGATGACAACAAGCAGAAGAATATTCCATCTGCCACTATTTCGAAGGCCCCTGCAATGCCAGAGTCCAGCAAAACTAACACTAAAATAGGGCCATCAGTCCATAGCAAAGGCGAGGAGACAAACAAATCACAGATCCTTTCCAATCACCAGCAGCAGCTTCAGTCTGACAGTTTTAAAGCCAAACAAATGGAGAACCACCAGCTTATAAAGGAGGCTGTAGAGATGAAATCTGTTATGGACTCCATGAAGCAAACCGGAGTAGATCCAACCACAAGATTTAAACAGGTGAGATCACAGGAAATGGAACAAGAGTGTCTTGATTTATCCTTAAGCAATGTGAGATTTTGTCCCTGATTCTGCCACGGTCTCCTACTATTGCAGCCAAACAATTTCTGCCATCCTTTTTTAATGCTGAATGGTATACACAGTCTGTGAAAAGACCAGAAGCAGAGCTGTTTGAAAATGGGGGAAAAAACAATTCTAGTAAAGGTGGTGACAGAACCCAGTCTGAAGACCTGAATAGACTATTTTAAATTACATGCATGATTAAAATAGAAATAGATTTTTCTTTTAGATGTAAATTCTAAGCAGTTTGCTTAGTTCAGAAATAAGAAACTTCAAGCAAAATAAGCAGCTTTCATTTTGAGAGGACTTAAAGTAGATTTGAAACATGAAGTGTTTCATTTTTTTGTTAAATGACAGTTGGCATTTACTAAAGATGGGTGAACTGGTTCTTTGAAGAGTTGGCTTGAAGCTCAGCTCTTTATCTTAACCTGAGGTGACCTTTTTGAAGCAGTTAAGTTCCTCTCCTCTCCTCAACCAAACTCAAGCCCCTACAGACTTACACAATGGATGAAATCCTTTCTCCATTGAAGTGAGTGACAGTTTTGCCATTGACTTCAGTGGAACCAGATTTCATCCAGTGGCTTCGTGCTGACCTTCCTAGCTGTCACATTGCCTTCATTTGAGGCAATGCGACTGTCTGTGTGCTCTGAACTGGAGTCTTGATGCATGGTGCTTTCATGTTCTGGTGTACGGTACATCCCACACTTCACCCTTATGGACTATCTTTCAAGGTACAGCGAGGTCAGGGTAGTGGGAGTCAGGGAGCTCTAAAGGAAGTGGGATGGTACCAACCTTGAGTAGGAGAAGATTTCTGCTGATTCAAACAAGCATTTGAACCAGACAGCCCAAGCCTCTAGTTCTGTGCTTACATTTCTGTTGCATGTGCCATAAGTGTGCATCAACTGGACACAGTGTTTACAGTTAACTCTTATGTGTCCTATATTTGAAAAAAAGAAAGAAAAGAGTCATCCTGTTACTACTCAGTACTGATTTGATGTAGTCTTGAACTCACGTACCAAATTCCAAAATGTGTTCAGAGACTGGTCTATGTAATATGCTATGCAAAAAGGTACTTATGATGTCCTGTGCGTATTCTTTAGGCCACATTGTCCTGATCCTGTAAGTACTTATCCATGTGTGATTTTACAAACTTGAAGTAAGACTGTCAGATGAGGAAGTCTGCCCTAATGTCTGCCTTCTTCCACTGATTTCCTAATGTCTGCAATATCAGAGGCAACATTAACATCTTTCCAGCTAGATCAGTTTTTTCAGGTACATTGTTCCAGGTAATCTAAGTGCTCTAGCATATCATTAGCCAGCTTTAATTTTGTGGTTCACAGATACTTTTTGCTCTCTAGTGGGAAAATATGTGGGCTTTAATTAAAATGTTTTATGAATAGCTTAGGCTCAGAACTTTGATACAATGCATATGTATTTCATGATTAAACTAGTTTAAGGCATGAAGAAGGATGTAAGATGAAGGAATTGAATTAAATTTTGATAATAGTCTCTTGCTCTTTCCTGGGAATGTTTGACTTTCAGCTCAAAGCACTCTGTAGAAGGCAAACCTCTCCTTTTTGTAATAGAGATGCATTTTTAAAACAACTATTAAACATCAACTGAAGTATGGGAAATACCAACAACAATCTTATTTCAACATCTAAGTTCAGAACAAAATTTTTTTTCTCCTCCATATTAGGATCCAGATTCACGAACATGGCATCATTATGTCTATCAGCCCAAATACCTTGATCAGCAAAAATCAGAAGAACTTGATCGTGAGAAAAAGTTAAAAGAAGACAGCCCTAGAAAAACACCTAACAAGGAAAGTTCCCTGCCTAACCTTCCTGTCTCATTAGCAAGCATTAAAGAGGAGCCTAAAGAGGTCAAGCGTTCTGATTCGCAATCAGTGGATGAGAGCAAGATAAAAAATGATGATCGAAAGACTCCTGTAAATTGGAAGGACTCTCGGGGTGCTAGAGTAGCAGTTTCCTCACCAATAAGTCAGCATCAGTCATATATCCAGTACTTGCATGCTTATCCTTATCCACAGATGTACGATCCCAACCATCCAGCCTACCGCGCAGTCTCTCCTGTCCTAATGCACAGCTATCCTGGTATGTATTCTGAAGTTTACCTTGCACACTAGTTAAGAGTTACACCTTCAAAGTGCAGTAAAGCCTGCATTTTAATATTTCTGTTAGTAGCTAGGGTAATGTAGAAGTTTCATAGGTGATGTTTGTTTTGCTTGTGCTTCCAGGAGGGAAAGTTCTGTGGATTAAACTGATTTAATTCAAGATGTTCCTTTTATGAATTGTCACAGTTCCCAGCTACAGTTTTCTCAACCCTTGACAGTCTGCTATTCCCATTAGACTGACAGATAGTTTATTGCCTATAAAAATATTCTAAGCACTTACTGCCAGAACCATTACAGTTACTATTCCTTTCACTTAAAGAGGACACATAAATGTCTGAAATGGATGTCAGCTCAACCCTCTTTATAACCTCTATTCATCAGGGTAAATTAGGTGAAGAAATTGAAGAGCAAAGATGCCGTTTGATAGTCAGATGATCCATCTATCCTGGCATCCCCTCTTACCACCTCAATATAGCCAAAATTTTAAAACAGTAACTTGATGTATATTTATTGTTTATCTGCAGGGGCCTATCTCTCTCCAGGATTTCATTATCCAGTTTATGGGAAGATGTCAGGGAGAGAAGAGGCGGAGAAAGTCAATACCAGCCCAAGCATCAATGCAAAATCAACCACTGAGTCCAAAGCACTGGATTTGCTCCAGCAGCATGCCAACCAGTATCGCAGCAAGTCCCCGGTTGTAAGGCTTCATCTGTTGTTACTGAAGACTGGTACACATGGGGAGGGGTAGAGGAGATAATTTTGAGCACACAGTCTGGCATCAGACTCTGAATGCATAATTCTTCTTTATAGTATCACCTAAAATAAAAGCAATTTATAAATAAAAGCAAATTTATATTAACTGGAAGTGACATGTAACAGTTCTGTGTTCAGAGTCCTCCTCTCTTAAATGGATGAATTCATACAGAAATGCAGATTTAGAGATACCTCTTGATGCACAGTTTATTGCAGTTAAAGAAGAAACTCCTGTTTGGAAACAGAAAATGAAACGAGAAGTTGGGCTGTGAGATTCAGTACTAACTCTTCCCTATATTTGACAAGAAGCAAAACAGCAGATTACTAGCCTTGAGGTCTGAATATTTCCACACCAGAGCAAACACTTATTTTACTTTCTGATAAGTTGGTGCTAATTTTAATAGTGTAACTATTTTTAAAAGGACTTTCCTTCTGTTTAGGCAAGATTGATTCTCATAGTGCATTAAAAAGGGCTGAGTTTTCATTTATATCAGCTTTCAGCAGCTCACCTAGGTTGTTAAGGCATTGGCAAGTCAGCCAAGCTTAAGGTAGCCCAAAAGTTGTCATGGTAGCTGGCCTCAGGCTGCAGTGCATTTCTTCAAAATCTCTGTGGCTTGGAAAATCTTCCATTAGCCAGTCACACCAGGTTTAGGTTAGAATCAAGCACAAAAAAACTGGTAGAGATACTTCAGAAAAAAGTAATCTTCATCCTTTGAATTCAAAAAGTTGTGGCCAGGTAATGGCAAGCAGAATTTTGTTGTGATTTCGTCCCTTTTGACATTCTCACATAAGTTTTCTTTCACTTTCTGTTACTAGCCTGTGGAAAAGTCAACAGCTGAGCGTGAACGGGAAGCAGAGAGGGAACGAGACCGTCACTCTCCATTCAGCCAACGGCATCTCCATACACACCATCACACACATGTTGGAATGGGTTACCCTCTTATACCTGGACAATATGACCCATTCCAAGGTGAGCAGCAGATTTCCAAAGGTGTGGTTAGATTCCTCTATGGCGCTTGTTATCTCAACACTGGAAATACTGCCTGTGTGAGGCATTTTGCATAGAGATCGCAGAAGCGCTTTACATTTAGGAAGAAGGCTTGGAAATTCACAGCATGGACTAACAGCAAATTAATAGCTTCATGCCTGAGAAACTGCAAGTTTCGTTTTCAAAACGAGAGTTAGAGCATTATTAAAGATGTACCAGTTAGGCTGTCATTCATGTGAGTATTTTGATTCCTGTTGCAAACTGACATTAACTGTCTGAAAGGCAGCAAAAAACCTCAACCAAACTACCTCATTTTTGTATAATTGGGGTTGTGTAAGCGATGTAAGAAGCGTAGCAAAGACAAAAGCTTTTTATACAGAACATGTTTTATGTACTAGACATTGCAGTCACAAGGGTCTGAGCTTGTTATAATTTGGCCACCTGAAAGAGGGGTCTTTGTATTTTAGCGAATGGAGTGCACAAAGTTGCAGTCAGGGAAAACGCGGCACAGTAAAATACGATTCATTCTCCCTAGGTTTTACACCAGTCTTTGACTGTTTTTCTCTAACCCTGCACTCTAGCTGGATTAAAAGATTTCCTCCCATGCAGCAAAGTACATGCTATCGCTATTGGTGGCTAAATGATGTTAATTCATTATGCTCACTTGGTGCCTCAGCAGTTATTTTTCCTATGTAAAAGTCTTGACATATCTCTTGTCTGATTCAGTGATTCCCTATGCCTTTTGGGAAGTGTTATGCCTGTTCAGTAGGAAAACTGTAAAAATGATACGTTATTATGGAAGTATTGTATTCTGAGCAGCTGGCATGTCGTTTTTGTAATTCACTGTGACTTTTGATTCTTGTTGTTTCCTGCTACCTATTATTTCTACTGAGCTTCCTATTCAGGAACTCATACAAAGCACTTAGTATCACGCCGTGCAGTACTTGGAAAGGAATACAATAAGTAGGAATGCTGTATTTTCTTGTAAAATACCTATCAAGGATAATTCACTTGACTATATGAAGGCATATTGATCATACTGGGCAGATTGTCAACATTGTTGTCTGGAATATTGGCTGTTTATCTCGTGTTACAACCCCATCATTTTCCCACAGTGGAGGATTTTTATCTGTTTACCTTAGATGTGCTCCCTAACATTTATCTGAGCACAAAAGTCTATTAAAACCAGAAGTACATAACATTCTTTCGTTTCTTCTTTCCCTCAGGATTGACCTCTGCTGCCCTTGTTGCCACTCAGCAGGTGGCTGCGCAGGCATCTGCATCTGGTATGTTTCCTGCACAAAGAAGGTAAATAGCCAGTAAATCTTACATTATATATCATAGAGAAGATAAAGCAAATAAAACATTTTATGATAAAGCTTGATGACCTGCACTTCCTTGCATGACACAGTTGTTAAGGATGAGGAAAAACTTGTGACCCTGGGTTAATTGTAGTTTCATTCTTTTTAAGGTGACATTTTGTCCTTAGGTGTGTCTTTTAACTGTAACATTGATCATTAAGAAAGAAGTAGACTGTCTTCTAAGTCTTTCTAACATAGTCTTATGTTTTAAGGATTGGTATTAAGATAAAACAAGTCATTATGAAATGTAATTTAAGATCCAAATGTTCTATAAAAGGGGTTTGAAGTTCATGTTTTGTTAGATCTGTGTACTATCTGGAAAATTGAAGTCTACCTGGTTTTGCTGATTTCACTTTTTGAGAGGTTTTCTTGGGAGCCCAGGAGAGGTGACACAAAATTTAAGTTACATAGTCCTTCCATGCATTCGCCTCTCGGTTATTTCCTAGATTTCAGTACAAGTTATTCTTCAATCATCACCCTTTCCTTCAAGAGGAAGGAGACTCTTCTGTATTACAATGATCCCATCTCAAGTGAAAAACCCAAAGCATCCTCAACATTAGGGTTTCTTCCATCACCGCCATGTTAAGCCTCAGAATTTTAATGTATTAAATAAATAGCTATGTAATATTCCGTGGCAATGGGTGTCTTTCTTGAACACAAGCAATCAGATAAGGTTCTTAAGCTGGTGTGAGAAAGGTTTGCAGCCCTAAGAGAGCTAATGGGTACTAGGGTACCAGAACCCAGAAGAGAAATCCTGGCATAGGTTACTTGTTTGTATGTTGTTCCTGACAGGGCAGGGACAAGAATATGGCGTGGTGTCTTTCCTTCCTGGGATTGAGAATACTGGGCAAATTTCATTTCATGATGTATCTGAGGGAAAAAAAAAAAAAACAAACGAAACAGGGGGAAGGAATACTGCATACTAAAACATTCTTCTTTTTCTTTTCAGAGAATGATGAGTTTGGGGATATACATTGTCATGTGACTGGATCACATGAGGAAGCGCTTTATTACAGACATCAGTTCCATGGTGTTAATTTGAAATGCCTTAATGGCAGGCAAAAACCAGTCATTTCATTTTTGTAAATTGCAGATTTTATCACAGAGTAACAAATGTTGCTGTAATTAGACTTCTGTTTTTTTATATATATATATATATGCGTATATATATATATACATATATATATAAAAANCAGGGTCTGCTGCTAAGTTGCGAACCAACACAGTAAAAGGAGATATGTATTTGTCATGTTTAGAAAGCGTTAACTGCAAAACGTTGTTTCCTTTCTTTTTTTCTTTTTCTTGTTTTTTTTTCTTTTTTTTCCTTTTTTTTTTAATAATTTTAAATAAATAATGTTATGTATCAGTGTGCCTGAACCTTGCATACCCTTCTGATATTTCCCAGGCTCTCAGAGAGGCTAACTGTGATGACACTTTGGTACAATGTAGACGTCTATTTGGTGGCTCCTATTAAGATGCATCAGTGTAAAATGTTACTGTATTCACTGTTTCATTGTAATTGTGTATTGTGAAAAATATACCTTTGGAAGGCATGGGGATTCTAGTACCACAAAAACTGTGTTGTACATAATGTATAGATTTTAAATGGAGATAATGAGCATCTGTGAATAATGAAATGTCTTTTTTGATAATTTTGAATGGCAGATAACCTAATAGCCTGCATACCAGAAGACATCTGTGATTGTTCTATTACTTGAATAGTCCTGCAGTCTTTTTTTTAATGTTTACAATTACCCAGTTTTAGAAGAGAGACTTTAATGCCATTGCGTGGTTACTTGTTCTATGCTGTAATCTAGTTTATTTTATGTAAAATGTGTATCGAATGCTTTCATTTTTATACTTGCCTTAAATAATTTGGCAATCAGAATAAATTAAGAAAGTTGTTTTTGTACTTTCCTGGTGTCTATGGGCCACTTTGAAAGACATGTCCTAGGCACGGATGTCAGAGGCTGCATCTACCATACAGTTGCTAGTCTGTGTGCCCAGGGCTTCTCCCTGGGCCCCTGCAGCCAGGCTGTGTCTCCCCACTGGGCCCATGGCATTGTCCTCTCCCAGCAGGCAATGTGGGGCCCAGGACTGGTGGCAGCAGACCTCTTTCAGCTGACCCTGAAAAAGGCCCATAGCAACACCTTGGATGGTATTAGTGGAACTCTAGTCTCTAATACCTGTTTTAGAGCAGCTCTGTGTGCTAAAAACTACGTGCATTTTTTTTTCCCTATTGTATCTGTCCTGCCCTCCCTCCTCCCAAATGCTTAAAAACAGAGGACCTGATAACTAAAAGAAACAAAGGCCCTTTGCTGTGCTTGACCTACATTTCCACTAAATAAGATACTTTATGTGGATATACCACCTGTTTTGTTACAGTGCAGTTAACACAGTACACAATAATATGAAATTGCTAACCATGACATGAAAAAAGGCAGATCTACCAGTCAGGTTTTTGAGGCTTTAACTTTTGTCCATTCCTGCATATCTCAGTTTTATTGATTGTCAAAACTGTTTTTTTAAAGTTTTACTGTTCTTTTTTGGTTTTGTGGTTTGTATTTTGGTTTGGTTTTTTTTTCTTTACAGGGTGAATTACTACAAGTTAAAGCTTGTTTTTGAAGTCGGTTCCATTTCTCCTACCTTGTGAATTATTAATACAGAAGGATGAATTAAAGATTCCCAACAGACAAGCACACTTGGACTTTTTATATTACTATGATGAATCTGCCATTAATATTGCTATAATTGTTTTATTTTTATAGGCATAAAATCATTTCCCTTAGTGACTAGTCATAAGGTTTATTGATTTTAACTATACATCATTCATCTGTGGCTTACTCTTATTGTCTTGTTCTGAAAACATTGAGAAGTCTCACAGTGGTGACACACTACAAATTAGCCTCATAAAAATGGGAAGGAAGGGGTGTTTTCTTTTGAAAGGGGATATTGTGAATGCAGGGCTCTTAAAATAATAAATGCCTTATTACTTCTATAGTAAAGGCTCAGATGACTTTTGTATTGAAATGTACCATTGATTTTTTTTTTCACCCTAGACCATTAATGTTTCTGCAGCAAAACAGATCTTACATCTTCACATTATTGGTGATTTTGATTTAGTGTGGTTTAAGATTGAATGTCATAAGTAACAGGATTGAATTACTCTGATTGATACAGGGTAAGGAACTGTTAAAATTGTAATTAATGTTACAGCTTTATTATTTCCTTAAAGCCTGTAAACGAGAGCTAACATCCATCCACTGCCATTTATTGTCCTCCTCCACTTAAGGTGATTGTCTTCCCTTCATCTTTATAGCTTTTGTTTTGGTTTAACACTTGCCATGGTGACCTCCCTAAAGGCTGTGCAGCAGTGAGCATGACTGGTTTAGCACTACCCAGAGACAATGCTATCCCCACACCCAAGTCCATGCACTGGCATACAGCTGCTGTGGTCATTACACCACCACCTGAGCATTCAAAGGATGAGTTGGCTGAAGCCGTGGCATAAGGAAGACAATTTACAAGCCTTCCAGGTCACTGGAAGAGGGCAACTAAAGTGACACGATACAGATACATTTGTAGTCTGTTGTCAACAGGGAGAGCTCCTACTTTTTGTTATCTCCATCTGACACCTCTACCGCTCTGCTTTTCTAGAGGCAGCAGTCAATGACCCTGCTCTGATCTTTCGTCCAGACGTTGTTGTGTTTCAAAGCTGAAGCGTACATGTTGCATTGAACAGAGTATTTGAGCTGTGACCTCACCAGTGCCAAATACAAGGGGACAATCACGTCCTTGTCCTTGCTGTCACACTATTTTTTATATGAGCCAGGATGCCATTGGCTTTCTTGGCTGCCTGGCCACACCGCTGGCTCATATTAGACTGGCCTCCAGTTTTTTTCCTGCCAGACAGCTTTCCAGCCACTCTGTCCCAAGGCTGTAGTGTTGCCTGAGGGGTTGTTGTGGTCCGAGTGCAGGACCCAGCATGCAAGTCTGGAGGCTGAAGCAGGCCAGAGGTCTAACAGACTGAGCTGGCCTGCTACCAGGGCCAGACTGGAGCCAGTGAAAATCTGGGCAAGGAGTAATATTTCCAGTTTTGTCATTTTAGACTCTCTAGTGGCCTTAAGGAACACTTGAGAACTCATAGAGCTAATTCCGTGCCTGGCCACCCCTCTCTCACTTCTGAAAGGTGCATCAGTTAGGCTTAACCATTGGGTCATCAGTCTCACTTTTCACTCTGAGAAGTTCTGGCAGGACAAGCACCCTCAAAGGACATTAAGTTAGAGACCCCCTTGAATCCATCCTAGAACACCACAAGGATTGTTGATTGCATAAAGAGCAAAGAGCACCATGGCCCTTGTTTGTCTCACAGAACCAATGAAAGAGTCAAGTATGGAAGCTAGTTCGTCTTTCCTTCTGGCATCTCAGTTTTGAAGCTGTCACAACTGAAAAATATACTGCCTTAGAAGTTTGCTCTAATGTTTTCTTGCCACACTCACTCCTTTTCTCTCTCCTCTCTCTACCTCACTCGCTCACTTAATAAGCCCTCCTAGGTCCATTTGAGATCATCAAAACTCACTCTTATTTGCACAGCTAAAAACCTGAATACATTTGTGATCTCAGCCCTTGATTAGTTCTC
The DNA here is from genome assembly GCA_013401255.1 of Urocolius indicus. Taxonomy (NCBI): domain Eukaryota; kingdom Metazoa; phylum Chordata; class Aves; order Coliiformes; family Coliidae; genus Urocolius; species Urocolius indicus. The sequence continues at coordinate 75,377 of WBNH01004367.1, forward strand.
TTTCCTTTCATTGCACTCCCTTCTTTGACCCGTGTCCTTTTCTGTGTCTCATACTGTGTTAGTGCATCTTTTCTCCTTTCAGCCTAAGGGATTTAAGACAGAGAACATGTCTCACTTTGGATTCATACAGAATAGTTCATATTTGTAGTTCCCTCTGACTAATAGCTGTATCGTCTCATAGTCTGTAGCAGAAGATGCCACAAGTAGCCAGAGCAGACCGTTATTAATAAGGAGCTTAAGGTAACTGACAAAAACCATTACAGTTTTAAAAGGTATTTTGAAATTGTATAATGCCTCAGAGACTGGGAATTATACCAGGCCCATGAGGAAGTCTGAAGCCTTGTCTCCTTGTATCAGAGGGAGCTAGAGACATACATTCATGACAATGAACCAGATTTGTTTTGTGTTAGAATGAGAGGCCTGTTTCAGTTTTAGCCCTTTACCTAGCTTTCTGCAGTAAGCACTGTAGTATTTCTGTGAACTACATTTGTCCTTGATGGAGGGTTTTTTATTAGGTCAGTATTTCCTAAATTCCCTTAGGTTCAGCCTTTTCTGTAAAATTTTTTTGAGGGAATCTTACCAAGAAATGCAAGAGGTTTTTGTTTGGGGGAGATATCAGCTCAAGTACACATGTTACAGTGGTGGGAGTGTAGACGATATTAAAAGTCCTCACACTGGCTGGTAGTTTTTGTAGAGCATATGCTAAACAGTGCTTTCAACCTCAGTATCAATCCTGAAACTTCTTGTCTGGACTGCTAAATTAGCAAATTTAAGGATTTAGCAAAGGTGATTATTACTTGCAGCCTGACAATATATATCATGTAGAAAAGTTGTTACTCTCCAGCATAATATTATACAGAAGTACTCTGGGGAGTTTGAAAGTAGATTTTACAATAGACAAATAAACTCCTGCTGACCAAGCTGGTACCTATTGTTCAGTTCCAGTAGCCTTGTCCTCATTTTGGCAGCATTCTGCAGTCATTTTGGATGGTGTAATGGTGTATGTTTATTACATGTTTTCCATCATTTGAGTTTGCTGATGGTAGAATAGTGCTTGCTTACTTACTGCTTTGAGCAAAATGCTACAGGATTAGTTCATGAAATTGAATAGTGCAGCAATGCCTGCTAAAAAAAAAAAAAAAGTAAATCCAGAAGCAAAGTCTCTGAAAGCCTGTTTAAACCTTTAATAGAGGAGACTGATTTTAAAGCATACATCTTGACTGATAAAGTAAACTAGGGCAGTTCTCTCAGTTGTTTCCAAGACCTTGAGGCTAGTACCAAGCCTTTCTGGCCCTGCCTAGCCTCCCAGCGAGCCACCTCCCATCCCTGCTCAGGGACCCAGGACTCTTGTTTCAGGTTGGTCCATGTCTGTCCAGCTCCTGCCCAAATTTTGATTGAAGAACATCCTGCATAGTAACAGATTGACAGAAAAATTACTGTATATTGTCCCCCCTCCCCTTTCTCCTCAGTGGTGTAGACTTGTGTTTGAGTGTCCAAATGACGTAAGAAGTAACTTGGGGAAAGAGGGCATTTTTTCCTCTTCCTGTCCAGTATGGGTGACTAAAAGGGACAAATTTGCAATTAGCTTTGAAAAGACTGGTCAAACCAGGCAATTTCCTTGCACAAGAGGTTTCTTCTGCCCTCTATCCAGCAGCACTCAGCTTTGTTGCTTGAGAAACCCTACACTGTCTGCTTCCTTCTGGGCTCTGCATTCCCCAGAATAGAGTGGGAGCAACCAGATGAAGAGCTAGACGGGCTGCAGGGGCAGGCCAAGTTTCTGCTTTTCCATTGCTTACACATGCCAGAGCAAGGCTTTTATAAGCTCCTTTTGTCCGGACCTATCTCCAGCTCTGTTGCTGAGTCAGTTTAAGTGTTTGCAGTGATGAGCCCCGTCAACTCAGTGATTTTTAAGCAGAGCTCCAGACAGAAAAGGTCATTAAAATGGCAATACACAATATGTCTCCCCATACTTTACACTAGAACATAACAATTCAATACCAAGCTTTGCTGCAAGTATCTGCAGTGCTAATTTCATGGTCTTCCTATTTAGAAAGAAGCTGGCTTCCTTTAACAGAGAATTTGCCCAATCCTCAGCTTGTGGCTTGGTTGAAACCAGCTGACCACTTTTCCTTTTATTTGTCCACACTTTTGGAGTTACTTCCTTAAAGAATGAAAGTGCAAAAAAAAAAAACCTACAGTAGAAAGAAAACACTAAGAATAGCAGAACAGACTCCACTGTTTCTTATGCTACAGCACCTCTCATTAGGCTCAGGTAAGTTCTGCTTCTTCAAGTCAGACAAGGACTTGGTCCCTTGAGGCAGGTCAGTAATTGCTGTTTGGTATAGCTCCTTAGTTTTTCCTTGAGTACCTGCACATGGAAGATGCTCACAGATGCTCATGTAATCACTCTCTCCTTTTTTTTTTTGGAGAACAACACATAAATACTATATGCATGATTGGTATTAATTTGCTTAAGGATTTCTTTTTTAACCCACTGGAAATAAAATAGTTCCCCAGGGTACTAAAGGCTTAGCTTTGGAGTTTTATCTCTGCACATGACACTAGGTCACAAGCTTTTAAAACCTGTCCTGGTTCTAAAAAGGTTAATTCTCCCAAGCTGTGAATACACTAAAATTCTGTTTTATTAAAAAAGAGCAGTATATATATGTCAGTGCATAGGCCTGGCAAATCATTCAAGATGTATACAGAAAGGGGTGGAATAACTAAAATTGGCCCTGGTAGGTGGAGAGGACAGGAGGCTTTGACAGAATAATGTCCTGGCTAAAAACTACTGATTCTACTCTAAAGTGCTCCAGTGATGATCTCTGTACTGGAATACAAGGATCTGGAGAGCCATGGGTCCAGCAGGGTCACTTGAGCAGCACAGGGAACAGGAACATCACCTAAGTCACTGAGCAAGTGCAGGTGAGTCCCAAATACTGTTGCTGGGGACTGCAGTGCCTCTCTGGTAAAGAAAACTCTGGCACTAGACAGGCAGATCTTTATGTAGCTAACATGGAGCAAACACCCTCAGAGCAGATCTGACTTTCCTGAAACACTCAGGTGCTTGCTGCAGGCTCATGTGCTGCTGGCTTCTTAGTATGCTCTGCTTTCTTCAGTGGCATGGGTCTGCAGCATCAGGGCAAGGAGTGTATGATCCAAAGAGCAGTGAGAGTTATCTTAATATGCTTGAACAACTTGCAGAAGACGAGACAGAGTAAGGCACAAGGCAGCCTGAAAGCACAAGCATGGCCTTGACAACTTTGTCTAGTTGTCACATTTTGTCACAACTGTGACTACACCTGTCTCATTGTTCACAGGCATCTCCCCTCCTCCAAGGGAACATGATTTCACTTCCAAGTCCTCTACAGCAAAAAGCATTTTTTTCTGTCTGCCACGTGAAGACAGGAGGAAACAGGAGTCTTTTTTTCATAGTAGAAGAGAACTCTGTTGCAGAACAGATTATCAGCCAAGAGACCATGTATGTCAAACCGTAAGTGCATCTCCATTTACACTTCCTCTCACAGCAGTAAGTCGAAACCTTTGGTCCTATTTTCTTTCATTGTTTGTTGTCAATTAGTGGATTTTACGTTCTTTTTGTGGCCCATTAAATGGCAGTATTAGATTGCTAGCTACCAGTACCAAAGACTCATATCTCTTCATTAATTGGCTGATACATGTTGAAGGACCCATGTTGAGTATTTTTCTCTGTAAGGACATTCCATCATGGGACATGATTGCTTTATCCTTACTAGATGCTTTTGTTTTTACTGCTATATTTTTAAACATTAGCACTTCAGCATGCAGCTTAGATGAGGTCTCAGCTGAATCTTCAGGATGCAGTATTTCATATGTTCATAAGTTCAAATCTTGCATATTAAGTGCCATACATATTTAGTAAGGTTTTGTTGTTTTGGGTTTTAATTTGATCTTTTTTACTTGTACATTTGAAAAGGAAAAACATGCTTACAGGAATTTAACTTTGACAGTTTAGAGTGTTCTTTAAAAGGACAAAATTCATTTGCAGATCATTTAGATTCTTGACAGCTTCTGGTAGTAGATGCGCAGGAAAACATTTCAAAGCAAGTCACTGATTTCACGGGGATATCATTTATCAATAACACAATTATGCCTCTAACTCACACAAAAGCTTATTTGACCAGTGTACAAGGATCAGGAGGATGAGAAGTGACAATCTATGTGCTGTCTGTAAGAAAAATATAAGACACTGGTTTCAGGAGAAGGTTTTATCAGAGTAGCTAAGGGCAGTGAGGGATGCAGTCCCCTGCCATATCTCACTTTCACAACTCCACACCCCTTTTTCAGATTTTACTTTGCCCATGGCAAATTTCTTCTATTTACTGTCCATTAGTCAGTCCCTGGTGATAGCATCAAGGTTGGATGCTTTACTTGAATCAACAGCTGAATTATTCCTGTCTTCTGACATCATCAAAAGCAAATTGCTAGCTAATCACCAAAGAAAAGAGACCTGAAGAACACCAAATAGGCCTCTGACCACTGCAGCTAATAAAGACCAATTTTCAATGTCTCTCGGTCTGTTTAGATATTCAATAAAGTGTGAACTTCTTAATTTTTTCCTAAAGGAGGCCACAGATTCTCTCCCTTGCCTGCTTAGCAATCGTTGTGAAATTATAGTATCTTTGGAGTATGTAGTTTAATTGCAACCATTCAACAGGCTGAAATGTTATCTGCACAGGAGAGGTTATATATATAGTGTGACCATAGGAACTGTAAATGAGAGCTGTGCAAGTGTCTGAGTGTGGCCATGTTGAGCAGTAAAAAATGGTGGAGAACATAAAAACATCCTTTCCCCTCACAAAGATGAGCACCTTGTGTTCAGGGCCAGGTGTGAACCCTTCAGTCTCTTGCACTATGCTCTGCACTACAAGTAAGATGCAGAACATCTCCTGCATCATAGCTGTTGTGAGAAGAAGTAACTAGTTTATAATTTGTTCATTTTTAAGGTAAAGCTATGAACAAGGGACACTGAAATAAGCCTTAGTCATGGCTCTTGACTCCTAAATCAATAACCACAAGAATATGTAACTTGGAAGCAGTCCATGATGTTTATGTATTTAGCTGTAGGCTTTATGTGCCCCTATTATGTCCATATAGGCAAAAAAAAGAGCCTGAATTTAAGAAAAGCTATGGGCGTAGTCTTTTCTTAACACTTTTAGGCACCAACAAGCAACAATGAATTTTTCTACTATTTAATAAGGAGCTACTTTAGATACAGAAAAGAACAAAGGGTTATTTTTGAAAGATCAGGCTAGTAACAACGTAATGGTTTCATTATCTAAAGTGCAGTCACAACAAGGACAAAAAAGTCCCTCTTGTGTATGCTGAAGAGCTTTTCAGTTTTGAAAAAAAAAATCAATACCATATTCACGCTAATGCTTGCATAAAATATTTACTATAGTCACACTGGTGGTTTTACATAAAGACTTAAAAGCAATGTTGATCGTCTGAAAGGTTCTAATTGTTTTTCCTGAAAGAGTAATGAAAAGACAACTGAAAAGCAGAGCTATGTAGTTATTTTATAACTGGCACTAACAAATTTCACCAATTACAGAGTCCATTCTGTAAGCAATGGTTCACAATTAATCTAGTGTACCCCCAGGCAAGGTCTAAATCAGCTGGATACAGCTAAAGCAATTTGCACACAGCTAAAAGCAAATTGGAAAATGAGCGTTCCACACTACTGCCTATCTTTCTAAGCCAAATACACAATCAGTATTCTGGCAGCAGCACTCTGTCATGTTATTTGCAGCTATCAATTTTAATTAAAACAATTATTGATTAGTTGGGAAAGTGAATAATCTAATGTTCAAATGAGGTTGGTGTGGCTGCTGGGGGTCTTTTTTCCCTTCATGGACACGTACATTTAATGTTAGGACATACAAAGCAAAGAACATACTTTCACCACAGTGCTGAGCTCAGGTAACTATCATTGAAGTTGCAGCAGTGACTTTTTTGTTTGCCTGTCTACAAAAACATCCAGTTTTAGGATTCACCAGGCTACTGTAAAGAAAGGTCAATATGAACTGAGTCAGGACATGAGAGCCCTCAATCCAGGAACACAGGCCAATAATTTCAAATTTGGGCACCTAATTAATGTAAAACTCTTATTTTCTTACTTAACCACTCGAATGAGCTGTTCTCTCCCCAGAGAGTGCTCCTGTTGCCCACTGACACCAGCTATTTGGCTAACCTGTTTACTTTTAGACACAAACTGCATCTTCATGTAGAGTAGTGCTTCTCTTGGAACAGAGAAAAAGGAAATATCCAACTCTAGCTGCACTAAAAAAAGTTGTACATGTTTCAGCTAAATAAATAGCTGGGGGAAGAGTACATCCTGACTTGAGCAGGGTTACAGCCACAAAGACTGAACACAAACTTTCTGAATCTGAGTTTTTGGTACAGGCTTATCTCTATTGCTAATTTAATGCCTTTTGTAGCATGTCAAAAGACATGCCGTTTCTATTTAAAGTGATCCAGTAAACATTCAGCTAATAATTCCTGTACCCCAAGTAAGCCCTTCAAGTGGTCAGCAAGCTGCCTCTGCCAAGGCTGGGAGAGCAAAAGGCTAATTTCCTGTCTATCTCCTGCTCCTTTAGAGCTGTAACTTCAGAAAGTGGGAGGAAGAGCTGTAGCTCTGGGGCTTTAAGATGCTGTTGTCACACATACCCTGCTTGGCCCATGGCTGAACATGCCTATTGTGCTGGGCACAGGCACTGCAGCATGGCACATGGGCTGCCCCACATCTGCACGGAACTGTGCCAACCCCAACATGAGAGACTGGAGGCACAACCTGGAGACAAAGAGGCCTGGCTGGCAACTTCTCATACAGCCATGACATTTCTTTTAAAAAAGCTAAAGAGGCAGCTGGGAGTGACAACATTCAAATACTGAGATCAGATGAGCAGGGTCAGACCTGAGATCAAAACACTACCCATTTACCCGCTTTTGAATTTAAAGTAGTGTACTAAGTACACAGGACAGAAAAATATTTTTGTGCAGTTTTGCAAATAATGACCACTGGAGAACTGGCATACTACACAGTGCATTGCACTGTTACTTGGAAACCATGGATGGATCTGGAACTGGGAAGGTCAGCTGCTGCAATTACCTATCAAGAGAGGATAATTCCAAAGAACCTGCACAAGGATTTAGCTGTGCAGCTCCTACTGTCTTGGCAGAGCCTAGAATGGGTAGTCATCTGCTTTGCAAATGTGAGTGTGACCTTGAATTGGATAAGAAATCTCTCTGCCTAATCAGGAACCAAAAAGCCATGCTTAAGGTTGCTTATACTGCTATGGGGGGAAAAAAGGGGGGAGGGGAAAATAGCGAAGGCATGGTAATGAATCCTGAATATGCCAAACATGGGAATACCTGTGCCTGGTAACAAAACTGCTCTCTAAAAGAAAAAAGTAGTAGAATGCTTAGATAAATATGAATACATGCAAGATCATCTGGTGATCAGATACAACTTCAGCACATGTGTACACATGTATACACCCTGTGAGTGTTACGCTGTTACCTGACATGTCTCCTGCTCCATCTTTTGCCTTTCTGAGCTCTTTGGAGTTTAAATTAATTTACTGCTCACCCTTGCAGACAGAGACCTGTCCTCATCATTTTCATTTTTCCTTTCTTTCTCTTTTGTTGTGTTGAGGAAAAAAAAACCCACATATACCAATTTCCTGTTTAATAGTAGTTTTTACCACAAGGGTGTATTTGTACTAAAGAACCATGAAATGTTATAGACTGCAGTCCTTTAATTGGGCATATAACAGCACAGTTCACATTTTGTTAGGCCATAAATTGATCATCTCACCTACTCATGACTAGCTTTGGGAAGAGTCTGACTTCTCTACCTCCTCCTGTTAGGCAGCTGTAGACAGCAGGCAAATCTCTCTTCAGACTTCTTTTCTCAAAACATGGGTGAGCCCAATTCTTTTTTAGCAAAAAAAGAGGAGATGCATTGGTTTGACAGCAGCAGCAGGCTTCATTTCTTATCTCAGTGTTCTTGTGGTTCCCAGCAGAAGGGATGAATGGGGCTTCACATCAGGAAGGCACAGAGAGCCTTCACTGCAGTGCTGGCTATTTGTTCTCCTTTTGAGTAGGTGGAAGCTACACCACTGCCGAGGCTCAAGGCAATAATGAAAATGTTGTGGTGGCCAAGTTTATTTTGTTGCTCTAACTCTTTTTTTTTTGCTACTTCAGCAGCATTCCCCTCTCAGCAAGTGAGTAATACTGAATTCCATTCACTATGTCAGAGATGCTGACCTCTCTAATTAATTCAAATTCACAGTGTTGTCAAGGTTATAGAGGCAATTTGGCCCAATGGATCAAATGTGGAGTACAAAATGTGCTCTTCCCACAGAAATTAATGGAATTTGTTTCCACTTAAAGCAATGTTGACTGTGGTTCAATGACACTGAATTTCACAGATTTGCATTGATTTGCTAATGAGAAATTTACACCACCATTTACTTGCCTCTAGATCTGACCCTTTCACTTCAGCTTGAATTGCTGATTACTATGGGAACAGAAGAAACTGGATTCACATCTCTGGAGTGAACATAATTCAGTGAGCCAACTATAAAAGACTATGAGGGCAAAGTAATCCAAGGATTAAAAAACCCAATGAACAAACAGAGGTAGAAAGAGTGTCTGATACCTTATCACTGTGACTAGTACGTGATCACCAGCACTCCTATATACCAAGGAGCTACTATCCATTAAAATTTAATATGCTATCCATGAGGGCTGGGCATACAGAAGTTCAATTTTAGTAAGGGTCTGAAAGGTGGTCTAAAACCCACCACAGTTCTGCTGTGTCCTCTGTCAAGGGCTTTGGAGCAGGGTTCTGTGCACACTTAGGAGCAAGGGGGTGGGCTGGAGAGACCAGGCCCTCGTGCGCTGGCTGCAGTCATGTCCTTCAGTCCTGAGTCACAGTGCAAGCACTGGGGATTCGGAAACAGCTGACAATTCGATGCTGAACCTTGCTACACGGCTGACCTGCTTTAGCTAAAGGAAAGAAAGCCCACATTAGCATGTGAGCAAAGGAAGTCAAAATGATCTCATTCATAGAGATTTCTCCTATTTATGTAAGGGGAGTTGGCCCCCACAGAATAGCATGTCTTTCTCTGGGCCACACAGGGCTGTCTGCCTAATTTTCCTCATTCTTAACCTTTACCTCTCTGTGGGACTGAAGTGCAAGACAAAGCTGGGATGCTGCATTCTTCCCTTATATCTTAGCTACAATAGTGAGGAGGTGGCAGGGTTAAAAATGTTTGCCCCATGGGACAACTTGAATGCGTGGAGCTTTACTAGCATTGCTGTCTCTGAACTGCAAGGGCTGACTGGCTTGAGAACATGCATCTCTGCCCGAGTCTGTATGCAGCAGGCAGCCACAGCCAACCTGAGCTTAAGTGTAAGCTATCAAGTTTAAATTAATGATTATAAAATGCTTCTAAATAATAAAAGTCTCCAAAGCAAAACTTTCATCTAATACTACTAATTGCCTTTGAATTAGTTCTTCTCTATAATGCCACGTTAGCACAGTAGCACATTAATTATTGAGAAATATTTAAATCTGAAGTAAGTAATACATTAATTTACCACCTCCTTTAGATAGGAAATATGTATTATGGTATGTTACATTTAATCTTTATTATTTAAAATAAGATCTTTTGTTTGTCCTTCTACTTTGCACAGTTGTGAATTTTTGTGAAGACAATGCTGCGGTTGAACTAGTAGCTAATCCTTTTTTAAAATTATGCCTCTTAGCAAAGTTTACTCCTGGTATTTTGTTGCCATGTTGTTGGACGGGTTTTGTAAATTGCTTTCTAAAGTAGTCTACCTGGGCTGAGTTAATTATTTATTACACTAATAAACTAAGTATTCATAAAACTACATCAGTTGTGTCAAAATGGGGTTTGGTTCTGCCTTACTGTTGAATAGGTAATATTCACATTGCTATGAAAAATAATGCAGCCTTTCTGTGACTTTATAATATACTAGGGTAGAAATATGTTCTTTTACTGTTCTATTATTCTACAAAACCTGTTCTTCTCTTAGGAAATGTTGAAAGTAAGATTTTGTTGTTCTGTAAGACCTCAGTTGTGTCTCTCTTTAAGAAATGCATTCAGTTATCTATTCTATCAATTTATCAAACAAATATTCATCTTGTCTCCTGGGATTTTAGGGTATCCAGACAAGAGATCCATCTCTTCAACAGAGAGATCTTAAAAGTGCAAGTCTAAACATCTTGGCCTTTATAAATAAACACTCTAACACAATCTAACTTATTCGTAAACAAAATCCCCATGGTATTTGTGTAAATTATGCTTAGAGGGCAGGATAGTGAAGGTACTGAAGGCACAGGCATGCAGGACCTCACCATGCATAGATTCTGTATGCGTGTATACACAGGCAACACAGTACTGAACACGTATTGGGTCACTGGGAAAAGGGGAGAGGTACAATCATCTCTGCTTGCCCTGAAATAGATACTGAACACATTCTTCACAGTTTAGATAGGCTTTTTCTTTTCTTTTTCCTCAATAGTTCTTCAGTTTTTTCTGTGAACTACAATATATAGGATGCTCAAAGACCCAAGTGAACCTATAAAGAGCTTCTGAAGGACTAAATATGTTACAGGAGCATGACACTTCTATTGTGTCATTTTGCATGACCCATACTCAAGTGCTATACACAAATTTTGGAGACACCTTCTTTGTGTCCTTCCAATATATATGCTGTTAAATTCAAAATGATTGGATCTAGTTAGACCCGCTTTTGCAGGGGTGTTGGATCTTAGGTGATCTCTAAAGGTCACTTCCAACCCTACCATTCTACTATTCTATGAAAACAATTACAGGAAATCATAATTAGATCAAAACGAGTACAGATCCAGGTTGTTACAACTTTACTTACTGTCCCTGGGAAAATTTCAGTACAGGATCTCTTGTAAGCTCCTCTTTTATCCAGGCATGGATTTGATGGGTGAACCACTCAGTGGATAAGGAATGGCTGGATGATCACACTCAGAAAGCTGCAGTCAACAGCTCAATATCCAAGAAAAAAGCAGTGAGGAGTGGGGTTCCTCAGGGGTCAGTATTCAGTCCAGCACTGTTTAACATCTTTGTCAGCAATACAGAGAGTGGGATCGAGTGCACCCTCAGCAAGTTTGCCAGTGACATGAAAATGTGTGGTGTGGTTGACACACTGGAGGGGACACACCATCCAGAGGGACCTTGACAGGCTTGAGAGGTAGGCTCACACAAACCTTATGAAGTTCCACAATGGGAAGTGTAAGGTCCTGCACAAGGGTTGGAGCAATCCCAAACACAAACACAGGCTGGGCAATGAGAGGACTGAGAGCAGCCCTGTGGAGATGGACTGGTGGATATTGGTAGATAAAAAATGAATATGAACCACCAATGTGCACTTGCAGCCCGGAAAGCCAACCATATCCTAATCCACATCAAAAGAAACAAGGCCAGGAGGCTGGGGGAGATGATTCTACTTCTCTAGTCTGCTATTGTTAGACCTCACTTGCAGCACTGCATCCAGCTCTGAGTCTCACAACAGAGGAAGTACATGGACCTGTTTAACGAGTCCAGAAGAGGAACATGAAAATGACCAGAGAGCTGAAGCACCTCTCCTTTGAAGATAGGCTGAGAGAATTTGGATTGTTCATTCTGGAGAAGACCCTGGGGAGATCTTATAGCAAATTTCCAGTACCTGAAGGTTTTGTAAAAACCATCTCAAGAAAGATGGAAGGGGATCTTTTTACAAGGGTATGCAGTGATAGGAAAAGGGCTAATGACTTCAAACTGAAAGAAGATAGAGTTAAATTCTATATCAAGAGCAAGTCTGTCATTGTGAGAGTGGTGAGGCAGTGGAACACATTGCCCAGAGAGGCTGTGTATACCACATCACTGGAAGTGTTAAAGGCCCGGATGGGTGAGGCTTTAAGCAATCTGGTCTAGTGGAAGACGTTCCTGCCCATGTCAGTGGGAGTGCAACTACATGATCTTTAATGACCCTCCCAACCAAAACCATTCCATGATTCTATATGAAGGACGAATGTGATTGAGAAAGACAATGCAGATTTACCAAAAGTAAGTGCTTTATGATCTGATCTGCTTTAGCAGGCAGGTTGAACTGGATGATCTCTAGAGGTCCTTTCCAACCACTACTGTTCTATGTTTCTGTGATTCAGTGACCAATCCAGTCACTTTCTATGAGGAAACAACTTACTTCATGATGAGTAGAGAGCTAAGAACATCACTTTGATTTTAGCAGGGTGTTTGACACAGCCTCCCAAAAACCTGCTTGCTGACAAGCCATTAAGATATGGACTGGACACATGGACCACAATATATATGGAAAATTGTCTGGATCAGTGGTGGTCAGTGGCTCAAAGTTGAACTGTCTGCCATTCACAAGCAGAGGTCCTCGGGGTGAAAACTGGAGCCAGTGGTACTCAATATCCTTATAACTGACCCATATGATGGAACTGAATGCAACTGCTCCATGTTTGTGTATAGCAACAAAATGAGAAGAGCTGTGCATACACAGAAAGGAATAGCCACTCTATAGAGAGAGGCTAACAGGCTGAAAAACTGATTTGTGAAGTATTGTGCAAGGTTAAACATACATAAATATGAACTCTTGCTCCTGGGATAATGTAACCAAAAGCAAAATCACAGGTTGATGTCTGTCTGGAAGGGCTCTGGGGTTCATGTGCTAGTGGGATGCCTTGTCCACAAGGCAGGCCATTCATGGGCTGCATCCGGCCAAGACTTATCCTAGCCTTGACACTGAGCTGAGATATAGATAATCAAGCTCATATATCATGTCTTCATTGTCAGATTTCTCCTTTCTAGTCTCTTGTTCTGTTTTGGTGCCTGTGATATTTCTGAACTCCTACAGTGTCCATCCCGTCTTCCTCTGAATTCCTTTGTTCATGCTTTCTGAATCTAGTTCTATGAAAAACTTTTTTTTTTTTAACTGAGTGAGGTGGCATTTTCCCACATAAACTTCTGACATTTAAATCCTCAGGACAATATTCCCTTTGTGAGAAAATCCTTTAACTCTATAACCTCTATTAGCCTTCACTAATATTTAGATTCATATTGGATTATGCCCTTTTCCTCAAGCCCTAAATTTCTCCAGATGACTAATAAATGTTGAATGTTCAAATGTTTGATGGATTATGAAATTGTTTAGCTGACGCCTCTCATATGGCAAGATTGGAAGGAGCACAGGGACAGAAATCTGAATGTTATGTCTCTAATTCACAATCTTTCCATGAATTTGTTAGTCTTACCAGAATGTTTCATAGACATAAATGCCCTCAGCAGAACTTTGTAATGCTAAGTGGAAGACTCTACATAGCAATGATGTGTTGTTTAGATGAATGACCTTAACAAAGTACACAGAAGAAATCTTCCAAAACAGATATCATAATTTTGAAGGATGAAACCTATTTTTCACAATACTGGGATCATAATCTGTGTAGAAGACCCAAAGAGGAACATATCTTGTATTACAGGGGAGTACAATACAATTTTAGAAGTTTCTAATACCTATCTTTAAATAAATTCTAGATTCAATGTTTTTTTTCAAGGATCCTCACTCTTAAGCAACAGAAGGGATTTCTGTGTAGGTACTGCTCAAAATTTTGCAGACCTTTTAAATCACTGTTTTCAAGTGAAGACTATGGACAACTAGCTGTTCTGCACTTTGTGCTTTTAAGGAATGCCCCATATCAAACTGCACTTTGAGCTGGATGGGCATAGTATGAGGGGAACTTGCTTCTGGAGACAGTTAGAGCCTGGGCCACAGGCCCTAGCCAGGCTGTGGTTCATTTTTTTAAACACTGTTTTTTGACTTCCACCTCATGAGTCTCCAGCTAGTGTTTCCTTGGTCCTGGGATATTTTCGAGGTGAATTTGCAACCTTTTACTTCCAGTTTCCAAGCATTTGAGATTATGCCTGCTGGGCCTTTTTGTCTTGTCTCACATCTGAGCTACCTGTGATCTTCAGCTACTGCATCTTTCTGAACGCTGATGAGTGTTGGTGCTATTCAGACAAGGGCAAAAAGAGTAGCTGTATCACTGGAATACCTAAGAGTTACTCTTTCGTTAATATGAAGTATTGGTCTAAGATCATGTCACCTTTCAGGAGAAATATTTTCAAGGTATATGAAATACTATTTCCACTGTCTATACATTGCTGATGAAGTAATGTCCATACATTACTGTGCAAGACAGCATAATGATTTGTCTGCATCTCATTTTGTCAAAACACTATATTTCAAACTCACTGTCCATGACACTTTCCTTCTGAATTGTTTCATCCCACTTGTGCTATAAAAACAAGTGTTCTATAAAAACAAGTACCTGATTCTTTTTGTCCTGAAAGTAAGAGTTGAAAGGAACTATTTTATTAACTGTCTTTGTCGAGACCAATTAGACTAAACTACCATTCTATGATTCTATGATTTGATGAAACTAACCTAAACCAGTTGTCTAAGTATTTCTCTGTGAACTGAGTATGAACCATTTGACTGGTGTATCAAAGTGGAATGCAGTCTGTCAAGGATGAGTAAAGTTTTATTAGAAGACAAGTATCTTCTCTAGACTTAATTGCTCTCTCTCCTTACTCCACTGCTGAACTGACCTTAGAAAACAGGAAGATAACAAAAAAAAAAAAAAGAGTATAGCTGCTTCTGAGGAGTGGTGGATGAACTCTGCTTGAGAGACATACGTAGGTAGTGTTGTTTGTCTGTAGATCTTTGTGGTTCCTATATTGTCCAAGAATAAAATGCTTAAAAAACTCCTCTGCAGACCTTGTACATTCTTTTCTTTAATGATAGATTCCAAGGAGAAACACTTTTGACTAGAACATCATGACAGAGGAGCTCTCTATATGAGCTACCAAGGAAACTGTAATGGGGACCTTCTGCAGTGACTTGGCCAAGATACTCATTCCAAGCAAAAAGGAAGCTCCTGAAAAAAAGAATATACATTCACAATAAACCCAGGTGGCTTCCAGGTAGAAAATAATCAGGATTTCTTGTGTGTGAACTCGTAAGACCCAAGCCTTTGGTAGACTGATTCCAAAGTGTGTAGTGAGACTCCTGTGCTTCTGTAGTGTAAGTTAAAAAAAAAAAAAAAAAGAAGTGAAAGTGCAAGTTGGAAGAGTAGCATTTCTACAGGAGCAGGACAGTAACAATGACTCCATGACATATGAGAGTGTAGGAGACAGCATGTGTTGGATAGGAAAAGGTGGAGGATTAGGATATGGGGAAATCCCATCATGAGAAAGAGATAAAGGGCAGGAAAATTAAATGGCAAGAAGGAAACAAAACAGACAAAAGCAACTAATAGAATGATCATAGGAGATGGAGAAAGTGTATGAGTGAGTAAAGGATGCTGGACATAAAAGCAATAAAGAATGAATGGAAAAGAAATATTCCTTTCCAAGAAAAAAGGAAAAAATAGCTGCAGAAAAGAAAGACAAGAGGACAACATGCAGAACAATAAATAAGTAATGCAGAAGTGAACAGAATGAATCTGAGTTAACAGAAAAGGAGAGGGAAAAGCTTGAAGAGAATAAGAACACAAGTCAATATCCAGAATAAAAAAAAATGACTTATTTTAATCTGATTTATTTATTTGTCTAGATTTAATAGTCTTTCTGTGACAAACATATCGTTCTGGATTTTGGTGGTAAAAGCAGTAACTACCTATAGACAGTTCAACATTTAACACATTTTATGATTATGTTGCTCACAGAAAAGCTTTTACTGGTGCAACATTAATAGAATCCAAGTAGCAGGGGCAATCAGTAGGAAAGGATACCCTATAGGAAAAGTGACACCCCCACCACCTCTCCCTCATTTATTCTAATTATTCTTTCAGAGTGAAACTGAATTTAATTTGGCCTCTTTTAATTCAGAGGCAGAAAAAGAGCTCATCCGTTTTTGAGTCACACATTTTTCTTACAAGCTCACACATCACAGTCAGTCTGAAATCTGAGGGTGTCATACCCTGTTTTTTTTCACACAGCAAAATCAGCAGCTTACATTTAAGATGTTTTCCTTCTTCTCTGAGCCTCTTGCTAGTGTACTTAGCAGAGCATGATTAAAACCTGTGCTCTATTAGAACTGTTGCAGTGTTTAAACGAGGAAGTCTGTGTTTGTTTAAGAGAATGGGGAAATGGTTATCTTGACAGATTAGACTGAAAAAACAGGACAGCTGCAGTCTAGCACAGATGTCCAAATTTGCCACTTGGCTGGTTTTTTGAGGTCCTCTAAACAGAACTTGCTTGTTCTTGTGTTTGTGCCTTTGCTCTGTTTGACACCTGAATGAGGAACATGATTAAGCACTACTGCCAGGGATTACATGTCTCTTGTGGGCAAGTGTTCACAGGGGTGAAGTTTCCTCATGTCTGTCTTAACTGTGTCATAGCTTGCTAAGAAATTACAAGAGAAATATCTAAAACTTAATTAATTCACTTGCAAAACGGTTGGTTTGTAATGAAAAGGCTGTTTTGAATGGAAAACTGGTGGACTCTTAGAGCTGAGTTTTCTACCGTCTCCATTCACTTACTGACAGAAAATGTGGAAATGAGAAAAATGTAACTTGTTTGTGAAATACTGAAGCAAAGACACATTGCAGCCTCCCAGATGTAAAGCACATCTTGGTAAGAAAGAAATGCTACATCCTTAATCAGTGAGAGATTATAATTTTCTAATATATTTAAGATGCATACTTCACTTGATAAACCCGTACAGCTGCCTGCTCAAACACTTTATCAACTTCCATTAATGTTATCATCTTGAATTGTATGTCCTCACATTATTTCCACAATAGGGAAGGCACTTCTACAACCACCACCATCTTCATTTCTTTAAAACTTGTGTCTATATAAACTTGTGTATATATCTGTATATAAAGTTTTTCTCCATTTATTTTACAGTGAGCCTAAAAACAACAGCAAGGATTCAAAAGGCAAAGACAATCAGCCTACAAGATGAGGTCACTATACTCTTCAGGCTTTTATGCATGTAAGGGCTCATGCTTTCACAGTGACACATGTACAAAATGCTTTGCTTGGCATGTTTTGTTCTGTGTATTACCTACATCCTGGCTGTGTACACAAATTTGATGCATGCCATAGGGCCCCAGAAACAGGTCAAAATTCTGAGCCAGATCCAAGAAAAACAACACTGCATGGTACCTGATGATGGGGATGTATAAATACTTCTATAAAGATTGTCTTTGATCCCAACCTTCACAATCACAATGGGGAATTTCATCTATGTATGTGTGTGTGATTACAGCTGTTGGTTGTAACTATTAATGGTGAATGTACAGTTGGAATGAGCAGGCACTTCTTTTTTAGACAAATGACTGAAAACTTGTTAATCAATCATTTGGACTCCTATTATCACTATGGTATTAAATGGGTATTTTATAAAGTATGTGTAGCAGAGATGTTATTGTAGATCTTGTATCTTTTTTTTCAGGTTACCCTATATCTAGAATTCAAGTAGTGTTTGACCAAGACTAAAGATATGTACCTACCACAAACATGAGGTACCTGATAAATATTTGATACACAATGAACGTAAAATACATGATAAATATGAAAATGAGAATGCTTTGGGACTCAGTTTTCCATGCAGCTGAAAGGACCTCACATGCATTTGAATTTTATAACTTGTGGAGGACTTGGCTGAGAGATTTTAACATCTGCTTAGCCAGCTTACATCAACATCTGCTGAGTATCGTGACACTATTTAAAAGCCATAGTCAAGCTCCACCTTGAAACTTAGCAGGCGTTTTAACTTTTTGCTGGACAGATGTTTGAACTGTCACTCTGTTGTTAGCATAAGTATGAGAAGGCCAAGGGTCTTACGACAGAAAGTGTTTATGCTAGCAGTATTCTGTGTAGTTGCTGATAGGCTTTAACCTATTTCTTTTATCATCAGCTGCTGAATTTTTTTCTTCCCAAGCCTTGGTCTTGAAACTTAGGATGTTTCAGTGATCATATGCAAAATGTGATGTAAGAGCAGACATAAGTAAATTACTTATGGTTGATATTGATGTCTTGAAACAACTGACTGTCAAAAGGCACTTAGAAATCTCCAATTTTTTTTAGAGTGTGTCTGTGTAAGTGTGCAAAAAGTGATTCTTTCTCTAAGCATCTGGATCAATTAGAATAATTTCTTGTGTCACAGTGCAGTTCCACCAGCATTGCAAAAGGGACAGAATGGGAATTCAGAGTTAAGCATAGCTTGTTAGCTCAGACTTACTACCATCTTCAATATATTTTCAAATTCACAGAATAATACTACAAGCAATGATAAACTCTTTGTAACCACTTGGAACAAGAAGTTAAGCAACTGTCAACAGAAAAGGAACAAAGCAACCAAATTTCCTTCTCTGACAGGATGTTGAGAGAATAGCACCAGATGTTACCTATCTCAGCTTTAGTATGATTTTGACTGTGTAGTAAACAATGTTCCCAAATACAGATGAGGGGGATGTGGTGTTGATTAAGCTGTTGTGAAGCAACAACAAACGTGACTGATAAACTGTGTACATAGAATATCTATCAACACTTCTTGATTTTCTATGTACTGAGAGAGTATGCCCATTCATCTGCTCTGAGACCATTCTGCAGTATATTATTATAGAATCACCAAATCATTGCAGTTGGAAAAGACCTTTAAGGTCACTGAATCAGACTACTAACTTAATGCTGCCAAGGCCATCACTAAACTAAACCATTACCGTCATCTATAGGTCTTTTGAATATCTTTAGGGATAGGACTCCACCACCTCCCTGGGCAGCCCGTTCCAATGCTTAATAACCTTCTTGGTGAAAAAGTTCTTCCTAATGTCTCATTTAAATCTTCCCTGGTGCAACTTAAGCCCATTTCCTATTGTCCTGTCATTCATTTCTGGAGAGAACAGATTGACCTCCACCTCACTACAACCTCCTTTGAGGTAATTGTAGAGAGTGATCATGTCTCCTCTCAGACTTATCCAGGCTAAATAACCTCAACTCCTTCAGCTGCTCATAAAATTTGTTATACAGACCCGTAACCACCTCAATGTCCTCCTTGTAGTGAGGGGCCCAGAACTGAAAGCAGTAATCAAGGTGCAGCTTCACCAGCACCGAGTACAAGGGGACAATCACTTCCTGGGTCCTCCTGTTCACACTCTTATCTGATACAAGCCAGTAACTTACACAATAAGATAAATCATATACTCTTTAAAGACATGTAGTTCTTACCAATCTAAAATGGGATAAAAGTACATTAAGGGATGGGACTATGATCCTAAATAATCTTCACAAGTTGTAAAAGTGTAATGCAAAAGGCATGCAAAATGTGATGCACAGGTAAGGAAAATAAATAATGCAAGTAGTGGTTAGGTAGCGACTCTGTAGAGCATTATCATGGATCAAAGGGAGCAACGTCAACCATGTCATGCTGTTTCTTTTAAAAGCATCAACTCATCATGTTGGGATACAAAACATCATAGTCTATAACACCTGAACTAATGATCCCACTCTGCTGAGCATTAGGAAGAAGTCAGTTCCATGCCCTATCTATTTTTTGTCCATTACACTTTAAGATATGGACTCAGTGGAGTGAGTCTAATAGAGAATGAGAATGGTAAAAAATGAGGGAATTAATTTTTGGAAACAATATGATATGAGGAGAAAGTCTTAAAACGGTCTGGAAGGCAAAACAAAAAAGAAAGTAACTTTACCTCTTGGCTATTGTGGATAGGCTGAGAAGTAAAGGAATGAGGTTCCATCAAGGGAGATTTACCTTACTCAACAGAAAGTCAGACCAATCAGGACTATCCTATGAGGGCCTAACAAAATTTGTTGTAGCCCAAAACACTGGCCATCATCAAGAGCTGAGTTTTGGCAAATTTGTAAGGCATGAAGTCTGGAGTATAACATTTTATGCTGAAATCTAGCTAGCATCCATTATCTACTTAAAAAAAAAAAAAAATTTGATGACATCAAAATATTCCTAAGGGGGGTTTTTAGTTTTGCATGACTTAAGCACAGACCTTGGGGTTGTTTTAGTGCATTAAATGATGATGATCTTGAAAAGTACTTCTGAGAATGTTAGAGACATACTTTCATAGTATCTTTTTATATTAACAGCTTTATGGAATTGCATGAGATGGATAAAGCAGATCCTCTTTATGTTTTTATGCACTCACTGGAAAACATTTATGGTTTTTCCAGTTCTTTTTCTTTTTTTTAAAAATATTTATCTGTCACAAAGGTTTTCTCATACTGAATTCCATGGGGTTTTGTTTGCAGTGCGTAATTACAGATTGCTGAGTTTTTCACCTCTTGCAAAGCTGGATGATCTCTCAGGAGAAATATTTCACTGTCGACTTGCCCAATGGTACTTGTGGGACTAATTACTTAAGCCTTGCTAACTTTCTGTAGCATTTAGTGCTCATTGATTTACCACAGATAAAATCATCTTGTCATCCTGGCTCCCAACACAAACAGACCTCCACACCATCAGTTCAGCTAGCAATATCTGAACTGATTGCTTTTTTAATCATCTATTTTTTATACTTGAGCATGAATATAGATTGTAGAGAAAGGATGAAGTTGTGAAAATAATATGCTGTTTCAGCTAGGAAAGTGTATCAATGTGGTTCAACTTGCTCAGATGTTTCTGTGGTAACTATTGGACTTTAAGAGGTAACTGCTTGTATTTTCTTCAAATGAAAGTGGAATGAGTGGATTTACTCCCCAGAAAGAGTGAGGAGCACCAGAAGCCACCCCATTGCTATTTTTACACTGTTAAATTAAGGAGAGCTGGGAAGTGGTGCTGGGCAATAGGCTCACCCATCCATACAGATACAATGCCAGGGCTGCTTCAGCTGGGTTTTGGTCTGTAATGTCTGCTGAGTGTAGGACACAACTGGACCCAAGTTGTAGGTTGAGCATTTGGCTGCTTTGTTTTGAACAGTAGGATAATTTAACAGAAAAGATGCATGCTGTTCTTTGTGGGTTGGCTTCATTGCTAGAGAAAGGCCTTAGGCACATTGAATTTACTGCAATGTCTTAGGCCATCTGCCCTGATCAGACAGGAAGGTATTAATGTTTTACCTCTCCCACAGAAGTTTATACCTCAAGGCTGAGGTCAATGCAAGGTCACAGTGAAAAATCTTGTCCTCTAATTGTTTGTACAATGACCACACTTCCCATTTGTACAAAATCCACCATGTCCCAATGTAGCCAGTGCCTTTGCTTTTGAGAATACAAACACTCATCCTGTGGTAATTCCAGGAAAAATCCTATGGACCTCCTCATTCAGTCCCTTTTTACAAAAGTGAGCTTTATCCTCTAGTATTCAATGTGTTTGGATGGCACTAAAAACAAAGGTTGGTAAACCATAGCTGATCTTATTTCTCAGTAACCATTAGTACACCAAAACTTAGAAAGAATGACATTAGCCCTAGCAAGAGTTTTACAGAGTTTTACAGCCCAGATGTTTCAAGAAGTTCTAAGCATGCTGTAAGTGCTGACTATTATGTAACCACTCTCCTGCAGCAAAAAAAAACGTTGTTAGCATTGTGTTGTTTGTAGGAGATTTCTTTTTTCCCCAATTACAACATTCTTAGAAACATTGACATCTCACAGAGAGAATAATACATTCCCCTGGAGACCTGGTATTTAACCTTGAAAGAATTTGCTGTGACTGAGCAGAAATCTGTCTGCACATCTCTATAGGTTAATGCAGAGGATTAAAAAAAACAACAACAACAACAACAAAAAAAAAACAGGAAAAAAAAAGACCAAATAAAATTTACTTATTTCCCTAAAAAAAGGTCAATATAGATATTCACATGGTGGCCCTAAGAAAGGTATGTTTGCTGACATTACATTTACCTAGACGTTTACTTTTTTGTCAACAATTGTGCTATGTATATTGTCAGTAAAAATGCAAGGAATTAAGTTACCAAAATTCAAATGGACATTTTTGGGTAACTGTCATGGTTTGACATGACAGCCTCGTCTGGTAAGGGGGAAGGGACTATAAGGATGGCTCCTGTAAGTAGCTGCTCAAAACTCTCCCAAGCTTTGAGACAGATCCACTTCTGGGGCTGAGCCAATTAGACACTTCCACGATCACTTTTTAGCAAGAAGCCAGAAGAGGACGCTTCTTCCTCCTTCTTCTTCCTGGTTCTTCCTTCTTCTGATTCTTCTTCTTCTTCTGGCTGGTGGTGGTGCAAGGAGTATGAACAGTGAGAGAAACCACCATGTGGACTCCAAGGTCAGTGATGAAAATGAGGAGGAGGTGTGCTGGAGCAGACTCCCCTGCATTCTATGGAGAGAACTGGTGAAGCTGAGATTTATTTTCATTTCTTTAAAGACTCCGCATTAACGGTAGAGACTCATTTTGATAATGATCCCATATCAGGGGCAGGGACTCACGTTGCTAAAGCTGGCCCTGGATCAGAGGCAGTAATTCACTTCATTAAAGGTCCCAAGACCGGGATAGTAACTATGGCCAGAAGAGGCCGTGTCTCAAAGGAGGGACCCTTTATCACTATGACTGGAAGAAGTCGTGTCCTGAGGAAGGGACCCAATATCCACAGCTGTAACTGTGAGAAGAAGCCTACGACAAGGCAGCTCATTATACTTATGCCCAGAAGAGGCCTTGTCCCAAGAGAGGGACCCTGTAACTGCAGAAACTGCAGCTGCGGTGAAGAATCCACACCAGAGATATTCACCAAGGACTGTGTCCAGTGTGAGGGACTCTGTATCGGCAGAAGCCACAGCTGCTGGGAACAACCCACACCAGAGAAGTTCGTTAAGGACTGTGTCCCGGGGGAGGAACCCCGTGTTGGAGCAGGAGAAGAATGCCAGGAGTCGTCCTCATCTGAGAAGAGAGAGGCTGCAAAGCCCATCTGTGAGAGACTGACCACATCCCCCATTCCCTGCCACCCTGAGCCATTGAGCAGGGAGGAGGTAGAGATATTGGGAGCAGTGAGCTGGGCCTGGGAAGAAATGAGGCATGGGAGAGGGAGATCTTCAAGTGCTGGTTGTAATTTTCTCATCATCCTACTCCCTTTTTGCTTTTATTCCATTCTGTCTCTGGTAGAATAAACTTCCCTACTTTCTTCTCTAAGTTGAGTACTGGAGTTTGTTTTGCCCATAATTGGCAGTGAGCCCTCCCTGCCCTTGATTTAATCCACAACCTTGCTTATCTTTTTACTCCCATTTTGCTGGGGCCTCCACCATCCTAATGAGGGTGGAGGTGAATGGAGGTACTGAGTGAGAGACTGTCGTGGTGCTGCTGTGCTAGCTGGGCCAAACCACGACAGTAACAACAGTCAATTATACTTTGCATAGTGCTTCTGTGTTGATAAAAACAAATGCAATATCATGCTATTTATTTTCTTTAGAAGCCTTCAAAAATTACATGATAAAAACCTGCAAAAAGTGTGACTACCAGATCACACTTCTCTTTTCTTGACCCTAACTCTAATGTTAGCAGCAGGCCGAGCTGTCGCACACGAGGCTGACAGCTGTTGTCATCTATATAACTTTTGCTTAATTTTTGTGAATAAATATTTAAGTTTTCTATGTGTTAGGAGTGTCTGTAGGTTGGGCTGACTGCTTTAGGAGTGCCAGGCTAATGTTACTGAGGTGCCCTGGTATAAAATACTGTGCCCTAAAAATTCTGCAGCAGACTGTGGTGGTTTAGCCC
>WBNH01004368.1:0-25758 GCA_013401255.1 Urocolius indicus
AAAAAAAACCCCCACCCCTGCTGCCTGCACGTGTGCTGGGGGGAGGACGGGCTGGGAACGTGCACTGGAGCGATTTCCACAGCTCAGCTCGGCAGCGGGAATTTGTTAAGTCACGGCAATTTGCCAGCTCGCTGTGGTGTGATGGAGACAGAGGCTGGCCCCGTTCTGTGCCCAGCTCATGGTGATGGGATGGAGACAGAGGCTGTCCCCATTCTGTGCCCAGCTCATGGTGATGGGATGGAGACAGAGGCTGTCCCTGCTCCGTACCCGGCCTCGCTCAGCTCCGCACTGGCAGCTGCAGCCACAGCCAGGGGCCAGCCACTGCTGCCCGAGCTGCCTCATCCAGCACATCTGTTCAATCCCAGCCAAGAAACATAAATATTCCCCCCCCACATACCCCCCCAGCTCACGTCGGTGCGGCTGTGGGGGGATGTATGTGTGTCCCTCCATTGACTTGCACCCCAGCTGCTGGGTACCCAGCTCGGGGAGGATGCTCTAGCATGGGGGAGGTGGGAGATGCCCCCAAAGGAGGTTTTTGTGTCCTGGGTGGTCGTTACTCGGGCTGTGGGAGGTGGGGCTGGGGGTGTCTCTCTCTCCACTGGCTACAGGGGGAGCCAAGACATCGAGCTAGGCGTGTGCTGTGGGCAGGGAGGAGAAGCAGATGGTGCGGTGTGATCCTGCGGGGACCCGCACACGGGGCTGGGGGATGCAGGGGGTGGCTAAAGCCACCAGACCCGCGGGAGCTGGGTTTATTTTGGGTGAAGCTGTTGTTGCCTCATCGCAGCACCCCGGGGGTGTCTCCATCGTGGCAGTGTCTCCACCTCCCTCATCCCACCCCAGCCCACCTTTCATCCCCATGTTCTGAAGTGAGGACTCCCTCACCGTTACAAGGGGCCTTATTCAGCCTTGAGAGCAGGAATGCTGGTGACTTCAAAGGCTCCCAAAACCACCTGCAAGGTGACCAGAGGAAGTGTAAGTGAGATGCAGGGCAGCATGCTGACCTCTTCTCCCTCCTCCAACCTCCTCCCTCCTCCTCCAGCCCAACCCAAAGGGTCTTTTTGGTGCTTGGTGCTGAGCATCTACATGTTTTGTGCAGCAAATGGAAGCCCCAAAGAGATGAGATGAGCTACCAATGAGCTGCCTGGGTGGCAAAGCCCTTCCAATTCCTGCAGGATTATCATCCTCCCCCAAAGTCAACCCAACAACCAGAGTCAACCCCTCAGCCCATGGCCTGCAGAAGTACCCACTGAGGAATGATTCCTTCTGAGACATCATTGTAAATGGTGTAATTATTTGCTTGTTGGGGGTGTGGAGTCTTGGGATGGGATGTGGGTTTTTTTTTTGGTCTTTCTTAAATGAATTGTTAACAACACTTCAAGGGGTTTCCTGCAAGTGCCAAAGAAATTCCCTCTCATCAGTAATACTTTGTTTGGGGAGAATCATCCTGCTTGTGGTGTTGTTTGGAAGAAGCAGACTCAGGCCCTGGGTGGAAGTGTGTGTGAGAGGCAGAGAGCAAGTCAGCTTGAATTAGGGACATGGATCTTTCAAGGGAGGGGTGTCAGGGCCACCAGCTTTCAGCATGTGCTTGAAGTCAGGGGTAGCTTTAATCAGGCCTGAGCTCAGTGCTGCTGGCTCCCTATAAAGCCTCAGTGGGGTGAGGAGGGATGGGGCTGCTCCACCACAGGCCAAATCCCTTTGAGGAAGGAGATGTCAGGGCAGGATCCATCCCCCTGGCTCTGTGCCTGCTCCATCCCCCCTACTCCCCCTCCCCTCTCTCCCTCCCTGCTCTCTCCTGGAGAACACAAAGCTGAGACCTGGATTATCTTCATTTCCATATGGAGAGGGATGTAAGCCCGTTCAATGCATGGCCAGGCATTTTGTTCACAACTTTCCAGCAAGCAGGAACAAAACCCACTGGGGAAATCAGCTCTTCAGCTCCCCTCACCTTGTGTGCACACGCAGGGATCAGGCACTGCCTGTGCTCTCACACAACAAAACTGCTTCCCTGAGTGGCCTCTGACCACCCTGCATCTTCTGGTGCTTTTTTAGGGGGTGGAGGGAGTTCAACTCCACCCTGGGGCAGCCACCTGGGCATCCATGGGGGGACAGATGCCAGTGTCAGGGATAGTCTTTCCTGCTGTGGGTTGGTATCATCGCTGCTATTGTGTCCTGAGATGCTGCTGCCCTCCCTCTGTGCCTCTGCGCCCTGGTCCCCCTCCACCTCCTTGGCCTGGGATGATGCTGCCCTCCTTCTGTGCCTCTGGCTCCTGGTCCCCCTCCACCTCCCTGGCCTGGCAGCCCTGAGCTGCTCCACAACCTGTCCCCACACTGTCCCCGTCCATGGCCTTGCCATGGCCCTGCTCCTCCTGACCTGCAGCCCCCTCTGCTGTCCGCTGCTCCCGCAGGGAACACACGGCTCCATCCTACTCTGGCTGCTCCCGGGATCTATCCCCACTGTGTCCCCCTCCCTCCATCCCTGCTCTGTCCCCTCTGCCTTCCCTTTTTCCTCCCTGCAGCTAGCAGCCCTCTTGCAGAGCCACCCCAGCACTGGACACACAGGGTGAGAAGGGGAATCAGCCCCATCCCTCCTCACCCCACTGAGGTGAGGCAGACCTTTTTTTTTGGGGAGGCCATCAGCACTGAGCTCAGCCATCCAACTCCAAAGAATTCCACCCCAAAACAAGAAATCTGTCTCCCTCTTGGGGGAAAGGAAATGAAAAGCAGCAGGGACAGCAGGCAGAAAGGGAGGATGCTGTGGGCACAGAGAGGGCTCTGTGGGGAGGCTGTGACCCCCACATGTCCACAGCAGACCTCAGCCTGTCCCCAGGAGTGCCAGTCCCTAAGGAAAGCAGGCAGAGCAAACACTGGCTGTCTCAGAATCCTTCCCAGTTTTGGGCCACAACGTTTTCTCTGGGCCACTGAGGCCCCCTTAAGAGCCAGGGGATATCAGTGGGTGCTGCTGGGGGGCAGGTGGAGCCCATTCCCAGCACGGGAGGCAGCACAGGGCCATCCCCAGGGCTCTGCTTCCCTCCTGCCACCCATGGACCCACACTCCCTTCCCTGCATGTTTCAGTTCTGCTCTTAAGACACCAAGTTTCACCCCAGGTTGGAGCTTGAGCTCCTTCTTTGCCCAGTCTGATTTCTTTCTTTCTTTCTTTCTTTCTTTCTTTCTTNTCCTTCCTTCCTTCCTTCCTTCCTTCCTTCCTTCCTTCCTTCCTTCCTTCCTTCCTTCCTTCCTTCCTTCCTTCCTTCCTTCCTTCCTTCCTTCCTTCCTTCCTTCCTTCCTTTTTTCTTATCTTTTTCCCTTCCTTTTCCTCCTTTCTTTTTCTTTATTCCATCTTTTTCTTCTTCCCTCTTCCTTATTTATCTTTTTTCTTTTCCCATAATTTATTTTCCTTCTTGTCCCTTCTTCTTTTCCTTCACTTTTTCTTTTTTCCTCCTGATTTCTATTCTCCTTTTTTCTTTGTCCTTCTTTTATCCCTTCTTATTTTACTACTTCTTTTTCTTCATCGTTCTTTAGTTTTTTCTTCTTGTTTTCCTTTTTTTCTGTCAATTTTCCCCTTTTCCTTCTTCTTTGCCTTTTATCTTAATTTCATCTTCTTTTTCTTCTACTTTATTTTTCTCTTCTTATTTTCCTTCTTTTCTTCCTATTTTCCTTCTTCTTTCCCTTCTTTCTTCTATTTTCTTCTATTTTCCTTCCTTTTTTCTTTTTCTTATTTCCCTTCTTTTTCCTTCTTATTTTCCTTTTTTCTTCTTATTTCCCTTCTTTTTCCTTCTTATTTCCCTTCTTTCTTCTATTTTCTTCTTTTTCTTCTCTTTCCTTCTTTTCATCCCTTTTTTTTACCTTTACCTTCTTTTCCTTTTTATCTTTCTTGTGTCTTTTTCTTCTTTTCCCACCTCCTCCTTTTTTTTTTTCCCCCTTTCCCCCCTCCCTCTTTCCCAGCCCTTTCCCCTCTCTCCCTTCCCCACTGCTCTTCCCCCCTCCTCCTCGGTGTCAATGCGGCACGGGTGATAGGACACGGTGATGGATCTGCCTCGGCCACACTCTACAATAGCTCTCAGACAGTCTATTAGTCAGCAATTGTCTGCCCAGCAGCCGGGCCCGGCCCGTGTGCCTCGGCTGATAATGGCAAAGAACAAAGATGGCAGCTGCTTTGGAGACGAACAGATTTGTGGCAAATCGAGATAAAATGAAGAGGAAGGAGAAAGGAGTGGAAGGGAGGGGGGTGGGGATGGGGGAGAGTGTGGAAAAAAATACATGTGAGGTGAGGGAGGAGGAGGAGGAGGAGGAGGAGGGATGCTGTGGGTGAGGTGTTGGGCTGCAGGAGCGTCGCTGGGCTCTGCTCTGGTGCTGTTCTAGGGAGTGGGGGAAGGGAAAAAACACCCCAGGAGATGTAGAAAGGGTGGTGGATGTGGAAAAGGAACGTTTGCTGGTGACAGAAGTGCAGATAAGCACAGCCACACAGGCTGCCAGGCTGGAGAGAGGTGGCTCTGGCTGTATTTGGGGAGGGGAGAGTATGTCCCCACAAGAGCTGGGGTGATGAGGGTTGTCAAGCATATTTCACCAACAGGGTTGTCAGCCCCTGTGCCAGGCTGCCCAGGAAGCTGAGGCAGTGCCCAGCCTTGGAGGGATCCCAAAGCTGTGGAGCTGAGGTGCTGAGGGCCAGGGGGTAGTGGTGGGCTGGACAGGGGGAGGGGAGGGTTTGGACTTCATCAGCTTCAAGGGCTTTTCTAACCTAAATCATTCCATTATGCCCAAGCAGCAAGGACCATGGCATTGGGCACATCAGCCCTGCCTTTACTTCCCAAATGGCCATATGCTTGGCTGTTTCAGAGTATGGAGAGTGGGGTCTCAGCCCAGATAGATGGAGGTCACCATCCCTCTAAGCTTCTGTCCTGCTGGATGGGATGTAGGAGGGTAACCCAGCACTGACACAGGGCCAAGGGGCTGCTGCCCACTGTACCACCTGGATGAAAATACAGACGAGACTACAAGAGCTTCAAGTGACTCCTTTCCTGGCTCCCAGGTGGGAATCACACCTAAAGGTTGGTGTGCATGTCACAGGGGTGAGTGTGAGCACAGGAACTTCCACTTAAAGGGTTTCACACAGGAGTTTGCACCCTGTCATCTGCCAAACTACCTTTGTTGAGAGCCCTGAACTCCTGGCAGCTATCACAACAGCTTAGCTCCCCCAGGAGCTGGCAGCTGCCAAACTCCCACTCAAGTCTGGCCCATGGATGTGTGACTAAGGGAAAGGTAGTGGCTGTGGAGGCCAGGGATGGTGGGCTGAGGCTGGCCCTGAGGGGTCCTGGCCCCATCAACCACACTCATACCCACTCAGGGCCTTTTGCTCATCATCCTGAGCCAAGGCTGGAACAAAATCACTCACAACTAAAAAGAGACAAGGTGGAAGTTGCAATTCAAATCCAATTCCTTGTGGAAGATGGCTTTTAATTGAAATTAATTGCATTTTGCCTTCAAAACTTCATTGGATTCAAATGAAACTCAACATGATGGCAAACCTGTGCTCAAGCTTGACTTCAGCATCATCTATTCCCATTTCAATGAAACACACTGCTTTAAATACACACCTAAAGGGATAACTGTACATATTTGCTGGGTAAGGTATAAGTGACATTACTGAAGCACCTCAAGCTGAGCTGCTGACCACTTAAAGCCCCAGAGTGTTTTTTGCTAACAGCATCCATAACTTTTTACTCCCTTTTGGTTTTGTTCTCAGGTGGTGAAGCTCAAAGACTCCTTTGGTTGAGTTGGGGGAGTTAGTAGAAGGTTGAAGGTAGGGAAAATGAGGTTCTGCCTTCCTACTTCTGCAGGAGAAAGCCAGTTAAGAGGTGAAGTTTGCTGGGAAGGAGTGGAAACTGGTTACAGACTGCACCTTCAGGCTTCCAGGGGTCTGTGTAAAAGGGAGAACTGACACTTAGGAAATGCAAGAGCTTGTTTCTTGCATATTTATCTTATTTAAGGCTTTAACCTATATATCTAGGTTAATTATATGTATATCATTGTCTTCTTTTTGTATCTGTTTAACTGAATTTCACTTCTCATCTAAATAGTGCCTGACATGATGGAATAATGAGGAATTCTCCATGTAGTACCTCCAATTGTCTGTGTTTGGGGAGGAACTCCCGGGGATCCTCAGGTCAGCTGGCTCAGAGAGTGGAGATGGCCATGGTGGGGTCTCAGGGCAGTGATAACCCCTGTGGGGTGAATGAGTGGATGATACAGGGGTGAGCGTGGCCAGGGAATGGCCTTGATGCTGACTTTCCCCAGTCCCAGGCTTTCCCAGCATCCCAGGCAGGTGATGAAGGTGATGAAGGTTCCCTCTGTGCCACAGACATCATCCCTGGAGCATCCCAAGTTGCTGTTTTGAATGGAGCTGGGTGATTCCCACCTTAGCTGGAGGGAACAGCCTGGTTGCTGCTGATGCTGGGGATGCCAACTCTGGGCATGGCTGCTGGGAAAGCCCTTGGGTTAGCAACAGCATCCTGCTTGCCCATGGTCTCCAAGCTCCCAGGCTAAGGGCAGCATCTCCCTCTTCCATCTCCCCTCCCTCACACGTCCCTGCTTTGTCCCAGGAGCCTTCCCCAGGGCCCAGCTCTGGGTTAGTTCAAGTCCAGCCTATTTAGATAACCTTCTGGTGGGTCTATAGAGAGCCTAATATCCCTGCTGGAGGATCTCACTACAAATGAGCCAATCCACCTAATCTCCTTATCGTTGTAGGCCTCAGCCTCGGGGCCTGGTTATCTATGTGGATAAAAGAAAAGGGACACTGCACAGCACCTATCCCAGCAGAGACCCCTCCCCTTTAATCCTGCCAGGGTTGTTTCTCCTTTTATTCCCCTATTGCAAATCCCCAGTGAGAAACCCACCCCCCCATCCCCCCTGCTCCCCTCCCTTCACGCCTGAGCAGGGAGGCAGAAAGGCTGCAGCCAGGGCTGAGGGATGCTCTTATCACCAACACCTGGAGTAAGAAAGCAGAGCTGGAGGGTATAAATCCCCTCCCTGGCCCCAGCCGAGAGGGAGGCTTAGAGGGGTTGGGGGCTGCTCCTATGCCCCTCTGGAGCTCCCTGCCTGATAAGTACCTTAATCATTCAGGGCCAGGAGTCCCCCAGGGTGCAGGCTAAGCCCTGTGCATTCCTGCTCCACACAATTAGGGCTCTTCCTCCCTCCCTCTTCACATTTTTTCCCCTGGCTTTCATTCCTGCCCTCCACCCTTTCACCTTTGCATTAACCCCCTACCCCCCACCACTTGGTCCCTAGTGCANACCCCTTTCCTCTCCTTCTCAGATTTCCACTTTTATCCTTTTGGACTTCCTCCACCTCTTTCCCCCTCTTCTCCTCTCATCCCACCATCTCCCCTTACCCCTCATCCCATTCCTTCCAGCCTTTGCCCCCTTTCCCCCCCGCTACCCCTTTACTCTTTGTCAGGCTGCTCTCCATCCCTCAGCCTGCCTCTAATTTCTGATTAATATGTTCTTAGGCAAGGAAAAAGGGAGACAGAGAGAGAGAGGAAGAGAGAGCAGGAGAGAAAAGAAGGAATCTTCTAAATAAATCATGGAGTCATGTGAGGAGCTAATCTCCCAGTGACTGCCTGTGTTTATCTAGTTTTTAGCAGTGCATGTTAAATAGTGATAGGGGACTCATTTTTTTTTTTCCCTTTTCCTGCTGGAGCTGCTGTGAAGGGGATTTTTTTTTTTAACTTCATTTCCCAGAAAGAAAAATGGGGAAAGCAGAGATAAGGCCCCTGAGCAGCTCTTCCCCTCAACCGTTAGCCAGAGCAATTAAAGCACTCACCGTGCAAAGGGCACTGGGACCCAGGTTGGCAATGACAGGTACCTTCCCTTCCTTCTCAGCATCCTTAGAATACCCTCCCTTGTACCACCTCTTCCCTGCTCCAGCAATCCTCTCTGCTACTTGCCTGGCCTTGGTCTTGTCACTTGTCCCCACTTTGTGTCCCCCTGAGGCTTTTGCAGGACGTCTCCAACAGGGTTTGGGGCTGGCTGGGATGGATTTGGGTAAGTGGCCAGTTTGGTGAAGGAAGCCTCTGGTTTTGTAACAGAGTGGGCAAATATTTTCCTTGGAAAAGGGCCATATATAGAGGAAACAGCCTCAAGTTGCCCCAGGGGAGGTTGAGGCTGGAGCTGAGGCAGAACTGTTTCCCTGAGAGGGGTGTCAGCCCCTGTGCCAGGCTGCCCAGGGAGCTGGGGGAGTCCCCAGCCCTGGAGGGATCCCAAAGCCCTGGAGCTGAGGTGCTGAGGGCCAGGGGTTAGTGCTGGGCTGGGCAGGGGGAGGGGAGGGCTGGAACTCCATCAGTTTAAAGGGCTTTGCCAACTCAAATGATTCCATGATTCTATGATTTTCCCTTTTCTTGTCCCTTTAATGGAGCTGACCTGGATTAGGGGCTGTTTCTGGATCCTCCCTGTCAGCACATGAGCAAACAGAGTATTTAACATACATCTATCCTCTGAATAATTGTTCACCTCTTCTCATTCCTTTACCTCCCAGAGTCCCCACATCTTGCTGCCATCACTCCCCAAACCCCTCATCCTCTGCCTGCTCCTCTGCAGAGGCAAAAATTTGCTCCCACCTCTCTCCTTCCAGCAAGTTCTCCCCCCGCCCCCTTCCCTGCAGCATCACAAACCCTTGCTGTTTTCCCACTTCTGTCTGAGGGTGGGTGACCATTTCTCTCTCTTATAGGTAACAGAGCTGGCAGTGAAGCCTCCCCCTCCCCACCATGGCAGAGAGGGAAGAAGATAAATAGTGGGAAAAGGAGGATAGAAACCAAAGCTCAACTTTCTGAAGCAGCCCTCTCCCCCTTGCAACAGCTTCTCCAGCTGTTCCCCAGCCCCTGAAACCCAACTGCTCCCCAAACAGCTGGAGGAAAGTATTAAAACCCAAACCCAAGCCATCATTTTTTAACACTCCAGGCAGCTCCCATCAGAAGGGGCTTTCCCCCGGAGCTCAGGAAAACCCCCAGGAGCCATCTGGACCTTCTCCCTGGGCCACGTTGGAGCCTCCCAGGGTGGGTGTTTAATGAGTGGGCAGGAGAGGGAGCTCATTTCCAGCGAGAGCTTGGAGGGAGGGAGAACCCACAGGCAATTGCAATTAAGCCCTGAGCATTAAAAACACGGTAATAAGGGGCTAGGATGAGGGGAGGCAGAGTGGCAATTTAAATGATAGCCAGCTCAAATATGGAATGTCTAAATGTTCTCTCAGAGAGATTTATATGTGCATGGGCCTACCTCACTCATTTATTTCGTTAACTAGCTCCTTAGTGGTGTATCTGCCCTCTCTGCCTGCAGGGGAGTTGGCAAGGAGGGATGCTCATCCCTGGGGGTAGAGTCTTGGCTGAGGTCTGAGAACTCAGTGCACCCCACTAAGAGCTGGGCAGCACTTTCCATCCACTTGCCATTGAGGAAGGGGGATGCTGAGTAATTCATGTTCTCCCCACCACTCCCAGCTCTGTGAAGCCTGAAATGTCTGACTGGTGATGGAGGGGTTGGAGCCTGGGAGAGTCCCAGCACAGAGGGTGGGTCTGTGGGCAGCTCTTGGTGAGATGGTCTGTCATGCCTCTGTCTGCAGCCAACAGCTGGACAGGGGATCTGATTGATGCTCCAGGATGAGGGTGGGAGAACTTACTGGAAGGAGGGAGATGAGGCCAAAGCAGAATGATTTTGCCCCTCCAGAAGATAAGCTGGAGGTTGAGGGCTTTGGGAGTGATGGCAGCAAGTTGTGAGGTGACTCTGGGAGGTAAAGGAATGAGAAGAGGTGAAAATCCTTGGCACAGCAAACCCTCCTCATCCTCCTGTGGGATGGAGAGCTAATAGGAAAGAAAGGATCCCCCTGCAAATGCTGGAAGGGGAACATTTTGCAAGGAAAGAAAAGCATTGGAAGCAAAACCTCCCCTTGTAAGCTTCATGGGGCTGAAACACATTTCCCCTCCACTCAGTTTTTAGCTTTGTAGACAAAAGTGGAAAGAAAAGTAAGCAAAATGCTCCCTGCCCTTGGGGAGGATGGTGTGGGGACCCCTTCCCTCCTGCCCTCCACAGCTCCCTGGCTGCTGCCCCTCCAGAGCTTCCCTGGGGCTGGTGGCTGTGAACAGCTGTTGGAGAGCTGAGATCTAATGGCTGCCTGGAGAGCAGTTAGTGGATAATTAATATTTGCAGCACAGAGCTGTGATTGCTCTACATCTTCCTCCTGACAGCAGCTCGGGGAGGGAGCCTGTGCTGCCCAAGCTGAGAGAGATCCCATGGCTGGGGCTCAGTGCCCAGCGAGTTGGGAGCTCGACTCACCCTCCTGAATACTTGGAGATCCTCAGTTGGGCCCAAAACAGCCCCTGGGTGAAGAAAAAGTGTTGGAGGTGTAAGTCTCTCCATCCCACAGCAGTCCCAGAGCACAAGGAACCCTCATCCCTGCCCTGGTAACCCCCCTCCTGAGCTTTGAGGGGTGAAAACCTTCCCCCTCTTCACTCATTGTTTGTCTTTGCAGAAAGGGCAACAAAACCCACAAGTAGAAAAGTGCCTCTGAGCTGCCTTGCAAGGAAAAGGATGGGATGCTCTGTGCACACCAAAGCCCTGAAGTGAGGGGTTAACAGGAGAAATGGGGATCCCACTCCCTCCACTCCCCCCCCCCACCCCCAGCCGCCTCAGGCCTCTGCACAATGCCCCTGTTGCAATGCTGTGCTGGAGGCTGGCTGAGCAGCTGCTAGAGAAGATGAAACCAGATGAACCCAGAGCAGTTCCTGGGTTTTATAAGAGTGAGAGACAGGCTGGCACTGGGCAAGCTTGGGCCTCAGGGAAGGAACAGGGCTGCTGGCATCAGGCCCAGAGCCCCCCTGCAAAGAGCAAAGCCACGGTGGGAAGCAGAGGCTGCTCATGGCAGGGGCTCCACTGTGGGCATGGGGAAAAGGCAATGGGAGAGTGAGGGCAATGAAATCAGAAGGCATGAGACAGAGAGCCCCTGGCCCTGAGCAGGGACACGAGCAGGTGTCACGTGGAGCTGTCAGGGAGATGCTCTGAAGCCATTGAAGAAGGACTAACCCCCATCCAAGGCACTCTGCCACGGTGAGCTGAGCTCTGCCTTGCCTCTGGGCAGCTCCAGCCAGGCTTTGACCTTGGGCTGAGCTCCTGGCTGAGCCCAGAGCACTCCTGCTTGCCTGCCAGCTGACATATCCCCACCAGAGCTCTGAGGGGCAGCGAAGCACCAGCCCCAGCTCTGGCAGAGCCTTCAGCTCAGCTCCCAGCCCCCTACGGAGGGCACAGAGCCCTCAAACCTGAGGGGAGGGGGAAAGAAAAAGCAGGAAGAAAGGCAAAAAGAAGAAAGAAAAGGCTGCAGGCAGCGGGCAGGGACTCTGTTATCCTTCTTTATTAGCCTTGTTTGCCCGGTGTATTTTGGCGAGGAGCAAATCCGGGCGGCTCTGGCTGCGGGTGGCTTTGCTGCAGCTCACGGCGTGCAGTTAATTCCCTGAACTGTTTAATTTAACAGCCTCTGAGCGTGCAGACATAACACTGTCACTTGGCTCTCTGCAGAGCAGCCTCGGGACTCAGCCAATAAAGGGAAAGAGCAAATACTGGAGTGGGGAAAGGCTCAGATCTCACTCGATTCTCACTCCCTTGGCTGGCTCCAGCTCCTGGGGCTCCAAAAACCTCACTGGGGCAGACAAATGAGATCTTATGTTGGACAGGCACCTGTGATGCTCAGAATCAGGGAGTGGTTTGAGTTGGAAAAGCCCTTGAAGGTGATGGAGTCCCAGCTCTTCCCTCCCCCTGCCCAGCCCAGCACTAACCCCTGGCCCTCAGCACCTCAGCTCTACGGCTTTGGGATCCCTCCAGGGCTGGGCACACCCCCAGCTCCCTGGGCAGCCTGGCACAGGGGTTGACAACCCTCTCAGGGAACCAGTTCTGCCTCAGCTCCAATCTCAACCTCCCCTGGAGCAACTTGAGGCTGTTTCCTCTTGTCACTCATCACTTGTTACCTGAGAGAAGAGAATCCCCCACCTCACTCCACTCACCTGTCAGGGAGCTGCAGAGTGACCTTGTCTCCCAGAGCACAGAGTCTATTCTGAGCATCAGCAGCTTTGCAGGGGAGGGTGTCTCCCTGCCTCAGTTTCCCCATATGCATGACACAATAGCACTGCTTCTCAGCCACACTGTGGGAGGGATGGAATCAGTCATACATTCAGCTGCTGTAGGGATGAACCCCAAGGAAAAGCCCATCACCGTGGTGTCCTCTGGGATGTGAGTTGCCTCTTCTATAGGGACAATGTTGCTGCCAAGGGACTGCCGAAGGAGTGGGCACAGTGGAAATTAATGATGCCTAATTGTAGAATCCTGCAGAAGAAAACCTCCCCTAAGGGAGATGATGTGATGAGGAAAAGGAGCTGAGGAGCCTTAATCTTCACTCTGCCACCACCTGCCCAATACCCCTTCAGTCATCCTCATTTCCAGCCCTGAACCCTCATGCTGGAATGGGCCAAGCTGGATCTCACAGGCTCCTCTCCAAGTATCCCAGCTGGTTAATTGGTTAATTAGGGGGTAATTTGGAAAATCATCATCCTAACCCCCTTTTCAACCGTCTCTTGTCCCCCCACAGGTGACAAGAGTAAACCATCAGCATTTAACCCACCCCCCATATCATCACCTGGAGGGGAAAAAAGGGACTGTTTGCAAAACAACCACTTCCAATAAAAATCCCACAGTTAAAACCCTTCCTGCCAATGTTTCCTATTGATTGGGAAAACCCCATAAAGAGCAGGGACTTGACTACCAAGAAAAATCTCTGGGTTTAGTGTAAGCACCAAAAATGCCCCCTCCAGCACAGCACAGCCATGAAGGGGCTGTCCCCAAGGCCACTAGGGCTGTCCCCAAGGCTACTGGGAAAGGGTGTTCACAAGGACAGACGGTTGTGGCCTCAGAGGATGCTCTATGTCTCATTCCTTAGTGTGGGGAGGAAAACAGAAGGATGCTGCCTTCTCTGTGCCTCCTCTGCTCCCCAGCTTCTGCAGCTGGGCACTGCAGTCCTGCCATGAATTAGACAGGTCTCAGTGTTCCCCAAAATCTGCTGCACTAGTAGGTAGGAGAATGAATTAAAACAAGCAGAAGAGGGATGAACCTGGAGGGGGGGTCAGAGAGGAGCAACTTTGAACTGAGCAAAGCCCTCTCTTGCATCAAGATTTGGGCCTTGTGCCTCCTTGTCGGCAGGAGGTGACACAGGGCACAGCACCCGTGTCTGGAAAGATGCAGGAGGATGTGAGAGGCCTTTCAAAGCCCTGGGGGAGAGGGAAGGGAGGAAACCCCCTTGCTCTGGGGTGGGGGTAGCACCACATGGACACCCTGCTGCTGTCTTGGCTGAGGGATGCAGCAGGACACCAGGATGCTTCAGCACATCGTGATGCCTCAGGGCAGTAGCCACCACGCTCTGCCCATGCTTTATGCCCAGCCTTCCCTTTCACCTGCCCAGGAGGCAGGATGAGAGCAGTGGGAGTGCCATGGATACCCCTCTACCCTAAGCACCCAGTCCTGCACCCGGACACTCCCCCCATCCCATCCCCTCCCATCCCATCCCATCCCATCCCAGCCCATCCCATCCCATCCCATCCCAGCCCATCCCA
This sequence comes from Urocolius indicus, assembly GCA_013401255.1. Classification (NCBI taxonomy): domain Eukaryota; kingdom Metazoa; phylum Chordata; class Aves; order Coliiformes; family Coliidae; genus Urocolius; species Urocolius indicus. The sequence goes on from WBNH01004368.1 coordinate 13,632, forward strand.
TCCCATCCCATCCCTTCCCAGCACCTGCACGGGGCCAAACAAGTGGAAGAGCAGCTGCTGGTGCCATCGCTCCCCGGATTAAAGGAGCCTATAAATAGCGGGACAGGCGGCTGTGGGCAGCCCCCCTCACCCCTCCTCAGCCTTCCCCCGGCTGCGAGGGGCCGTTTCAGCTCCAGCCTGATCCCCCGCCTCTGGTATTATCCCTCCAATTGCTGCCGCAAACCCCGGAGTGCCTGGGCTTGCACACGCGGGAGTTCACACCTAGAGAACAGAGCCTTATCTCGGCGCTGTGTGCAGGACAAGGCTGTTTTACTCCTCCCTCCATAACCCTCTTAGACTTAATCCCGTCTTTAATGCCGCTTGGAAGGGGGCTTTGAACGGCTGTGCAGCCTAACTGGCTCTGACCTCTCCGGCTGCTCTCTCATGCCCATTTGGAGAACTCCGACTTTCAAAGAGATAACAGAAGCCCGGTAAATCCTCGCTGGGAAGCTAAAACGATTGTCACACTTAGGGGGAAGTTTACTCAGAAAGCAAAGTTAGAGCAGCTTCTCAGCTCCGGTGGAACGGCAGCAGGACCGGGGTGGGGAGGGGAGAAGGGGGGTCCCTGCGTGGGAAGGGGCGGGTGGACGAGCCGAGCGGCTTCTTTAGGTGATGATAGTCCCTGTTCTGCTTTCTGTTAGGAAGAGCTCGGGATGAAGCGGTTAAAGGATGCCCAGTGGCTTTCACTTTGGCAGGGGGATGTTGGGTGTGATGCAGGATGGGTACTCCCGACTCTTTGATGCTCTCCGCTCCTCAACACACACCTTCCCTCTCTCACCCTCATCCCCAAACTAACGCAGCTGCTGCTTCCCAAACACCTCTGGCCAATCGCACCACATCCTTCTCTACCGTTACACCTAGAACAGCCCTTCCAGAGCCCATCGTGGAGCAAACCCCCACGGGAGGGTCCCCTCAGCAGCCCCAGGAACCGACACCTTTCTGTTCCGCTTGAAATTAATCAAAGCCAGAGTCCCTCTATTAATACTGTGGTGGGAATTAAACTCATGCAACGCATTACAGATGTAATTTAAAATTAATAACTCATAATTATTTATCATGGTGTATCAGCGGGGCTATGAATTTTCTCTTCTCACCCGGCATTCGTTTCCTTCCTTTCCCTTCCCTTCCCTTCCCTGCTCAGAGTGCCTCTAAATAGCTGTTAGACCATTAGGAATACCTTGAAAGGGTTTGTTTTTGAGATGCTGAGCTTAAGATATAACATGCTGATTTATTTATTTAGTTAGTGTCCATTCTCCTCCCTCCCTTTTTTTTTTTCCCCAGGGTGGATGGGAGGAGAAAGGCTTGGCTGTGCTTAAAAGAAGGTGGATGCTGAGGCTGGGGGATGCTGTAACTGAGAGGCTGGGCACAGTTTCAGAGGAGCTGGATGGTCACTTTCCCTTTGGCCTGGGTGGTTGTGGAAAGCTCTGGAATGACAAGTGGTTTCCATCTCCATCCTGCCTCAGCCAAACGTGGCACTTGCAGGAGCTTCAAGGGGAAACCTCACGGTGAAGCGTGAGATGGCCACAGCCCTGTGGTTACTCTCCATCTTGCTCTTGTCCGTCAGCAGCCAAAGGAGAGGGCAACTCAACCATTTGATAGGGGGAAAAAAAAGCAATGGTGAAACTGAAGAAGAGGAAGATGAGAGGGAAGAACCATCCTCCCACCACCACCCAGGTCCTGCACTCCCCTGCCTCTGTCAGTTGAGCTGTGCCGAGGGGGGAAGCAAAAGCTCAAAGAGCAGCTGGTGATAGCTCCCAGGAGAGAGAGAGAGAGAGAGAGAAAGAGAGGGAGGGGAAAAGAGGCAAGAGGAGCTCTGTCCCTTTAAAAATAAATAAATAGATAANCTGCTGGGACTGGGGCTGGGGAGCAGCCTGGTAAAGGCAGCTGGTGATTCCCGGAGCTGGAAGGGCTGGAGAAGAGCTGATGCTGCCTGGGGCTGAGCCCCCTGTGCTCAACGAGTGGTTTGCAAGAGGCAGCTCAGCAAAAGGTGCAAAAAAGCATGAGAGACCCAGGCTCTGGTTCTGCTCTGGGAGAGAGTGGCTGTTGGGAAGGAAACAGCCCATTCAGTACTCCAAATATTGGGACTTAGGTGGCAGCTCTGCCCCAGGGACTCAGCCTCACCCAGCCACAGCATCAGCTGGCAAAACACTGCATCCAGCTGCTGAAACCTCTGCTGGGAAAGGCTTCTTTCCCTCACATGAACATTTCTTGATGGAAACCCCAAATTTCACAGAATGCCAGACTGGTGGAGGTTGGAAGGGCCCTGCAGAGCTGCTCCAGCCCATCCCCCTGCTACAGCAGGTTCCCCTCCATCAGGGGGCACAAGAATGTGTCCAGGTGGGATTGGAAACCTCNTGATAGCTCCCAGGAGAGAGAGAGAGAGAGAGAGAAAGAGAGGGAGGGGAAAAGAGGCAAGAGGAGCTCTGTCCCTTTAAAAATAAATAAATAGATAAAGAGTAAGAAAAAAAATGCAATAAGTATATGCAAATGTGTGGAGCTGAACATCGCTGTCTGTGAAACAGATGAGGGAGAAAGTGCTTGAAGCTAGAGAGGAATGAGGCAGCCAGTGCTGACCTCGGGGTTAATAATTTTTACTTCTCCATCTCATTCCCTCCATAAAAAAAAAAAAAAAAAAAAAGAAAAGGCGAGGGGAGGAGAGAAGAAAGAGGCGCGGGAGGGGAGGGGAGGGGAGGGGTGGGATGGAATGAGACCCGGGCTGCTGCTGGGACTGGGGCTGGGGAGCAGCCTGGTAAAGGCAGCTGGTGATTCCCGGAGCTGGAAGGGCTGGAGAAGAGCTGATGCTGCCTGGGGCTGAGCCCCCTGTGCTCAACGAGTGGTTTGCAAGAGGCAGCTCAGCAAAAGGTGCAAAAAAGCATGAGAGACCCAGGCTCTGGTTCTGCTCTGGGAGAGAGTGGCTGTTGGGAAAGAAACAGCCCATTCAGTACTCCAAATATTGGGACTTAGGTGGCAGCTCTGCCCCAGGGACTCAGCCTCACCCAGCCACAGCATCAGCTGGCAAAACACTGCATCCAGCTGCTGAAACCTCTGCTGGGAAAGGCTTCTTTCCCTCACATGAACATTTCTTGATGGAAACCCCAAATTTCACAGAATGCCAGACTGGTGGAGGTTGGAAGGGCCCTGCAGAGCTGCTCCAGCCCATCCCCCTGCTACAGCAGGTTCCCCTCCATCAGGGGGCACAAGAATGTGTCCAGGTGGGATTGGAAACCTCCCGAGAAGGAGCCTCCACACCCTCCCTGGGCAGCCTGGGCCAGGGCTCCCTCACCACAGCACCAAAGGACTTTCTCCTCCTCTGCCAGGGGCACTGCCTGTGTGCCAGCCTGTGCCTGTTCCCCCCTGTCCTGTCACTGGCCACCCCACAACAAACACTGGCCCCATCCTCTCCACACCCACCCTTTAGGTATTGATCAGCATTGATGAGGTTTCCCCTTCAGCCTTCTCTTCTCCAGGCTGAACAGCCCCAGGTCCCACAGCCTTTCCTCCTCACACACATGTTCCATCCCCTCAGCACCTTGGTAGTTCTTTGTAGACCAGCTCAATTTCAATTTTCCACCAGCTTCAGCATCCTGCAGCCTGTGGCACCTGCTGGGCTCTCACAGGGGCCTCAGAAGTGAATGCACCAAAGAGGATAAAGCCTTCAAGTATTTACCTGTGTAAACATTTCTTATCCCCTGGTATTCCCAAGCCCATTTCTTTTGGTGTTCTCTAAGCAGAGTCTCACATTCCACTGCCACATCTGGAAGGCTGAGGCTGTATTGCAGCTCTCAAGATGGTCCTTTCCTGGACCCAAACCAAACTAAGACTTCTTATCTCTTTGCAATATAGGTGTTTTTTTTTCAGCTACAGACCCCCTAAAAATCCCCCCTGGGTGCAGGTGAGTTGCCCAGTTTCTAAGCTCAGTGGTGTGTGGGGCTGCCCACTAACCAGCACATCTCCAGGCACTTGGAAGCATGCTCTCATTTGTCTTGTTTTTTCCCCTATTCAACACTAACCTGCTCCACATATAATCATGAATTAAAGGCTTTCATAGCTGGGAGAGGAAACCCAGCTCTGCTCAGCCTTCCCTCCAGCCAGCCTCATGGGAAAACCCCAGGAACTGCCTGTGTCAAGGGAGCATCTTGGTGAAGGACAACCCAAATCCTTCTGAGCCAGGCTGCCTGCACAACCAAAATCAGCAGCAGGGATGGAGTCTTGGCACGAAAGATGATACTTGGCTGTCCCTGACCTCTGCAGCCCTCCTCACCTGCTTCCCTTGCTGCAACCTGGCAGGCTGCACAAGCCTTCATCCCTGACCTGTAAACCTGCATCCCTCCCTGCATCCCTCACCTGTAAAACTGCATCCCTCACCTGTAAGCCTGCATCCTGCCCTGCCTCCCTCCCTGCATCCCTTGTATAAAGCCTGAATCTCTCTGCACCCCTCCTTCCATCTCTCCTCTTGCAAACCTGCATCCCACCCCACATCTCTCCTTTTATCCCTCCTCTTGTAAACCTGCATCTTCCTCTGCCACCTCCCCCTGCACCTTTCACACTTAAGTCTGCACAACCCCCATGCAAACCTCCATCCCTCCATCCTTCCCACCCAAGCCCCTTCCTTGCATCCTTCTCCTTCCCCACATGCATTCTCTTGTATCTCTTGCAAACCTCCGTCCTTCCCCACCTCCCTCCTTGCCTCCCTTGCACCTCACTCTCCATCCTTCCCCACATTTCCTCCCCCCCTTTCTTAGAGCTCTCATCCTCCCTCACATCCCTCCTTTGCAACCCTGCATCCCCTCCCCGCAGCCACTCCCCCCCACCCCCATTTCCCATCCTCACAGCTCAGCCTCAGCCCGACCGGCTCCCTCCTCCCCACTCCCCCAGTTCCGTCCCGCTCGGCTGAGCCCGTGACCCTGCGCCCATCACCGAGGCCTCGAGTCGGCGATGTTTTGGGGAACCTCCTCCTTTCCCCATCCCCATCCCTCCCTTCCCCCCAAGTCGGGCGCTAAATGGAAGCGGCAGATCGATCCCGAGTGTGCCAAACTGCCACGGAGGCTCATTAGGGGTTAGTTTTCATCCTCCTGCTCCCTGGCAGCCTTCACATTATCCCATAAAATTTATTTACTATTCCATGAATACATAAGCAGCAGGAAAACGCCGCCTTTTTATATATTTACACTGGATATATTTCACGGGAGAGTTATGTGTGTCTCTGAGGCAGAGTGGAGGGAGCGAGAGGGGAAGCAGCAGCAGAAGGAGAAAGCAGCTGCGAGGGAAGGATGGAAAAGGAGCCGGGGACTGGGGAGGGGGGGAAAGGGAGGAAGGATGAGGCTGGGTTGGGGAGGGAGGGTGGGGAGTGGCTCAGAGCATCCTCCAGCCCAAGCCACGTGTCCCTCCCTGAGCATCCCCCCCGGCAGCAGGAGTTGGGGTGGGATGGATTTGGGGAGCACGAGTTGAGAGAGTGCTTTTGGGAGTTGAGAGAGTGCTTTTGGGACCTTCTCTACCACAAACCCCTTCCTGACTCAAACCTCATGGAGCATCAGCCCACAGCGAGGCCCGAGGCCACAGGGAGGGGCTCACACTGCACTGGGCTCCAGCACAAGAAAGCTCCAGGGGGGCACCTCGGGTACCATCCCCCAACCCACTGGCACTGGGCATAGGCACAGCTCCTGCCCCACAGCCCTGAGCTGTGCTGGGTGACTGATGGGCTGCCACAGCTGCCTCCTATCCCCTGCTCTCCTCCACACTCCCTGGCCAGGAATTGCTCCATTGCCAGTGGAGCAAAGTCTTGTGGTTGTGAAGTCCATCCCAGTTTGCATTTTGGGGCAAGGGGGAGAAGGGAGAAACAGCAGAGAAGGGACTTAATTGCTAAAGCTTTGCCTTGGCTGTGCTCTAATCATGTTCCTATCCATAAAGGATCTGGAAGAAATATATATCTTTACAATCCAAATGAGCAGAGGATTGATTGCATCCTCACCTGCCTCTCCCCTCCTCTTCTTCCAGAGGAGGAAGATCCAGCACCCTCCCCATGTGGCACAGGGGCTTTGGCTCTGTGGTGCTCAGTTGCTGGGATGCTCCAGAAAGAGAATCAATTCACAAACAGAAGGAAACAACCTTTCTTTTGGCCTGAAGTTGGTCAATTTAGCTTCTCAGGAGTAATCTGAGAGGAGCCTGGCTGCAGCACCACAGATGTTGCCTCAGTTCCCTTCACACCGCACACACACAGAGGAGCAGGAGGGCACAGTCCCTTCAGAAGGCAGGAGCACAACTCAGCCACCTCCACCCCAGCAGGATGGGACATGAAAGACTGAGACACACACAATAGGTGGGATCCACACAACCCCCTTCCCTGCGGGCACAACATTCAGTTGGATTCCTCCTTCTGCAAGATCCTCCAGGGTTTTTTTTTCCCCCTCCATACACCCCCCAAAGCCATGGGGACACCACAACTCTGGTTGAAGTTCAGTCAGAGGGATGTGGGGCACAGGGAACCCACCTAGAGAAGATAGTAAAGATCTCCAGTCCCAGAGTGAATGTAAAGAGGAGGAGAGGGAGGGGAGGGAAGAAGGGAAAGCAGGCTGCTGGTGTTCATTTTAACTGTTCAGGCACTTGTAGGCTGATGCCATTAGAGAAAATAAATAGACAAGAGGCACTCGAAGGGTACGTGCAAAGAGGAGACAGGAACAGAGACAAAACAAGTGCTGGAAGACAGAAGGAGGCACTCCGGCTTTGAAGCAAAGCGAAGAGTGGGAGTGCCAGTGCTGCTGCCACCTCAGCTGGTGCCAGCCCAAGCCCCCCACTCCCCTGGGGCTTGGCAAAGCTGGCAGCAGCCCCTGGGAAACTCTCGTGAAAAGACTGTGTGGGGTGAAGCCCTTCTGCTCAGCCCCCTTGTGTCCTGTGGGGATGGGGCATCCCTGGCACTGCTGGGCTGAGGGAGGGAGGGAGAGCTCAGGGATGGATCCTGCTGCTCTCAAAGCACCTTCCTTCTTCCCACTGGCTGCTGGTGCCATCCCTGGCTGGGTGATGGATGAGGGGAGGCTGATCCAGGTGATGCCATCACTGCAAACTCTTCTTGGTACTCCCCCTGTTCATACACCCCACAGTTGTGGCTCTTGAGGGATTCCAAGGAGGCTCCTGCCCTCTATCCCTTGGCTGGGAAAGGGTGTGAATTTGGCAAAGCAGCCTCAGTAACCTTGGGTTGGTTACTGTGCCCTCCCAGAGACTCTGCACTGGCTGCACTGGGCACAGTGACCACAGCACAGGGAGAGCTGGGTGGGAGATGTCAAGGGCCCTTCCCTCCCTGGGCAGGGCAGAGCAGCAGCAGAGTGTCCAAACACACCTTGCCATGGATGGGGTTTCCTAGGGGGAGATCTCCTGTTCCCCTGGCACAACCAAGCAGCCAGACCCCTCATCCCCCAGATCCCAATCCCCTGCAGCTGAGGGGCAGCAGGAACAGTGCCTGGCACAGAGATGGGCTCCCACGTCCCTTCCTGCAGACTCTGCTTTAGGGAATCAGGGGTTGGTCTCACCTCCTTCTGCCACAGCCAAGGAGGGGGCTTCAGGCACCCCCCAGCACCACATGCCCACCTTCCACACACACACTGTCTCAGCAGCACCCACAGCTCAGCTCCTCCTTTCCCACAGGGACATGAAGGGATTTCTTCCCTCAAGCTGTCAAACAACTGCATCAATGAGTTTTTTTTCTTGCAAGACACCCACATTTCCTCCCTCCTCTCTGCCCCATATCACCTTCACACCATCTCACTGCATCCCCAGTCATCACCCTCTGACCTTACACCAAGCTCTTCAAGCACCAACTAACCCCCAGCCTGAGCTCCCACACTTCAATATTCATGAGCAAGGAGGAGATGGAGCAAAAGGCACACAGCTGGGCCAGCAAAGAGCCAGGCCAGGGCTGCAGCTGGGAGACAAGAGGAGATGTGACAGGAGAATGGAGAGGAATTGAGGGGATGACATGGTGCCAGAGGGTCTGAGGGAGCAGGGTGAGGTGAGGGTGGGGAAAGCCCCATCTGAAGTGAGAAGCTGCTGCAGCAGGACTGGCCTCATCTGCTCCATGTGGCACCCTTGTCCCTCCCCACTGCCCCATGTGCTCCTGACAGGCTGCAGAGCTATTGGTGCCATTTCCCTCTGCCCTGGAGGCTTTTTGGTGATGGAAGATGCCTCCCTTGATGCAAGGGAAAGCAAGCAAATGGCTGGAGAGGAGACAAAAAGAATCATTGTGAAAAACAAAGACAACCAGAAGGGTTCAAGGAGATGGATTCAAAGGGTCAGCCAGGGCTTTGCTTTGGGAAATGGGCATCAGCTGAAAGCAGGAGCAGGGATCTTCAGTTAGCAGCTGAGAGGAGCAATGCTGCAAAGCCCCTCCACATGGCCAGCCCCAGCCCTGCCATCAAAGCCTCCCTGTGGTCAGGTCCTCTCCCTGGCACTTGTGCTGGGTTTGTCCCTGCTCAGTCCAGGCAGAGGAGGTGAAGAGCCCTGGGGCTGCTCAGCCTGGAGAAGAGAAGGCTGAGGGGGGAACCTCATCAATGCTGATCAATACCTAAAGGGTGGGTGTGGAGAGGATGGGGCCATTGTTTGTTGTGTGGAAACCAGTGACAGGACAAGGGGGAACAGGCACAGACTGGCACACAGGCAGTGCCCCTGGCAGAGGAGGAGAAAGTCCTTTGGTGCTGAGGTGAGGAAGCCCTGGCCCAGGCTGCCCAGGGAGGGTGTTGAGGCTCCTTCTCGGGAGGTTCCCAACCCCACCTGGACACATTCCTGTGCCCCTTGAGCCAGGGGAACCTGCTGTAGCAGGAGGTTGGACTGGAGCAGCTCTGCAGGGCCTTTCCAACCCCCACCAGCCTGGGATTCTGGAAAGCCAAGGTATGACACAGTTATACCAATGTGACAGCATCAGCTCAGCCACCCGAGACAGTTGCCAAGGCCCAGGCTCTCCCAAGGCCAGCCCCTCACACCCAGCAGCTATCCTTCCCCAAGTCAAGATCTCTGTTAAAAGCCAAGCTGCTGCCCTCTGCAGCTCTCTGCATGGTTACCTTCCCCTGGGAACAGCCCCCTCTGCATCTCCCCAGCTTCAGCAAACACTTCAAGCATTAGCTGAGCTCCAGCCATTGATTTCCCCCGCTCCATATCCACGCTGTAGGAGAGCCAAGAAGGGAATGGCTGGTGCCACAGGGCAGGAGGAGGTGACTTTGTCCTGTTCCCAGCCTCCAGTGGCCTTTCCCATGGAGGGGTGCAGCAGACCTGGGTAGGTGTTTCTAACCAAACTGAAGAGCTAAAAGCAAATGGAACATTCCCAGGAGTGCTGAAATGGCTCCTGTGACACTCCTACTGGAACAGGAGTGCCAAAAATCACTTGTCCTTACTCAGACACAGCAATAGATTGAGTTTTATGTGCTCTCTGTATCTGTTTTTATTACCTCCAGCCACTTCAGCTCAGAGAACAGACTCCTGGATGCTCTGCCAGTCACCAGCACCCCAGCAGGATGCAGAGGCTGGTGTAGGTGGTACCCCGGGGAGCATCCCCAGGGACCCTGTGCTGCAGGGATGGGCTGAACTCTGCAACAAGCTGCTGCAAACAACAACAACAACAACAACTTCAGCATTTATGTCAAGGGACTCAAAGGTCAGTGGTGGATCCATTGGAGAGGTTTCATTCACTTCTGATCTCAAGCTGTACTGCTTCTGCAAGGGGAGTTCCCAGGGGATGGGCACTCCCCCAGCTCCCTGGGCAGCCTGGCACAGGGGCTGACAACTCTCTCAGGGAAACAGTTCTGCCTCAGCTCCAATTAAACATCCCCTGGGGCAAATGGAGCCCATTTCCCCTTGTCCTGTCATTACTGGGGAGCAGAGTTTGACCCCCAGCTCCCTGCAGCCTCCTGTCAGGGAGTGTCAGAGAGTGCTCCTGTCTTCCCTCAGCCTCCTCTTCTCCAGGCTCAACAACCTCAGCTGTGCCTGGATCTTTCAGCAACACCTCAGCCCCTCTAACTGTAACATTTACCATTGAACCAAACCATTCAGTGCCAGACACTTTGCTGGAGACACCACAGATGTTCATCAGTGATTTTATAACCTCAGGCAAAGCCACAAAAAAACCCATCCAGAGGTGGCAAGGAACATCTTCCAGCCACCCCTTACCCTGCCTAACAGCATCAAGAAGTCTGGCAGATCCAAAACCTGGCTCACTCTGCAACATCTCTCTTCTTACCCAGCTCATCCTGCAGACATTGAGTCCACCTGGAGTGAAAGGCCCTCAGGAGGTGGAAAGCCCACACCAAAGCTCAGAGCTTCCATGCAAGACTCACATTCATCCTTCCCTGTGTTGGGTTGGTGAAGTTCCTCAGCCAGGCTGAGGGTGATGGAGCATCTCCCAGCCTCTGCCAGTCTCCACAGCACGTAAACTAGTGACTGTGAAGTGCCCACTCAATGCCATCAAGCCATCTGCTGTGGGGAGATGAGGAGAGGAGCCTTCTCCATGCAGCCACCCTCTCTGGAAGGGGGTTGCCATCCCTGCACACCACTCAGGAGACCTCAGAAGAAGGTCCAGATGCTTTTCAGGCCTCTTCTAACTGAAGTGGATGAGCAGGACTGGGCTAATGGGAGCAGTGTCCTCAGCCAACCCCTTCACACCAGGAGGCTGCAGCAAAGCAAAACCCTTCCACCTGAGCTGAGCTTTTCATTACCATCACCCGGAGACCTCAATACACCCAGCACAGGAACAAAACCCATGGCTGCTGACCCCCTCTTAGTCTCCATTGCTCCATGTGACAAGTGTTCCAAGCCCCTGGAGCCAGAAAACAATTGAAAAAAAATTCTTTCCCAGAATGGGGAGAACTTGGCCCCATCCCTGCAGGCAACCTGGGCCCATCTCTGCTGGTAAGGGCATTCATTCCACTTTGGGGGAACAATAGGCTCCTCAAAGAAACTTTTAGGGAGGCAGAATTGATTGTGAAGTGGTACAATCTTAATCAGAGCACTGCCAAAGCCAAGGGCCAGTTCCTCAGCTGGTGGGAGCCGGGGCAGGACCTCAGGATCTGAGTGTGGGCAGCAGGTCAAGGGAGGTTCTGCTGCCCCTCTGCTCTGCCCTGCTGAGGCCTCATCTGGAGTCCTGTGTCCAGTGCTGGGCTCCCCAGCTCCAGAGGGACAGGGAACTGCTGCAGAGAGGCCAGTGCAGGGACACCAAGATGCTGAGGGAATGGAACATCTTCCTGCTGAGGAAAGGCTGTGGGACCTGGGGCTGTTCAGCCTGGAGAAGAGAAGCCTGAGGGGGGAGCTCATTAATATTGACAAATATCTCACTGGTGGGTGTCAGGAGGTTGGGGCAGCACTTTTTTCTCTGTTGTATCCAGCAACAGGACAAGGGGTGATGGGATGAAGCTGCAACACAAACAGTTCCATTGAACTCTGTCAGTGTTTCAGTGAGGGAATCCTGGCCCAGGCTGCCCAGGGAGGGTGTGGAAGCTCCTTCCTTGGAGGTTTCCAAACCCACCTGGGCACATTCCTGTGTGACCTGATCTAGGTGGAACCTGCTTTAGCAGAAGAGTTAAACTGGATGAGCTCTAAAGGTCCCTTCCAAACCCCTACCTCTCTATGAGAGAACCAACCCCCAGTCCAGAGCTTGTGGAGCTGCCAGTGACCTTCCCAGGACTTGGCTGCAGCATCTTCCTGATCTGACCTGCCGGGCTCCCTCCTCCCGACCGCAGAGGTCAGCGTGTCCCTGGCTGAGGGGAGGGGATGGGGATGGCAAAGGAGGGACAACCAGCCATCGGCGACCCCCCCTCTTCCCTGTCCCGGGGCGGTTGTTGGGGTGGTTGTTGGCTGGTTGTTGGGTGGCTGACCCCCGCGGGTGCCCGTGCTGACAAAAGGCCTATCTTCTCTCCGCCTAAATGATTTAAATTCTAATCAAACATCATTTCTAGCACATCCCGGCGCCGTCTCCCGGGAGCCGCTCCCACGTGAGCCGTTGCCACGGCAACCGGGGGGTCTCATTTCAGAAATGTCAGATTGCATTATTGTCTTCACACTTCTCTGATAACCCGGTGGCTCTCCCTCTCCTGCCATCTCCCCCCCCAACCCCCCC
>WBNH01004368.1:25881-267897 GCA_013401255.1 Urocolius indicus
CCCGAGGAAATCACCAGCTCTGTTTCATTCCTTTCCCCTCCCAAGCCAGGGTTCCCCCCCCACCTCTAGGCTGTGCTGCCTGGTTGGTGTCAGGTTATTTGTGATGGAGAGGAAGAAGAGGGATTGGTTTGTGGAGAGGAAGATGCTCCCATCATCACCCCCAACCCCCAGCACTGCATCCCCTGCCATGGTGTGCTGGTCCCTGTCATGCCAGGGCTGCACAGGGTTACCTGCTGCCTCCCAAAAATCCAGGCAGACAAGGGTGGGCAGAGTTCAGAGCAAGCTTTTGTGTCTGCCCACATGAATCCCTGCTCTCCTGGAGCCTTCATGGGCGGGGGGGAGGGAGCTTTCCATCCTCAAGGCATCTCCCAGCACATCCAGAGCAGCTTGTCCTGTAGGATCCTGCACTGCAGGAGGACAACACAGCTTCTCCTGTCGAGGCTTCCCAACCTGCCCCACAGCAGGGCTGAGCACTGGGGCCTGGAGACACCTTCTGAGCTGCTTCTCTGGCCCATGTGCTCCCTTTGCAGAGGCTCATCCCAATGGCTGCAGCCCAAAGCCATCACCCAGAGCTGCCTGGGGGGTCTGCTGGAGGAAGACAAGCAGCACATAACGAGCAACTCTGGACACAGAAACCTCTGGCCACATACTTTCCAGCTCCCCCCATTTTGGCTGCTCCTGAACCAGCCTTGGATCCCCAGCTCCATGGCCAAGTTCCCCCAAGCAGCCCTGCTGCCATGCCCCCTGCATGGTAACAAGCAGCTACGTATCACCAAAGCAGAATAGGTCACAAACACATTGAGCCAAGCCCCTGTCTGCCATGGACAGGCAGAATAACCAGCCCATGAGGAGAACACTCACCAGATGAAGTGAGCACACTGTGAGCTACAGCATGGCCACCACCTGCAATCGGTCTGCAGCCTCTTCTCCCTGATGTGATGGTTATCATTCCATTGCTGTTGCTGCCATCATAGCCAGGATGTGCTGCTTCTCCTTACGGCACCAATAACCCAACTCCAGGCACCACATCCCATCTCCTTTCTTCAAGAGGAGTCTATGTAAGCTCCAGGTTCCTCTTGTTCCCACATCTTCCAACTCATTGCAGCCATTTGGGCTGCTCTGGCTCTTCCCCCAAGCTATGTCCACCAGGAATGTCCACTTCCCAAAGGCCAGGCTGCTCCCTTGACATTGTGGTTGGCTGATGAACCTTCAAGTGAGGTCCTGAGCTGCCAAAGCTCAGCTCAGCTGAGTCCAGCACTGCCTTGGCTGTCACACACCAGCAAGGATTGCTTCCTGAGCTACTGGGAATAACATCCTAAGGGAAAGGAATCCTGTTTCCACAGCTCTGGGAAAGGTATGGCCAGGAGCCAGTGATGGTCCCATGAACCCAGGGCAAGATTGAGGTGTTTGCAGGGTCATTCTGCTGCAGCTCAGGATAAGCTGTGCCCAGCAGTTGCCTCTCAGGCTGTTCCCTACAGATGCCCATCTCTCACATCATCCCAACAGTCCCATTTCCCCTGTTTTTAACCCCATTTCCCTGCATGCTATCAGGTGATGGGGGGCCAGGAGGCCCCCAAAGAGCCAGGCTAGTTGGCTGTGATGCCATCCCCATGGTCCCTGGGTGCCAGCACATGCCCACGTGTGTCGTCCTGGATCCCTCCCTTCCTCCCTCCCTCCATCTGCTGAGTGCCTTGGCTGCCTGATAAACCCCTAATGAACCTCCCAGCACTGCCTCTTCCCAAAGAATAACCCAGCCCTGGCCCAGGCTGTTAATATTTAACTGAATAAGGGCCATAAATATGGAAAATGGGACTTTTAATTAAATAAGCAGCTTTTAAAAGGGCCCTTGGGCCGAGGAGGCTTTTGTTTAAATATGATTGATTTGACATGTCCTTTCCCTCCCGTTTTCTCTCCCTTTCTTCCTCTCTCCTGTTCAGTGCAGGGATGGGAAGCAGCCCTGGCAGCACCCAGCCCAGCTGCCTGCTCCCTAAAAACCCCTCCAGCACCTGTAGCCTCAGGCAGATGGGGTTGGGAGTGTGGGTGCACTGGGGTGGGTGCCCAGGCAGGGATCTGAGCCCTTCAGCTCATCCCCAGCTTCATCTCATTTTCAACATCTCAACTGGAACAGAAGGTTTCCCCCAGCTGCTGAGCTGCTTTTGCCCAGCCTGGCTGATGTTACTCTGCTTTACACCCCCTCTGGGGCAGGATCTGGCCTCTCCCATCCACACAACAATGTGGTTTAACCTGAGAGAGTCAACAGAGGGGAAACTGAGGCAGGGAGCTGGGAATAACCCACCAGCTCAGCAGCACAGCCAAGGGAAGGGACTTTGCCCAGTGTTTTGAGGCCTGGATTCATTCCCTTCCCCCCCTCCACCCCCAAATTTCAGCCCATGCACACAAGCTCTGGCTGCAAACATGCACTAAAAACAGCTCTTAATAGCTTTGCTGTTCTTTGACATTTGGGTTTGACTGGCTGTAGCAAGCAGCACTAATTGCTTCTTGGTTAGCCAGGCATTGCAGTGGGACTGGAGCAGGGGGGTTACAGAGTGTTGCTGGGGGGCACTGGGATGTTTCCAGGCCTGGGAAGGCCCTGGGGGAGGTGGTGATGGGGTGCAGGTGGCTCTGCCCTGACCTGCAGCATCACAGGCAGTAACCCACACGTCCCCCCCACCAACTCCTTCTCCAGTGCCAGGAGGGTCTCCAGGTCATTACTTTGCTCTGGAAGAAACAGGAGTGGGGTGAAGTAATGAGAGGCTGAAGGTGAGAGATGAATGGGAAAAGATGGGAAGACTGAGAATAGGATGAAGCTCCATCAAGGTATAAACCAGAGCTGTGCCCACAGCTGCAGGAGAGGTTGCAGTGTCTGTCCCTGGCTCCAGCTGGCCACAGAGAAGCTGGAAAAGGCACCTGTAGCCAAAAAAGGATGAATGGCCCCAAAACTGAGTGGCCTCGGGCTGAGGAACAGTGCACACTGGGAGAATCATAGATGGTTCTGGTTGGCAAAGTCCTTTCAGCTGCTGCAGTCCCAGCCCTCCGCTCCCACTGCCCAGCCCAGCACTAACCCCTGGCCCTCAGCACCTCATCTCCACGGCTCTGGGATCCCTCCAGGGCTGGGCACTCCCCCAGCTCCCTGGGCAGCCTGGCACAAGAGGCATCTCAGGCTGGTGACTGCTCCCAACCTGAGCAAACACCACAGTGAGGGTCATTTTTGGGTGGTTCTTTCTGTGTATTTTCCAGCCCTGGTTCTCCCTCCAGCCATCCCCTGTGGGTACTGTGGGCTCTGGGCTCCCTTCACTCAGTGCAGGGTGTCAGCTGAGACATCACCGTTCAGTATCTCCACAACCAGCTCTGAGGGAAGCACAGTGGCCCCTGTACCTGGACCTGCTGCTTTGAGGGGATTTCACAGGTGAAAGGTGTAGAGATGAAGGGGAAAGAGGGAGAGCACTGACTTGCAGAAGAGCACAGGAGGCTTCCCATCCCTCCTGGGGGGGGCTTGGGCATGAAAATGCCCACCCAATAGAATAGGCTCCTCAGTCTGGAGTCAGATTGTGCTACTGGTGCGACTTTCTCCCAGCCCAAGCCTCTGCTAAAGCAGGTTCCCCTCGAGCAGGGGGTACAGGAACGTGTCCAGGTGGGTCTGGAAACCTCCCAAGAAGGAAGTTCCACATCCTCCTGAGGTTTGTTGCTGAGATTACTAACACTTGAGGCAACCCCTGGGTGTAATTTAAGCATCCCTAGTGCTGATAGTTCTGAAGTCCAAGGTCTGTAGAGGTTTTGGGAGCCCAGGCAGGACCAATGTCCTGGGCAGTGGCACAGGGAGAGCCATAGAACAAAAGGGGACAGACACAGCCCAGGAGGAGGGACACACAGCCTAGGGGGACAGACATAGAACCCAAGGGGACAGACACAGCCCAGGGGGACAGACACACAACCCAGGAGGACAGACATACAGCTCAGGGGGACAGACACACAGCCCAGGGGGACAGACACACAACCCAGGGGGACGGACACACAACCCAGGGGAACGGACACACAGCCCAGGGGGACAGACAAAAGGCCAGGAGAACAGACACACAGCTCAGGGGGACAGACACACAACTCAGGGGGACAGACACACAGCCCAGGGGGATAGACACACAGCCCAGGAGGACACATCAAACAACCCTGGAGGTCCAACTCTACGAGCAGAAGTGACAACAAGACGGTTCCCAGGGGCTGAGAGGCAGAAGGCAGAGCAGAGCCACAGATGATTTGGGTGTTTTTAAGCTTTGCAGTTCTCCAAAAGAGGAAAAAAAAATCAAGGGGGAAGGGAAGAAAAAAAAAAGGCAATGTGTTTGCAGGCAACACGTGTAATCTGTTGCAGCCCTTGTCAGACAAAACAGTTTTGCTTTAAGACAGTGATTCCCAGAGGGGAAAGGGGCGAAGTGAAAATACTTTATCAGCTCTGTACATATGTAAAGCAGGGCCCTGGCTGCAAAGCAAAAGCCTCTTTCCCTTTGAAAAGCGGGAGGAGGGAAGGGGAGAGGTGAGGAGGGGGTGGGGAGGCGACTGCCTGAGCAGTGGGGACACGAGTGACACAGGCACAAAGCAAAGCCCAAGCCCTCCCCTCCCAAACCCTGCTTATCCTTCTTCTATCAGAGGCAAACAGCTCCCCAGCTGAGGTGAAGGTGTATTGAAGAAACCAAAGCAAAGAGCCCAGAGATGTGGAGTCACTTTGGGAAACTCCCTGAAAGGTGCCCCGTGGTTTTTCATGTCCACAAAGGAGCATTTTATAGAGACTTGGAGAGAGGCTTCTGCAGAGTCTCTGGGGGGTCAGAGGGGAAATGTCCATCTCCCCAGGCTGGGGACGTTTCTGAAATGAGAGGAATCACATCTCTGCCTGGATTTATCCTCAAGTAGGAGCCAAAGGCTCTTCCTCTCACTCCCAATTCAAGGTCTTTTTACAAAGCTGGGAATACTGAGACCTGGAGCAGGCAGCATCCATCAGCCTTCAGGATCCCAGGGTGAGTGGGGCTCCACTGGCAACAAGCCTGCTGCCCACTGAATCCTCAGCTGAGGCTTCTCCCTCTGCATCCATCAGCAAGAGAACCTGAGAGGACGGGAAAAGAAAAGGAAATGAATGGCAAGGTAGCAACTCCCTGACACAACCAAGTGAGAGAGGGAGGGTGAGGGGCTCCCCAGGAATCCAGCTGCACACAGATGCAGGAGGGAGGTTAAGGAATGGGATGGGGAGAGGAGGAAGCAGAGAAAAGGAGGAAGAGGAGGTGGAGGAGAAGAAAGGGAAGGAGCAGGGGAGGTGGGGGCAGAGGAAAGGAACAGGCTCGTGCCCATCTGGGCGATGCAGCACATGGAAATTGTCCTGCATTAAACATTCACCAGCCAGGGAATTTCCAAGGGATTTGTTAGTAATTAGATGACAAAATGCTGGCAAATCTCAGGCTTTGCCAAAGATGTTACTCAGGGGTCAAAGACTCGACACTTTGGGCTGGGTAATTTGTAAGTGTCAATCACACTCAAGCCATCAGAGAGAAAGGAGAGATCTAAGGGCTTGAATCCTAACCAAGTGCAAGGCTCTTGTCTGCCCAAACCACCCCCTCCATCCCACTGCCAGGCTCAGGGGCTCCAGGCACAGCAGCACAAACACACAGGGGTGGGAGGTGCATCTGAAATTCAGAAAAGGAACCCCTAAAACCTCCCAATTTTCATTTTTTTTCAGCCCAAATTTCATGTGGGAGGAGCTTCTAATTGCTCCTGGGCCAGGCTGTGCTCCTGTTTGCTGGGGCTTGCAAAGCTCTGGCTGACACACAGGGTTGGGTTTAGCCAGAAATGAAATGGAAAAGGCTCCTGCCTGCAATCAGCCTGTTTCTGCCTCCTCATCAGGTGTTCCAGGGCCTTTAGGGGACAGGAGCATCAATCCATGGGTTTGTCTCTGCCTACCCCAGCTCTGCCCAAGGAACCTGGATTGATTTGCCTCCCAGCCCTGGGCCTGGAGGAGCTTCCAGCATCTGAAGCCTGAGGGAGCAAAGAAACCAAAAGGTTTTCTACTTCATCAGCTACAAAACCAGACCACAAAAAGCAAAAGCAAAGCTTTATCCAAAGCATCATGAGACATCTCCAACCCCAGACACACACAGTGCTGGGTGAGGGGTGAGGGCAAGGAGATCTCTTGTGGTGCTTTGGGTGAAGCTTTATTTTGCATGTTGTGCTCTCATTTTGAAGCTGAGGAAGTAGAAAACCTTTGGCTTGGTCAGAAGGCAGCACCCAAGCCCTTCTCCAGCCCCATCAGCACTTGCAAGACGGTTGCCAACATGGGCTATGCTTAACTCTGGAAAGACTTCAGGCCTCTGAAGGTGAGAGAGGCAGCAGCACCATTCCCTCCCCATCTCTCTGGGCTTATATTGCTGTTCTCATCACATCTGCTAAATCCCAGCTCCAGTTTTGGGTTGAGAGGGATGGGTTAAGCTGTAGGGAAGGGATGGAGAGATGAGGGTTGGGATGGAGAGATGGGGGTTGGGCTCCAGCACCAGCAGTATTGGCTGTAAGCCACAGACAAACACTGCACACCCCAAAACCACTTCCCAGTGCACTTAAATCAGCCAAATCACAGGGGGAAAAGCACAACAAAAGGTTTGTTTGCTCCAGGCCATGCAGGGTGTTAAATTTTGTGAGTGTTCTCCATCCAGCAACATGAGAAAGAGGGGGGGGAAAGAATCCCTTTGGCTGTTGTTGCTGGGGTTTATTTGGGCTCTGTGGCACAGGCCAGGGGAGCTGTGAGCTCTGCTAACTCAGCCAGGCAGCACTGTGCTGCTCTCCAGCCTTTGTGCTGCCCTCCAGCCTTTGTGCTGCCCTACAGCCTTTGTGCTGCCCTACAGAAGGGAAGCTATGGGGACTGTAAAAGTGGCTGTAGGTTTCTCCTCAATTTAAAAAAGCCATTTAGCAGTTGCAAACCACCTCCTGGCAGCAGCCAGCCCTTGGAGGTACATGCTGCCTTCAGCTACCTGCAGCTTTGAGGCTCTGTGTGTGTGTAACAGCCCAGATCACAGACTGAGAGCTGCAGAGCTCCTCTCCCCCCTTCATTTTTTGTAACTTAACTTTACCTAACATCACCTTCAAATGCTGCTAGAGGAGTGCCTGCTGGTGAGCAGCAGCTGATTTGATGTAGAGAAGGTCTCAGTGACCTCCTGGGTGCTGGTGTGCAGCCCTTGGGAGCTGCTTGTCATATAATCATTTGGGTTGGAAAAGCTTTTTGAGCTCCTGGAGCCCAACCTGTCCCCTCCTCCTGCCAAGCTCATCACTAACCCATGGCCCTCAGCACCTCAGCTATGTGTCTCTTCGATAGCTCCAGCTCTGGGGACTCCCCCAGCTCCCATGAGGCTGCAGAGGAAGATCAGCATCCCACCTCACTGCTCCTCCACACAGCTCCTGCTGCTCCCTTGGCTCACTCCCACAGCAGAAAATGAAGCAGCAGACAAAGCAAAACCTGATTTTTAGCTGAGTGAACACAAAGAAAACCAGTTTTCCACCTCTCCAAATCACCTCTCAGCTACAGAGCTCCCTCTTCCCTTCCTGCTCTTCCTGCCTTTGACAGCTAGCACCATGGGCACAGCATGTGTGGGGATGTGATGCCACCAGCTCTGTGCCCAACACTTCACCTGGCTCACAGGACCCAGGTGCTGCCACAACACAGGGGCTGGGCAGGCTAATGCCCAGCAGCCCAGCATGGGCCCAGGGCTGGAAGAGAGCTGGGAGCCTGCTTCTGTGGCACTGATGCTGTTGGAAGGTAGGGATCTGTGCAGGTGCTGTGAGGAGGAGGTGGCAGGGGAGGGGGGACATTGTCCTCTCCTCAGGGTCCTCCCTGTTGCTCTTGTCCCCCCTCCACACCTCTAGTGCTGTCTGCGTGTCACAGGTCACACTGTGCACACACCCTCCTGAGCTAAGGATTGCTCCTGCTCTCTCTGCCTTCCTTCCTAGCTCCAGTTTGGGGTGAAAGCCTCCTTTATTAGCCAGTTTGGATACCTATTTACTGTGAATTACTGAGCCTGATTATTATTCATGAAGGGCTAAGCCTGCAATCTCCAGCCCTGCCATGCATCACTCTCCCTCTCCAACGCATAGACTTAGGGAAAAGAGGAGGCAGTGAGTCTCAGTCACACCCAGCCAGGCTCTGCAGAAGGGAAGCAGCATCCTACCTCCTCACTCTGCCCTTGCAGTTCCCAGGCAGGAAGGTGATGGTTGAAGCTGGGAGGTGATGGTGGTGCTGGAATGGGTTGGAGTGAGGTGAAGGTCGGTCTTTTCTCCCAGGTAATAAGTGATTGGAGAAGAGGAAACAGGCTCAAGCTGCCCCAGGGGAGGTTGAGATTGGAGCTGAGGAAGAGCTTTTTCCCTGAGAGGGGTGTCAGCCCCTGTGCCAGGCTGCCCAGGCAGTTGTGGGAGTGCCCAGCCCTGGAGGGATCCCAAAGCTGTGGAGCTGAGGTGCTGAGGGCCAGGGGTTAGTGCTGGGCTGGGCAGGGGGAGGGGAGGGCTGGGACTGCAGGAGCTGAAAGGGCTTTGCCAGCCCAAATGATTCCCTGAGTCTGTGGTGGGGTGGGAAGAGGGGAGGTGGAGGCTGTGGCGCAGATGTGTGAGGAGGGAGGTCTGGCTGGTGTTTTAGGTGTGAGAACATTTCCAGCAAGGTCCCAGCAGAGAGCTGCAGGTGAGTGTAACCAGCACAACCCTGGCTGTGTACAGCTGAGGGCTTGCAGGAGAAGCTCTGCTCCACACTGCACCCCATCCCTGTGCCTTCCCAGCACTTCGGCAAGAACTCCTCATCCCCACCACCTGCCCACATTGCTCCTCCTTTTCCCTCTCAGCTGTGTTCCAGCCCCAGGGAGGGGAGAGCTCAGGAGCTTAAAGGGCTTTTCCAACCCAAAGGATTCTCTGATTCTGCAGCCTCTATGGGAAAGCATCACTCTGCCAGCAGCACCTGCCTTCACCCTGCTGCTTCCAGCTCAAGGGAGCAGCAGCCCAGGCACTGTTTCTTTTAAAAGCCCAAACTTCTCCTGCATGTTTCCTGCCACATCTCTCTCAGGAACACAACTTGAAGTGTTCAACACTGCCTGTGTGAGCAGCCAAGCAAAGCTGGGGGAGCTGCTGGGGAGAAAGGGGATGGTTGCCAATGCCAGTGGGCACACAGAAAGGCATCAGGACCCAGAGCTGCTGCTGGGAGCTGGCAGCTGGGCTGGGAAGCAGCAAGCTCTTCCTGCAAGCCTGGGCAGAGGGCTGGGGAACAGCATTGATTGTGCTGGCTGCAAAGGGACAGGTTTGCTTGGCCCTTCAGTGTTCCCCAGAGTCCCACTCTGGGGAAGAAGACTTGACAAAGGTAAAGTGGGACTGAAGGGATAAGAAGAGCTAAACAATTCCAGATCAGGATCAGTGCAGTGGTGAGGAGGAGAAACCACCCAGAGCTGGCCAGAGGGAAAGGTGGACATGCTGTAAGCTCCCAGAGCAGGATGCTACCTGCCTGCCCATGTCAAGACCCCTGCCTCCTCCTCTGGCTCAGGGAGAAAAACAACACAAGAGTTCTCCAAAGGTTGGGAGTGACTTTGAGCAATCAAAAGGGATGTGGGAGCAGTGGGAAGCCTCTCTCAGCAGACACAGCAGCCCTGGGAGCAGAGGGATGCAAAAGCAGAGCCTGTCAGATATCCTCTGTGCGCTGACTTTGCTGCTGTCCCCTTAAGTAGATAACAGCCCACACAGGCCTCTGGCAACAGGCAGCAATAAAGTAAAGCTAGTTTTACATTAAACCCCTTTAACCCTCTAATTCAGTAAAAAAAGCTGCATTTGAATAAAATCCTAATCCAATTGCAGAGCTGGCCCTGGGCAGGTGGATGAGGCTGGAGCCTGGGGAAGGGCCACAGCTCTCCCAGCTCCTCCTGCCATCAGCTCCACACACAAAGCCAAGAGTGCAGATGCCACAGGGACCATGCACCACAGCCCAGGGCTTGCAGGAGACAAGGCTCAGCAAAACAAATGGGTTTGTGTTCCCTGATGCTGTGAACATGTGCCTTGCACAAGGCCAGAGGCCTCTCCACTGAGCTCTTTTGCTAGAGCCCCAAACAACCCCTGCAGCCAGGGTGGAGGAGTGATGGGTGATCACAGAACCAGGGAATCATTTGGGTTGGTAAAGCCCTTTAAAGTGATGGAGTTCCAGCACTCCCCTCCCCCTGCCCAGCCCAGCACTAACCCCTGGCCCTCAGCACCTCAGCTCCACGGCTTTGGGATCCCTCCAGGGCTGGGCACTCCCCCAGCTCCCTGGGCAGCCTGGCACAGGGGCTGACACCCCTCTCATGGAAACAGTTCTGCCTCAGCTTCAATCTCAACCTCCCCCGGGGCAACTTGAGGCTGTTTCTTCCTGTCCTGTCATTCCTCACTGAAGAGACCAATCCCCAGCTCACTGCAGCTGCCCTTCTCAGCTTTCCCCAGGTGGGCAGCTCAGAGTTTGCATTATTTTACCATCAGGATTGCCTCAGATCAGGAGGAAACAGAAGGAAAAGGCAGCAGGGAGTGGTGATTTTCCTGCAGACCCACTCAGGCATTGGCTTTAGTTTGGGGTAATGAGCAGCTCTGTTGCTCATTCTCAGACAATTCCCCTTCAAGCTGCTCTCAGTTTTGGGGTGCAACATGTAGTGAGTTTCTCCAAACATTCCCAAAGAAGTGGAGCCTTTGCTTGTGGAGCAGGAATTCACTGCAACTGATGTCCAGAGCTGCCAGCAGCACTTTCCCAAGGAGCAGAGGGCTGCGTGTATCTGCACACACACACACACACACACACACACACACGTCAAACTGATTTCCTTGGATCCCAAATGGTCTGAAACAACATTAACCCATGTCCAAGTGCTCACCAAGATGAGGATCATGAAGGGATCATGTTTGAAGGTATAAGGGGGGGATGGGAGGGAATAAAACCCCACAAGCCAACCCCCCTGCTGGATGTTTGCTGGGTTGTTTCCAGCCTGGGTAATCAGCTGGTTTGAAACATATCAAAGGGTTAAATGAATTCTCATTAACATTGAGATTTGAGCAGGTTCCCTTCTCCTCCTTCCCTCCCTCCTTTGAACATTTTGACTGGCAACCATTTCATATTGCAATCTCTGCAGAACAAATTGAATTAGATGTTGAAACCAAACCCTGCTCTGTTCTCTAAAGCCTACATGCTCTGCTTGTGCTAATCCTCCTGCAGACCTCAGAGATGCTCAGCAAGAAACCTGCCCCACCACAAAAGACAATGAAGGGAGAGGAAAGGGGGAAGAAAAAGCCCCAGAAAGAGAAAGAACCCAGGGAAAAGGAAAAAAACCAAGCAGGAAAATCCAAGCCCAAGCTGCAAAGCTTTGCTTGAATCATGTGCTGAGGGCTGTGTGCCTGGAAGGGATCCTGCTCACCTCTGTGTAAAGCCCAAGTCCTTTGCCCCTGGGGATGCTGAAGCTCCTGGTATAGAGTTGCTCTGGGACCACTGAGGGGTCCTGTCACTGCTTCCAGATGGCAGAGGTGATGGGGAGCAGGGGAGAGAGCAGGGCCAGGCACACCACAGGTTACGCTGGGCAAAATAGAGATCTCCCCCCTTTCCCTGGCGAGCTCCTCATCATCTTAGCCCTTTGACACACTCGTGCCTCAGTTTACCCAACTCTCCAGTGAGTGCAGACACTTAGGGAGGAACATTTCACACTGCAGAGGTCCCACAGGGACACCTCTGAGTTCTAGGGGCTGTTCCCTGAGCCCCACAGCAGGAAAGCCCAGTGCTGGGGGCTGGGAAGCCACTCAGAGGCTGTGCCATGGGGTGTTCCAGCTCTAGGTACAGAGCTGCAATGCTCAGCCTCTTCCCACGGGTCTGCACAAAGGCACAGGGGCCTGGAGCCCACCAGTGCAGGGGTCTGCACAGGGCCCCATGGGAGGACTGGGATGGGGGAGGAGGTTTGCAGAGGAGCTGGGATGGGATAGCACTGGGTTTGCCTGGGCTCTAAGCAACACTGCCTGTCCTGCCCCTCCTGCACTGCACCTCTGCCCCTCACCTCCATCCCTCCCTGCTTCATCTCCCCCCCAGCTCCATTCCTTCCCCTACACACCTCCCCACCTCCATCCCTCCCCCTTCATGTATCCCAGCTCCATCTCTCCACTTCCCTCCTCACCTCCATCCCTCCCCACCTCATTTCCCAGCTCCATCCTCTCACCTTCATCCCTTCCTCACCTCCACCTCCATCCCTCTGCCTCCCCCCTTCCCAGCTCCATCATTTCACCTTCATCCCTCCTCCTGTCCACCCCTCCTCACCTCCACCCCCATCTCTTCCTAGCTTCATCCCTCCACCTCCATACTTCCCTACCTCCATCCCTTTCCATCCATCCCTCCCCACCTTCATTCCTCTGCCTCCAACCCTCTGCTTCCACCCCTCCCCAGCTCCATCCCTGGGCTAGCTGCTGGAGAAGCTGTTAACAGCACATACACCTGGAGACATCCTTAAATCAGAGCCCCTCTGAGGGAATAAACCTTTCACAGAGCCCAGGCTCTTCCAGCAGACACACACACTGCATGAAGCAGGTAGTTCTTTAACCCAACTGGGATTACTCCTGCAGACACATCAGCACCTTGCCTTTCATCAGGAGGCCCTGGGGCTGTGCTCCTGCCCAGCAGCTCTGAAGCCACACACATTAACAGCTTTATTGGTTGAGTCCAGGCTCAGATGAGCTCTCTATTCAGGCAGCCAGCAGTGGGGTGGGTTGAACAAAAGTCCAGTAATGGGTAAGGTTATGAGCATCCCACTGGTAGGTGTATTGGGGAACTGCCTCACAGCAACAGGCACATATTGCTGAGAGGAAAACAACCTGGCTGGCAGGAACGTGCCTTGTGCACACAAACAACACAGCAGCCAGCTGGGATGTGCACAGCCCCCAGCCCCCACCTCAGCACAGACCCAGCAGCATCCCCCAAACCTGCCCCCAGCCACCAAGACACTTGGATGATGTTTAAGAAGCAGTGGCATTGCTGTGGCTGGGAAAATGGGAGCTAAAATGGGTTCAGATCTTTCCCTTGGTGGTGCTGAGCAAACTCACTGCTGGAGGGGACTTTCTGCCCAGCAGGAAGGATTTGCCAACTCAGTACCCTGAGCCACAGATGCCAGCATGGTGGGCTGGCAGGGCCCTGCAGAGTTCACCCAGCCCATCCCCTTGCTCAAGCAGGTTCCCCTGGCTTAGGGGGCCCAGGAACGTGTCCAGGTGGCGTTGGAAACCTCCTGAGTTGGAGCCTCCACACCCGCCCTGGGCAGCCTGGGCCAGGACTTTCTCCTCCTGTGCCAGGGGCACTGCCTGTGTGCCAGCCTGTGCCTGTTCCCCCTTGTCCTGTCTCTGGCCACCACACAACAAACACTGGCCCCATCCTCCTGACACCCACTCTTTAGGTATTTGGTATTTCATGTCCTTTCCACCCCTGACCATTCTCTTATTCAAGACGGGAGCTTTTCATTGCCATTACCCCAACACCAGGTGATTCCTGCAGCACTTCAGGAGCACTTTGATTCACAACAGTATTGTGGACCACAGCACAGCCCCACTGCCCCAGCACCCACCTTGCCAGATGCCAGGCAGCTGCTACATGGGCTCTTCTACGTCGTTCTCCTCTTCCAGGTGCTTCAGGATTTCATTCAAAACCTCTGATTTTTTTTTCTTCTTTGGGGAGTCTGTCCAGGCCCAGGGAGCAGCAAAGGGCATGTAGGAGGAGAAAAGCAAAGATTACAACCCAGGCCCATGTATGACTGTCTCCAGTCCCCCTCAGCCCCTCCCAGCTAAAGCCCCTCAGCTTCCTTCTCCTCCCCAGCCAGGTCCTGGCAGGACACCATGGCTGAGGTGTGACTCCAGACCTGCCCCTGTGCCTGGGCTCACAGGCTTTGCCACAAGCCCAAACAGGCTCATTGGTGACTCTGACCCATTGACCCCAATTCCCCATCCAAGAGTAGCTGCAAGAACAACCAACAACAACCAACCCAGACACGAGCCTTGGTTCACAGCAGGTCATGGAATCATTTGGGTTGGCAAATCCCTTCCAGCTGCTGCAGTCCCAGCCCTCCCCTCCCTCTGCCCAGCCCAGCACTAACCCACAGCCCTCAGCACCTCAGCTCCACGGCTTTGGGATCCCTCCAGGGCTGGGCACTCCCCCAGCTCCCTGGGCAGCCTGGCACAGGGGCTGACACCCCTCTCAGGGAAACAGTTCTGCCTCAGCTCCAACCTCAATCTCCCCTGGGGCAACTTGAGCCCATTTCCTCTCATTAGTTGGGAGAAGTGACCAACCTTCCCCTTGCCACAACCTCCTGTCAGGGAGCTGCAGAGTGAGGGAAGCTCTTGGCAGGACACAGACCCACCAACATCCCTGCTGAGACATAAGCTCACTGCCTGGCCCTGCAGCCCTCAGCCTGCATCTCCCACCTGTGCTGGCAAAGGCCAGCTCTTCCCTGGCCCTGCTTTGCTTCTCCTGCACCATCATGCTCCCAAAACCACAGTGGGGCACAGCAGGGTGCACACGTCCCTCCCCACAGCTGCTGCAGGGTAAGGAACCCTCCAGGGCTGCCAGCAGTACCCCAACTCCACACCAGTACAGGGTACTGGAAGGGACAAAGCCATTTAGTCCCAGACACTGGCCCTGCCTCTTATGCACTGGGCAGAAACACCCTTCCTTTGGCAGAAGCTGTGGCACAGCCCTCTCTACCCCTGCTCCCTCCTCCTTCTGTTCCCTCTCCCCTTGCTCTTGTCTCCCCCTGCTCCCCTCTCCCCCTCTCTTCTTGCTCCCTCTCCCTGCTCCCCTTCTCCCCCTCTCCTGCTCCTCTCTCCCCCTGCTCCCTTCTCCCCTGCTCCTCTCTCCCTCCTCCCTCTCCCCTTGCTCCCCATCTCATCCTACTCCTCTCCCCCTGCTCGCTCTCACTGCTGAGCAGCACATGCAGAACAGCTGGTTTAAATCCTGCTTGCAGACATCAAAAGCCTCGCTGGGTTTTCTCCACCAAACAAACATAGCCCAGGACTAAAGAAAAGGTGTAAGATAAATAAATGGAACAAGCTGTGCATTTTCTTTTGCTATTACAGCTGCTGGGGGAGATAAACAACAAGGAAATGTCACAACACATCAATACAGGAGAAATTAACCTGACAAAAGCTCACACAACCCTCCCCCCCCGCCCCCCCCAAGTTTTGCATTTCTGGAGTTCCCATCTAATGATTTTATACTTCAATTAATTCCTTGACAGGGAGCCAGGAGCCTCCTCCCTCCCTGCCAGGGGCTGCTGCAGGGCTGGGGGGCTGCAGGGGAGCTCAGAGGAGGGGTGTAAGGTGCCAAGCTGAGACCTTCCTGCAGCTCTTCAAGAATTCAGGGGCACAAGGGAAGGCCCATCTAAGGGAAGGTGTCAGCTCACTGCTCAGCCCTCTCCTTTACTCTGCCCTCCCAGTTTCTGCTTCCCCACCTGCCTTGGAAAGGGCATCAAATGTGTTCTCAGCTCCCAAATCTACAGGAGGGAAGAGTTTGTCCCCTACTTGTCACCCCTTCCCCACCTGACCCTGACATGGAGCCTGCACAGAGGCAAGGATGGAGGGTGAGAGTGGAGGGAAGGTGGGATGCTGAGTGCCAAGGGAGCATCCCTACACAGTGCATGGCACCCAGGGGACCTGCCTGGGCCTGGGCAAGGGGCTGGGTGCCAAGGGAGCATCCCTACACAGTGCATGGCACCCAGGGGACCTGCCTGGGCCTGGGCAAGGGGCTGGGTGCCAAGGGAGCATCCCTACACAGTGCATGGCACCCAGGGGACCTGCCTGGGCCTGGGCAAGGGGCTGGGTGCCAAGGGAGCATCCCTACACAATGTATGGCACCCAAGGGATCTGCCTTGGCCTGGGCAAGGGACAGGCAGGGCCAAGAGCCCTCACTTTGTGCTCCAGACTCAGCAGCTCAGCCCCAGCCCTGCTGGGCAGCACCGGGGACATCTCCCCATCCACCTAAACAGGAGCAAAAGGGAGGAGGAAACCCTCTCCACCCTAGGAGGGTGGAGAAGGGAATGGCTTCCCCTTCCATTCTACTGCTCCAAGCTGGTTATAAGGTTTGCCCAGGAAGCAGCCCATTTGGTTGCTTTAAACAATGGGCAGAGCTGTGGGGGTGGGCAGGAGGGGGATTAGCACGGGATTAGAACGTGGCAGGGCTGTGGATGCCATGCTAATCCTGAGCCTTTCACTCCCCAGCTCCAGCATGTGCCTGCATTAGTTACAGATGCTCCCTGGAAAAAAGGAGAGGAACACAAAAATCATCAGGAAAAGAAAGGAGAAAGGAGTGAAAAGGCAACTGCAAAGGCTGGGAGGTGAGGGAGAGCACAGAGGGGCTGGGACACAGCTGAGAGGGAAAAGGAGGAGCAATGTGGGCAGGTGGTGGGGATGGGGAGTTCTTGCCGAAGTGCTGGGAAGGCACAGGGATGGGGTGCAGTGTGGAGCAGAGCTTCTCCTGCAAGCCCTCAGCTGTACACAGCCAGGGTTGTGCTGGTTATACTCACCTGCAGCTCTCTGCTGGGACCTGGGACCTTGCTGGAAATGCTCTCACACCTAAAACACCAGCCAGACCTCCCTCCTCACACATCTGCGCCACAGCCTCCACCTCCCCTCTTCCCACCCCACCATAGACACAGGGAATTATTTGGGTTGGCAAAGCCCTTTAAAGTGATGGAGTTCCAGCCCTCCCCTCCCCCTGCCCAGCCCAGCACTAACCCCTGGCCCTCAGCACCTCAGCTCCATAGCTTGGCACTCCCCCAGCTCCCTGGGCAGCCTGGCACAGGGGCTGACACCCCTCTCAGGGAAACAGTTCTGCCTCAGCTCCAATCTCAACTTCCCCTGGGGCAACATGAAGCCCTTTCCTGCCTCAAGAGAGGGAGCAGAGCCCAACCTCCACCTCACTCCAGCCTCCTTTCAGGTGTTTGTAGTGAGTGCTCACATCTCCCTTCAGCCTCCTTCAGCCTAAACAACCCTTCCTATAGAAACCCCAAACCCCACAACCTATTCCTTCCCCTTCCTGCAGCTCCTATAAAATTCCCCATCTGTCAATTTAATTCTTTGATCCATGGGAAAGAGCAGGAACAAAGGGCCCAGCACAGCTGGTTTCCCAAGTCAGGCCTGGCAGGGTGGCTCAGCCCCGCTGCTGACGGCTGCCTGAGATGTTTGTGGAGAGCACAGAACACAAGTCAATAGTCATTTAGCTGGATTGGGAGCAAGTACCTTCCCTGCACGGCCTGACAGCTCCCAGGAGAGCTTGAGGCAAACCTTCCCCCAGCCAAGCTGCCCAGTGCTGGGGCAGGGGAGGGAAGGGAAAGGGAGCTGTCATGGGCTGAATGATGTGATGATGGGGATGCAGGAGATGTGATGCTAGCCCAGGCTTGCTTAGAGCAAACCCTAAAGTACACCCTCTCCCTCCCCCTTTTTTATCTCACAGTGAGAGGAAGATGCTGAAAGGGACCTTTTAACTTTATGCAACTGATGCCAAACATGGAAAGAACAAAAGAGCTGATCCCTTTTGGATAAACTCCTACAGACAAGACAAGCAAGTGTGCAGGAGGAACAGACCCCTTTGTGTAGTCAGGCACAAGTTAAGGCTCTGTGCCAAAGGGCAACCTGCACACCAACCAGTGCTGAGCATCCTGCTCTTGCTGACTGAGTGACAAGAGCAGAAATGGCCAAGTTGTGAGGTGTGTGTGGGCAAACTGAGTTCCAGTCCACCCCACAACGACTCCCAGAGCCCTTTCCCCACATCCAAACTGCACTAGCACATGCATTAGATTTGTATGACCCAAAGCTGTCCCTGCATGGCCTTGGCATCCTCTCATCTCTCTCCCAGGAGAGCCAAAATATCCTCACTGTTGGTTTTCAAAGTGGCCATGATGTGTTTACCAAGGGAGGATTCCCCTCCCTACATTAGGGCTGGGATGTTGCTGGTGGCAGGGCTTGTGCAGCCCTTGCTGCTCCGAGTGATTGCCAAGACCCTGCTCCACATCAGAACCCCAAGGCCAAGTGTTGGCCAGCATTTCCTTGGCTTCTCCTTACCATGGCACTGTAGGGCAGCGTCTTTATGCACAGCAGCATTAGATCCTTCCCTGGCTGGCCAAGCTCTTGGGCTCTCCAGCCACCCAGCAGCAGCAGGTCCCACAAGTTAACACGACACAGTGGGCAGCAATTCAAACTCAGAGAAAACAGTGGGTTGTTTTCCTCATGTACAACCAGAGAATCATTTGGGTTGGCAAAGCCCTTTCAGCTGCTGCGGTCCCAGCCCTTCCCTTGCCCTGCCCAGCCCACCACTACCCCCTGGCCCTCAGCACCTCAGCCCCCAAGCTTTGGGATCTCTCCAGGGCTGGGCACTGCCCCAGCTCCCTGAGCAGCCTGGCACAGGGGCTGACACCCCTCTCAGGGATAAAGTTCTTCCTAAAAGAAGCCCCTGCTGCCTCAGGCTGAACTCAGAAATGAGCAAAAAGACTTTAACCTCTTCCAGCCTGTGCTCAGAGGCAGCAGAGCAGAGCTCTGCAGTCTCAGCCATCACGTCTGGACTGTGGCTTCACTCCTGACAGCACTACTAAAACCATCCCTGACAGCCAGTGACCACTTCTGGGCTCCTCACTTTCCCTTGGAACATTACAAAGCCTCAGAACAAACCATAAGGAATGATCTCAAAGTGACAGGAGATGGGAAGGAAGCCTATTCCCTTTTATTGCCTCTATTAGACCTATTGAAGAGATGGCTCAGAAGTGCCTTGATTGCCACAGCAAATGCCTGCAGGGAGAGAGGAGTGAGGAGCCCAGACCTCTCCTTAACCTGACAAATAACAGCAGAGGGACACCTTGCAACTGGAAGCCAAACCTCTCTAAATGGTGTCTAAGAAACAAGGTGCATAATTGCAGCAGAGCACTCAGTGGTAGGATGTGTCTCTCACAGCCCAGGTCTGGACTTTACAAAGTATTTGCTAAGGGGCTGACACTGGAGCTGCTGGGTGAGAGGGTTCTGGCTGCTGCTACTCAAGGCATCAGCTTGAAAGATCAAGGTGGCTCTTACAAAGCTGGAGATGCAGAAATCTGCTGTTGATGGCAGTGAGATGGAGCAGGATGAGCTCATGGCTCAAGTCAAACTCACCATCAGAGCTTGAGGAGTGCAGGTCACCACCTTGTCCCCACTGGGTTTGGGTGATAACATTTCCCCAGGCTGCATGGCAGCCTCTTCCCTTCTGTTAGTACTCTGCAGCCTCTCCACTACACAGATCCACCCTGTGCTGCCCATGGAAGCACCACTGCTGCGCCCTCAGCAAACCACACACTGTGTGGAAAGGAGGAAACTGAAGCTGAAAAAGAAGGAGCTGTTCAAACTTGAGAGAAACACGTCTGAAAGCAACACTAGATGGGCAGTCTCAGTCCTTTGGCCTGCCCTCTGCTATGTGCCAAGCCTTTGGCATGCTCCTTGGTTGCTTTTATGTCTGTGGTATAACCAGGCCAAGGGCCAGGAGCAGCAGAGGCCACAGGTCACCCTGTGCTGATGGCACAGCATTGCCAGTACACCTTGATAAAACACTCCCCACAGCTGCAGCAGGACCAGCTTCTCTCCAAACAGCATGAGTTGGTTCTGCTCCTGGAGGTCCCTTCCTACCTGAAGATAAGGGGCTACATGGGCCGGGCTGCTGCAGTCTGCAAAGCTGTGGGAAGACTGGAGGCAGGGCAGAAAATCCTCTACGCTCTGGCTCCAGCCTCCAGCTACACTGAGGAGGAAACACAAGGGAGCAACCCCATAGGGGCTGAAGGCAGAGAGGAGGCTGCAGTTTATGCCTCTTTATTGCTATCACGATCACTTTTGCACACACACAGAGCAAAAGGGACAGGACACAGCTCCTTCCTCTCCTTGGGGTGACTGAGCATCAATGCAAAAAAAAACCCATGGCTAATCTGCATTGAAAGCAGGAGAGGGCACTCCCCAAAGCTCCCCCTGTGACTTTCCAGCCTAGTAGTGCAGTGCAGAGAGGCTGAGCCCCAGTCCCAAGCAGCAGCCAGCTCCCAGTGTCCACTGGTGTGCTCCAGAGGGGCTTTGTCACAGAGATCTGCTTCTGGCAGATCCCCTCTGTCACAGGATTAGGGACACTCCTGCACCAGCCAGGGCTGAAGTCATGGGATGTCATTTCTCTCCCCTTCCATCACATTTTCAGTCCCTCAGGATGGGCAGTGACAGCCTTGCTCCTTTTTTTCAGCCCAGCCCCTGGAGCTGCTGTGGCTTCAAGGCTGTATCCCTCCTGGCATGTCAAAAACATCCTCTCAGAATCCCCATCTGCATGAAGATGACTCTGGAAACAGAGTCTGGAGGAAACACAGACAGAAACCAGGAAGGAAGCTGAGCCTAGGGGAAATAGGGAGGTGACAGAGCTCACAGGCAGCAGCCAGCATCTGTTGCAAGTCCACAGCTACCACAATGCCCAGGCTGGTTTTAGCCTCTAGACTGAGCAGAGTTAGGGAGAAAGAAGACCCTGAATACACCATAAGGTATGTGAAACACCACACATGCTGCCCTTTCCACCTGGGGAGGAGACTCATGTTACTGTGATGGAGCACAATGGATGGGTTTTATCCTCCCTGCTGCCTCAGCAGCACAGCTCTACACCCAGACACTGCCATCCATCACATCGGAGCTCAGCCCATGGTTCTCTGTACTCCTCTCCACAGCTCTCTGATCAAACCCACCCTCAGCCCTTCCACCACTAGACTGCAGATTCCCCAGCCTGGAATCATCAGCACTGTGCACACTGTTCCATCACCATGAGGCCAGGTCCTGCTGGAGTCAGGCTCACTAAAGCAGGGAGGTTTGCTGCTCTCCCATCACCAGGGATCTCAATGTGCAGCCCTAAAACTGCTTCTGCCAACCCTTTGAGCCATGGGCATGTGCATGATGGAGAAGGGAGAGGATGGAGGAGGAGGAGCATTGATCTCCAGCTTAGCCCTCCAGCCCAGGGGAGCCCTTCCTACATAAATATTTGCCAAGCAATGCATTTGTGCCTGTCAATGGCTGTCAATAGGAGCCTGCAGTGCTGTTATCTGTGGAGCTGTCATTCTCAGGAATCTGATCCAAAACAGCCTTCTCAGCATTTCAACCCATGGCCAAAGTATTTGTCCCTTTTAATCTATGAGCACAGAGCCTGTCCCCAACTACAGAGCACCCTGGGGTGCTGCTGAACGGAGCAAAAGCACTGCAGCTGGCATGGAGGTGCCTCAGCAGTGCCAGCACATGGAGAGTTAACTGGCTCACAAGCACACAGAGCTGTCAGACAAAGCCTGGCCTGGATGCCTCCTGCTTCCCTTTCCCTTTGCATCCTCAGGCTCCAGCCTCTACCTGCCAGCTCCTGCTTCCTCTTCCCTTTGCATCCTCAGGCTCCAGCCTCCACCTGCCAGCTCCTGCTTCCTTTTTCCTTTGCATCCTCAGGCTCCAGCATCTACCTGGCAGCTCCAGCAAGCTGGCAGCAGTGGGGAAGGGGCTGGCATGGCCTGGCAGTGTGTACCAGCCAGGCTGGTGCCATCCAGGGCTGTGTGGAGAGGCCAGAAAGATGCTGTTACATTACCATGGAAATGATCTGCTGTTTTCCTCCTCAGGGCCTCCACTGTCTCCTCTGTGTCTGCCCACTCCAGGACCAGCCTCCGGCCGTACAGGTGTGTGCTGTGGCACAGGGCAGTGAATGCTCTCTGCAGAAGCAACAGCAAAGAAAAAGGACAAAACAACAACAGGTTCACATGAGGAAAAGCAAAGCTGCCCTTCCCTCTGCCCTGAATCTAAAAAGCCACCAGAGAAGATCCTACTTTGAGCATCTTTGCTCTGATGGGGCAGGATTCATCTCCATCAGTGGCTTTGACTCTGTTATTTATCTTCTGTGTACTTGCAGCACAGCCAATACCCATTGCTGTTCCTGCAGGCTGCTGCTGCTCCCCAGGGAGCAAGGTTCAAATCCAGCCCAGCACATGGCCACAGCCTTGGATCACCCCTGAGCTGGGAAAACTACAGCCTGGAAAGGCTGTCAAGGCTTGGGGCAGCACAAGGTGGGCCAGCACAGCAGCTCAGGTGGCTTTCTAGGCTTGTAGGCAACCTCTGTAGGAAACCAGGTGCATTTAGGAAACTGCAAGTTGATCCAAGGAAGGCTGATGGTGTCTTTATTTCCCAGACTTTCAAGGAAATTCAAGACTGAGCAGGATTAAGCCCATAATGCAAATAACACAAACATGCTGGACAAATATTGTCATCTTCAGGGGCCCACAAAGTGCTCTTTTAAAGCCCTCTCCCTGCTAAGGCTGGGATTAAGTCAGGTTATAAACTGACAACTCACACCTCTGGAACAAACACAACAGCTACAGAACCACAGAAACACATCCCACTGTCTAACAGGACACGTCCTCCTGTCTGGAGGCCCCCAAAACAGCACCAAAGTTGCCCTGGAGAATCCCAGAACCTCTCTTCTGAGACCTTTCCTAATCAGCAATTTGGAACCACTGCAGTTGTCCCCAGATGTCCCATATGTGGCTGGAAAGGCTCTTCCTGCAAGAGGCTTTGGCTGCCCAACAACTGCTCCTCAGCCAATGGGTTATGAAACTCAAAACCTCTCCTCATTTCTAGTGACTGGTGCTCAGGAACCTTCTTTTTCTCTCTGACTCCTTTTGACTCTGAGAATTCTCATTCATCACACACAAGGAGAAAGGAGGAGCAGCAGCTCCAGCTGCTCCCCAGCAGGGCTGAGATCCACCCCTCCTTCCCTAGGGCAGCCCCTTGCTGGGGGGAGCATTCCCCTCTGAAGGCTTGCAAGCCTGGCTGGTGCTTTTGCAGCTCCAGCTGCTTTTACTTGCCACTGCTGTTGTTTTTAAAGGCCTATTTTCACTTGGAATGGTATCCAATTAGCAGAGCAATGTGTTGGCTTAAATAAACACTCATGGGGAGGTGGCAGTAGGGAGTTGTGATGGCTGTTTACCTTGGCACAAAGAGCCATTTCCAGAGCCTGGCAAACAAGTGCAGCTCACATCCATGGCTCTCATTCCTTCCTTTATACCTTTTAATTTCTCACTTCCCACAGCATGAGGAACAGGAAAGGTGGAAGGCAACACATGGCCCAACAACCTCACTGCAATCCACAGCAGGTCATGGAATCATTTGGGTTGGCAAAGCCCTTTCAGCTGCTGCAGTCTCAGCCCTCCCCTCCCCTTGCCCAGCTCACCACTAACCCCTGGCCCTCAGCACCTCAGCTCCACAGCTTTGGGATCCCTCCAAGGCTGGGCACTCTCCTAGCTCCCTGGGCAGCCTGGCACAGGGGCTGACACCCCTCTCAGGGTAACAGTTGTGCCTCAGCTCCAATCTCAACCTCCCCTGGGGCAACTTGAGCCCATTGCCTCTTGTCCTATCACTTCTTACTTGGGAGAAGAGACCAACCCCCACCTCACTCCTGGGAGTGTCAGAGAGTGCTCCTTTCTCCCCTCAGCCTCTTCTCCAGGTTGAACACCCCCCATTCCCTCAGCCTCTCTCCATCACACTTGTGCTCCAGCACCTTCCCCAGATTTGTTGCTCATCCCTGGACATGCTCCAGCACCTCTGAGGGAGGGAAGACTGTGTAAACATTCATGATCATGGTGAAACGTGTGGTACTTGCTGGGTTCTCATCCTCTGATCCCCAAAGGAGCTGTTTTGCACCCTAGATGAAACAAAAGCCCCTTCAGCCCACCACTGCTCCAGCCCACAGGCGAAGGGGTGTGCTGGGCCAGCTGCTCCTCACAGTCTCATCTTCTAGATGGGCTCCTGAGCTGAGGCTGTGAAAGAGATGCCTCATACACTGAAGTATCACACACAACACTCACATAACAGTGTCATTGCCTTTGGAAATGAGCTGAAAAAGAAAATATGGCTCTTCATTGCTCTGAAAGGGATTCAGACTTTTCCCAGAGGATAAAAAAAGAGGTAAATCACTGATAATTGAAAAGACAAAGGGGAAAAATGTCACCCCCATCCACCCACCCTGCTAGAAACCTTCCAGTGAGAGAAGGAAATTTGACACTGCTGCTATTAAAAAGGTAAAGATAAGTAGGGAAAAAGAAGCCTATGTTAATTACATGAGAAAGCCGAGCTGGGGACAAGTAGACCAGCTTTCAATGGATGTGGGGCTGGAGGCAAGAACTGTTCTCAGGGTGCAGCTCCTCCACTGTCTTCTCACACAGCTCCCTTGAAGACCAAAGCATTGATTGGTGAGAGGTTTGTTTAGTTGCATCTGAACTGGGGATGAAGAGAGGTGTGGTGACCTCTGATTGCCACAGCTTTGCATCATCCTGCACCTTTACTGAAAGGGGATCCTGTGTAACTTGATCTAGGTGCAGCTGCTTTAGCAAGGGAGGTTGGACTGGATGTCATCTCTAAAGGTCCCTTCCAACCCCTATGGTTCTATGATCCTCCACCACACACAGCTGAGGATCCCTAAATGCTGAGAAAGGATTTAATGGAAGCTGCTGCATTTGCTAATCCCCCCACTGCCAGGTAACACCAAGAGCTGAAGAGCCCTGGCAAACCTCCTTGCAGGTCTCTTTGGCTTTCCAAATGCTTCAGGGCTTGCATGAAACCCCTACAACCTTCTCTCCCTGGAAAACAGGATGTGAGCAAGCTGCAGAATGGCATTTCTCAACCCTCCTGAGGAGAATGTTGCAGAGTTTGGTTCAAGCTCAATGTCACTGGCTCATCATGGCAGGGTTTCGTTGCCAGCCTCAAGTGCAGCTTGGGCAGAGGCTGCAGAGGGAGAGGCAAAACCAGAGCAGGGAAAAGCAGAGAGAGGGAGATGCTGGAACAGAATGAGAAAGGGGATTTCAAAGTTAAGGGGTGGCCAGTAGAGTGACATGAAGCCAATGTGGCTGCTGGGCCAAGGCAGAACCTGCTGTGGTGGGGACAAGAGTCTGAATGCCACAGCTCCCTCCAGAAATGCTGCATTCATTTGGAGGACAGTGCTGCTCTGCCTATAGCTTCCCCTTTGCCCTATTAAACACTCAAGCCCAAGAGCCTGCAGGCTGGAGTCTTTAGAGGGACAAAGGGTCAACAACATTAGGAGACTGATAAATCTCCCTTCCTCCCAAGAAGCAGTCCCAGCTGAGGATGCTCTCTGTGATGCCAGCTGCACACAAGGCTTTTTCCTTCCATGTGTGTGTGCATTTGGAAAGGCTTGACTGCCTTTCCCAAATGGGCAATTGCTATTTGGAGACCAGATGTATTTTTATATCAACAGGGGGAGAAGAGTAAAAACTTGGCTTCCAGTTAATAGTTCAAAAGTAAAAACAATGCCACAACAATTCTGCAGAGGGAATGTCAGGAAACATGGCAAATGGCTAATGCTTCATTTGTTGTTGCCAGAGGATCAAAGTTCCTCTTGTGCTTATTCCCTAACTTCCATGCTACTCTCAGCTAGTGCTCAGGTGGCACTGGGGATTGCAACCCAAAGGTTTGCTCTGAGGAAAGAGAAACCCCCTTTGTGAATGTTGCTTTGTTGTTGCCTTTGACTTGGGTTCCTCCCCGTTCCTCCCCGTTTCGCTGCACTACACGTGTGTGTGCTGTCATCTGCTCACTGCCCCTGGCATAAAGGGCTGCTAATTTAGCCAGGCTGTGCTCAGTGATGGCCAATGATAGGACAAGGGGCAATGGGCACAAGCTGGAACACAAGAGGTTCCAGAGAGACACAAGGAGGAATTTCTTCCTTGTTGAGGTGAGGGAGCACTGGCAGAGGCTGCCCAGATGGGCTGTGGAGGCTCCTTCTCTGGAGCTATTCCAACCCAGCTGGATGACTTCCTGCTCTGGCTGGTCCTGCTCTAGCAGGGGGGCTGCACTGGATGAGCTTCTGAGGTCCCTTCCAACCCTTGAGATTCTGTGAATCTAATTTCAACTGATGATGGTGCAACACTCTCAGCTGAGGTCCATCCATCACCCTGGGAACCATCAAACATCCCAAAGGACAGCCCTGGCTGTGGATATCACTGTGAGCAAGCCAGATGTGACACTGAGGCTCTAAATGATGAGCAAATGATTTGAGAGGGAAGATGCTGCAACCAGCAGCACCCCATGCCCTGCCTGGCCCTCACATTCCCTGCAAGGTCTGGACACTTACCCCTGCCCTGACAGCACCTTTCAGCAGGGCTGGCTCTCCCCAGGTGGATGGGAGCATCAGGGGAAGGCCAAGGGGACTAAACAGGACATATCTGCAAGCCCAGCATTGGGGATTTTGGAGAGGGGAACCCTAAACCTCAATCCTGCCTTTGGAAAAGCTCCATTCACACAGCCACAGCAGCTGGGAGGAAAAAGACAAACCCAGGAGGTCACAGGCTTTAAATGCCCAACAAAGGCATCCAAACTGTGCTACTACAGAATCATCAGCTTTGAGAAGACACTTGGAAGCGATTTCCAGATTAGCACTCTGAGCACACCCATCATTGACAGCCACAGCTATTCAGCTCTGAGGTCTCCAGGCCCACTCCCCTCC
This sequence comes from Urocolius indicus, assembly GCA_013401255.1. Taxonomy (NCBI): domain Eukaryota; kingdom Metazoa; phylum Chordata; class Aves; order Coliiformes; family Coliidae; genus Urocolius; species Urocolius indicus. The sequence continues at coordinate 52,418 of WBNH01004368.1, forward strand.
TCTCTCGTTTCACTTGGCAATAAACTCTAAGCCAATTATATCTGTGTTTACAATATTCAGGATCCTATTCATCAATACCCAGCACATCCTTCTCCAGACAGCCAATGGAGTGTACTTGATGTGCCACTTGTGAGACAATTAAATCCCTCCAAGAGATGAGGGCAGGAAAAAAAACACAAGCCAACCCAACAAACGTGAAGAAGAAGGAAGAAGAGCTGCTTTGCTGGGAAAGAAAGAAAAGCCTCCCCGTGAGCTATTCCATTCGCCTCCTGTGGCCCCTGCAGCAGAGGTAGATCCTGAGCCTGTGCCCTGTTTCCTCCAGAAAGTGGGTGCTGCCTCATTCACCCCTAAACTGAGCAGCAGTGAAGGGACTGACCTGCTGGAGAGCAGCTCTGCAGAGAGAGGCCTGGGAGTGCTGGGTAATAATAAACTGCTCAGGAGCAGCAACGTGCCGCATGGGCAAGAAGCCAATGTCAGCCTGGGGGCAGCCAGAGAGTGTGGGCAGCAGGTGGAGGGAGGTTCTGCTGCCCCTCTGCTCTGCCAGAGCTGCTGAGGCCTCATCTGGAGTCCTGTGTCCAGTTCTGGGCTCCCCAACTCAAGAGGGACAGAGAACTGCTGGAGAGAGGCCACTGCAGGGACACCAAGATGCTGAGGGGACTGGAGCATCTTCCTGCTGAGGAAAGGCTGTGGGACCTGGGGCTGTTTAGGCTGGAGAAGGGAAAACTAGGGGGGAGTCCTCATCAATGCTGATCAATACCTAAAGGGTGGGTGTGGAGAGGATGGGGCCAGTGTTTGTTGTGTGGGGGCCAGTGACAGGACAAGGGGGAACAGGCACAGGCTGGCACACAGGCAGTGCCCCTGGCACAGGAGGAGCAAGTCCATTGGTGCTGAGGTGAGGGAGCCCTGGCTCAGGCTGCCCAGGGAGGGTGTGGAGGCTCCTTCTCAGGAGGTTTCCAACCCCACCTGGACACGTTCCTGTGCCCCCTGATGGAGGGGAACCTGCTTTAGCAAGGGGATGGGCTGGGTGAGCTCTGCAGGGCCCTTCTCACCTCCACCATTCTGTGATTCCATGAAAGGTCCCTGTAAGCCCCTTTCCCTCAAATGCTTACATTCTCCACAGGAAAAGATTAACTCAAACACCAGGAGCAGAACCTGAGTGACTGACTGAGCATTGGGGGAGCACCAAGTCTGAGCAGAAGGAAGTTTGAATTAGGATCAATACAGGACTAACAAAGAAACTCTCAGTACTGTGTTATACAGGAGGTCAGACTGGAATGGATGATCTAATAGTCCCTTGTGATCCTGGATCAATGAACCCTGTCTAAAAACATAAACACAGCCTACACTTGCTCCCCCCTCCTCTCTCCTTCATCTCTGCTCTCAGCCTTGAAATTTGGGCTCTCAGGGTGTCAGTGGACCCATGAGGTCCCTTCCCTTCAGCAATAACATCCCTTGGCTTGTGCCCACAACTATTCCACTTGCAGATCCTGTGCAAATGAGCCAGCAGTGGGGAGGAAACCCACCCTGCTCTGAGGATGGGACTGCCCCTGCAGCAGATTACAGCAAGGCTCAGGACCTCTTCCTGCCCAGTGCAGGACAGACTATGGTCTAGCAAAGGCTAAGAGCAGAACACTGCTAGATAAGCTATGATCCTCTTCTTCTTCTGCAAATACAGAGCTTAAACGTAGAGGAATGTTTAAAAAGCTGTTCTGAACAGCAAACTACTCTGGCACTCAGGTTTCCTGATGTGTTATGTTGGGTCAAACACATCTCTTCCAGCTTCTCATCTTGCTTTTGACAAAAACCCAAAGGCAAGTCCTTTAGGCATTCTACCAGTTGCACCAAACCTCTGCCTGTAACAGCTTAGCTTACAGTTTCTGTCATGTAACCTCTCGTGGGGGTTTCAGCCTCAGTGCAGCTGGTGAATGGTAACAGCCTGCCCCAAATCTGAGCTATACCTCAGTGGGACAGAGCTTCCAAATTCCCTTCATCACTTTCTGCTCTGAAACCAGGCTGGGAGGGTGCCAGAGGGGACAGCTCACCTTGGCATCCTGCTTGGTGATGAAATCCACAAAGCCAAAGCCTCTGTGGGAGCCTGTTCCTGCCATTTTCTTGGGCAGACGCACTGTCTTCAGCTCTCCAAAGGTGCTGGAAGAAAAGGAAAAAGCCAAGACACTGTGAGATCAAGAGAAGAATCATCATTTCATCCCAAACCAGGGCACTACCACTGCTGAGGACCAAGCTGAGTGGTGTCCTGTGGCCACTCTGCTTCCCCGTAAGCCCCATGTCCAAAGCACTGAGCAACAGCTCAGGACTCAGCTTGGATTTCAAGGCTCATCCTTTCTGGTTGCAAATCTTAACAAAGCAAAAAAAAAACCCAACCCTTTCTTTAATACAAGTGCTAGGCTTCTCCTTTCTTTAGGAGATCTGCAGGAATCAAGGACCCAGCCTGCATGCCATGTGCTGGGCAGAGCAGGCAAAGAGCATCTATCTCTAGGCTGTGAGGAGGAAGGGCTGCCCCAAACCCCCAGCAATTATTTGCAGCTGTGATGGGAGGTTGAAGTGCACAAGATATAGGAAAGAGCCAGAGCACAGCTCCATGGGATCCTATGCTCTTTCCAGAACACCTCCTCCATTCCCAGAACCTGTTTGTAGGGATCATGTTGGCAAAGGTGGCATCCCTCTGCTCCATGGATGTGAGCAGCATCATTAAGGCTGGATTTTCCTCACTCTAACACTTCACTTGGGTACCTGCATTTCCCATTCTGTAGCCAGCCCTCTCAGCCTCTTTCATGGAAAGAGGCTGAGAGAACTGGAAGAACTTGGTTTTATTTAAGCTTGTTGAACATACAAAAAGAAGCAGATGAGCTCAGCAGATCTAAGCCCAGCACAACTCTCTGATCCAGCAGCATTTCACACAAGTTTTGGAGCATCAACAGGACAAGAAGTCAGGAAAGGGGAGATGAGGAGGTTCCTGTCTGGGGGGGAAAAATGTGGGGCAGGGCTGGCAGCATCCATGCTCAGCCATGGCATGTCTGCTCACAGAGAAGGAACCTGTCACTTGAGCACCACAGCAGGCAGCCAGCCCACCAGCCTGGTCCCTCTACAAGAAGCCCACAAAATCCCAGACTAGTGGGGGTGGGAAGTGCCCAACACCCTGCTAAAGCAGGTCACCCTGGCTCAGGGGGCACTGGAACGTGTCCAGGTGGGGCTGGAAAGCTCCTGAGAAGGAGCCTCCACACCCTCCCTGGGCAGCCTGAGCCAGGGCTCTCTCACCTCAACAGCAAAGTAGTTTTTCCTTGTGTTTAAGCCCAAGTCCAGCCCCAGAGGCACCTCTCTCCAGTGCCATCCCCTGGAGAAATTTCAGGACTAAAGCCGACGCTTTCCCCCTCCATCCGAGCTCTCGCTTCCCTCCATTCTCCTCCCCTCCCTTTCCTCTCATTTATCAAACTGCAGGCAATAAATATTTAATGTGGACCAGGTCTGAAGAGATGTGTTCTTTTATTTGACAATCTCCACCCAGGCACGCAGCCACAAAAGGAGCCTGGGCTGCAGCAGTGCCAAAGAGCACCTGGGAATAAACACAGTCAAGGCCATAAACGCTCTCGTGAAATGATATAAGCTAAATCCTGGGAGTTAACCTGCTGCACTGGCAGCATGACCAGGCATTCATCTCCCCAATTTCCTTAGCAAACGTGGTGTGTAAATGTACCATTATGAAGCCTTAAAATGAATCTGCACGTCTCCTCCTCGGTGCTTTCCCTCCCTCTCTCTCTCCCTCCTGCCCCCTTCCAGCGCTATGCAAACAAACAAACAGCTGGGAGGGGAGGGGATGGGGATGCTGAGCTCTGGGAGGGATGTTGAGCTCTTGGGGGGATGCTGAGCCTCAGCTCTGGTAGCAGTATGTGAGCTGCAGCTGCAGAAGGGTCACAGGAATCCCCAGATGATAGGGGCTGGAAGGGCCCTGCAGAGCTGCTCCAGCACAACTCCCTGCTAAAGCAGTTTCCCCTTCATCAGGGGTACAGGAATGTGTCCAGGTGGGTTTGGGAACCTCCTGAGAAGGAGCCTCCACACCCTCCCTGGGCAGCCTGGGCCAGGGCTCCCTCACCTCAGCACCAAAGGACTTGCTCCTCCTGTGCCAGGGGCACTGCCTGTGTGCCAGCCTGTGCCTGTTCCCCCTTGTCCTGTCAGTGGCCACCACACAACAAACACTGGCCCCATCCTCTCCACACCCACCCTTTAGGTATTGATCAGCATTGATGAGGTTCCCTCTCATCCTTCTCTTCTCCAGGCTGAACAGCCCCAGGTCGACAGCCTTTCCCCCTCACACAGATGCTCCAGGTGTGGGGGCCCTGAGAGCTCAGCTAGTAGCTTCTCTCACTTGCAGCATCTCTGTAGCATCTCAAATGCCACAGTTAGGTGGAGGCAGAAGTAACAAGGGAGCTCCTGGCCCAAGGAGATGACCACCTAGCTAGGAAATAGTGTTGGGAGGCACAGGAAGGGGAGCGTGTGCTCCAACCAATTGTTGCACAGAAAGCATCACAGGCATTGCCTGTGGGAACAGAGCATTTGCTAAAGAAATATGATCAGAGTATCTGTCAAAAGGGAGGAGGTCTCAGACAACATTCCCTCTGTGCACTAAACCATTACGTGTCTCCCTTTGATACCAAAAGCCAAGGCACAGGATGGGTGAGGAGGTACCCAGCAGGAGCAGGATGGCTACAGGGCTCAGGGTCCTGGGGAAAGCTTGTCTCAGCCTCGGCAGAGACAAGAGAAGCCTCTTCTTCCTTCCTCCCCAGCTCAGAGCAGCCTGAGCTGCCCAGCCTGGGAGAGGGACCCTGATCCAGAGCAGGGTTGGGCCACGAGCACATCCCCAGGCAGATGGTTTGTGGGAAGGAAGGAGAGTGGTACCCAAGGGGGGCTGAGAGACAGGGCTGCTGGGGGAAGCTGCAGCACAGAGCAGGCAAAGCAGGGGGAGTGAGGGGTACAGCAGAGCCAGGGCTGACCCCACATGGGCTGCAGAGTGAAACCCCCTCCCCCCCACTGTGCTGCTAATTAGAAACCACAACACAGCAATTACCATCCCGGGAGCTGTGAATGAAGTGGAGAGCTGAGGCCTTTAATGTTCTCCTCTGCAGTGCCAGGCACAGACTCACACCTCTCTTTTCCAATTATTTTCTCCAGATTTGGGGGTGGGGAAGAGAGAGGCAGAAGCAGAGGGAACCCAATTACTCCCTGCAGAGCCAGGCTCCCAGTACCTGGGGACAGCAGGTGCTGCTGCCTCTGCTGCCCACGCTGGCTGCAGCCCTGCTGCAGTCCCTCCAGCTCCATCCAGCCAGGCTCACACTGCACCACAGGCAAAGCCACACGAGTGGGGATGGTGGAAAGGAGAAGGGATGCAGCTCAGTACCTTGTGTGAAACCCAAACAAATTGACAGGGAAGGGAAGAGAAAGCAGCTTTTATCCAGGCTGCAGCTACAGCTCACCTGTGAGATGCCACCAAGCTGCTCTAACAGATGTGCTTCCCCAGGGGTGGGGATGGCAGCAGGGCTCACAGCAAGTCAGACCTGCTGTTGTCACTATCACCTCCTTTCCCTTCCAGCACACAGCTCCCATGGGTGCAAAATGGTGTGAAGATGCAGCACCCCAGGGGTGGGGGTTTCTCCTGGAGCTGGCATCTCAGTCTCCGCTCTCTGTGACAAACTGGACAGATATTAGAGAGCTCTGGCATCAAACCCCGCTGCCAGTGCAGAGCACAGCACCGTGCCAGCCTCCTCACCCTGGCACTGAGCACAACACTCTGCAGGGAACTCCCTGGATTCAGTGTGACTCTGAAACTTGAGCTGCTTCTGCATCTGTACTCACCAGTACCCACATCTCCTCCAAGTGCTCCTGAGCCCCTGCTCCAAGGCTCAGCCACAGCACAAGCGCTAAAGGATATGGCAAAGGAGCAAGCAAAGTCCTTTCCTTCCTTCCTTGCTTGCAGCCAGCCTGCCTGAACCTTGCAGGAGGCTGTAACCTCCTTTCTGGTGAGTGCTGTGCCCACCACAACCATGTGCCTGCCCTGGGGCTGCATTTCTGCCCAGGCACCCCTGCAGTTCTCAGTGGCACTGCCCTGAGGTAAGATTTCACCTGTTCTGAGTGCAGCAAAACCAAGCGCCCTGTGTCAACAACCACTCCAAGGGGCTGCTCATTGCTTATAGAGGTGACTTTTTTGGGGGAGGCACAAGTGAAACCCAAGAACTCTTCCCCAGAGGCAGCAGGTCTGCCCTCAGTGAGCCCTCAATGACTTCCCATGCCTGTGGCTGCTCTGTTTGTCTCCCAGCTTCTTTCCCTACATATTTGTGCCAAAGCATCCCAACAGCCATGATCTGAAGTCCTGAGTGGGGTTCAGGGCCCTGAGGGGAGGGTAGATCCCATGCAGAGGTGCAGGCTGGGTCTGGGGGCCTGTGTGCTTTGTGGGCAGCCTGCCAGCCAGGTTGGCACAAGCCATCCTCAGGCCTGTGCTCTCTCTCCCAGGCTTGGCACGTGTTTATGCTGTTGGCTGGAAGGAGATGACAGCTCTGAACAAATGCTGCAACTAAGATATTTCCTAAATGAGAACCTTTGTTTCCTGCTGATCCAGTTTACTGGGGAAACCAGTAAATATCTGTCCTGGCCTTGGCTGAGCAACTATCCCCACAGCTGCAGAATAAAGCCAGCCACAACCCCATCATTAAGTCACCCAGCCCAACACAAGCTGCTTCCAGAGATGCCAGAAGGAACATTCCCTCCCCTCCATCCATCCCACGAAGGATCCAGCACTTCTACATGGCATTGCTGGGTATTAGCTGCTCTCCTGATGCTTTGGCAGCTTTTCCAGTGGTGCTGCAGCCATCCCCCTCACTCCCCTTGGCTGAAGAGAGATGGAAGAGAAGTGAATTTCTCCTCCACACTGCAAGCTGGCTGCAGGTCAGAGGAACATCACTCCTTGGGATTGTAATTATATCCTTCTGGCACAGGCCAGCTGGGAGGCAAGTCCTTTGCCCACTAATTATAGGACATTATATTGCTATTAAACAGAGCCCACTCCAGCTCAGACAACACACTGCTCAGTTGCCTTTGCCTGGTTACTGGAAGGTGTTTGTGCATCCTTCATCAACTCAGCTAAGGGGTTTTCCCTCCTCCATCAGCAAGTTCCAACCCTGGCAGCTCCCTCCCCTTCCATCACTGCCCTCCCGCTATAGACACAGCCCCAAATGCTCTGTGCTTTCACCTCAGTATTCAGCAGGCACAGAATGCCTCTGCACTCTTCTGCCACTGACTCCATCACCTCTTTTCACAGCTCCTTTTATTCCTACTGGCTTTTGGTTGAATTTTGGTCCTTTGCTTTCAAGCTTCTCCCTACCTTTGCTTTGCCCAAGTCTGGTCCCATCACTATCCCAGGCAGCTGAGAAAGTCCTTCACATCCATTCATGGGCACACACACACACTTCACGGAGCAAGTACCTCCAGACCAAATCATCTCCCTCCCAGTCTCAAATAGAAGCCTTTAAACTCCAAGCTCCTTGGGACAGCCCAAGCCCTGTTCACAGCCCTGGTTGCTATTTTCAAGTCCCAAACACCAAAGATGTGCTCATCATGCTCGATCTCAGTGCACCCTCAGCTATGAGCTGACTGAGCACTCTTGGCTTGCCAAGTTCCACAGAGCGGGGGGAAAGCAAACCTGACACTGCAAATCCATGGGATGGTTGGAAAGATCAACTGCCAGAAGAACAAATCTTGTTGAAAAACAAACAAACAAACTAAATAAATCCCCCTTAGGCCTCTCCAGACACATCCAGATGTCCCAGCACACTGGGCAGCCCTAAACCCCTCTCTCTGATTTACATCCCTTCAAGACAAACAAAGCAGCAGTCAAAAACAGCTGCCCATGCAAACTTCTAACAAGACTGCCAACCTTCTTATGGTTGGCACCTCCTGCCACTACCTCCTCCTCTCTCCCTTCTCATCCCAAGCAGTGCTTCAATCTCCCCTTACGACTGCTGGCTTGAGCTCTCTCCTAGGGCTGCCAACAAGCCAGGCAGCATAACAGCTCATGAGAAATGGCTCTGGGCAGGGACAGGGAGTCCAAAAGATCCACAAGTTCTCTCCTTCCCTTGCTGCATAGCCTCTTCCCCAGCAGCAGGCTGCAACCACATGCCAGCCCAGCAAAATTCCCTCAATTGCTTTGCAATGCTCCTTCTTCACTTTATTATTGTTCCCTCCCCTCACCCCCAAACAGGTCTTTCCCTCCCCCCAGCAAATTACCTCCCTGCCAGCCTCTGCTTCTGCACCCATTTGCTGATTAGAGAGGAGATGTGTGTGTGTACGTGTGTGTATGTGTGGAGAGGGGAAAATAATGGTCTTTTTCTTTCTCCTTCCTTTAGGAAGGCAGGACCTTGGCAAATGGTTTTGCCCCTGGGCTGAGCCGTGGCCAGTTCCACCCCCTGCGTGAGAGAGTTAATGAAATACTCAGTGGAAGGTGCCTCCCCCGCCTCCTGCTCCAGGACTTCAGCTGACTCCAGGACAGCTAATCCCATTACAGGAAAATAACGTGGATAATTCAAGCTAATGAAATCGTTACAAGAATGTGGACAGCCAGGGGTGGACATTCAGAGCCAATTTAACACTCCTTGGTGTTGTTATCCCCAGCACAGGAAATAGCTGAAAGGAGGAAGGGAAAGGAGTAGAGGGAGGGGGGGGGAGGGAAGAAAAAAAAGCCCTCCTTCTCTTGTTAGTTTAAATCCTGTTAGAGAGTTCAGGAATTAATCTGCCACCTATCTCCCCTATTACCATCATCATCATCATCATCATCATCAATAATGTCTCCTCGGTAACCTCTGAAAATTAGCACTTGAATGTACAGGAGGGCAAAGGAGGAGCAAAGCCTGAGCCAAGAGCCAACCCAGAGGCAGGAGGTGATGCCTAGAGGGATTGTGCTGCAGCCCAGGGTGTCCTGCCATCCCCAGCCCACTGACAAAGGGATGTGGAAAGGCAGGTCCTCGTCTGCCCTGGGCCCCGTGGCAAAGCTGATCCTTCAGTCCCGCAGCGGATGAGCCTGCTGGGGAACCAAATCGCCTGCAAAGGCCCACACAAGGCCAGCAGCACTCAGGAGGAGGGCAGCCACATCTATGTCTTGCTCTTTACCACATGGATCATCAGTTTTTCCAGCTTCCTCTCCCTCTCTTTGCCCAGGAGCATCATTTTTCTTCGGAGGCCTCTCAATCTGCTGCTGCAGCAAAACCGGGTTTCACTTGATGCGATTCCTGCTCTCTGGTGCCAGAGCTCTGTGCTCTCCTCCCAGCTGAGCTCCTTCCAAGCCATGGACCCCTTCCTCAGGCCAGCATTCTGAGGGGAGATCTAGCCACACCACACAGAGCCTCCCAACAGCAAGTCTAAAGCCAGGCTGCCCTCTTGGCCCCTCACCCTGAGGGAAGCTGAGCACCGGTGGCACGTGTCTGAGCTCAGCCACAGCATTTCACCACAAACCCTTCTTCTTGGCACTGGGCACTTTCCAGGCAGGAGCTGTTGCTTGTGCTGCACTTACGGGGCATCAAGGTGAAGCACAGCCCTGTCTGCTTGGGGATGGAGTTGGAGGAAGCCTCACCACACTGTGATTTCAGAGCTGTTCAAGGCTGAATCCTCAACTCACTCGGCATCACAAGTGTTCAAAGGCCTCCTATGTTGTCAGCTGGATACAAGTAATTCCCACTTGTGCTTCTCTGGCACTGACAGGAGAGGGTTATGCAGCTTCCCCCCAGAGGCAGTTGCCTTGCTGGGGTGCTGTAACCTCACCCCAGACACTACACAGCTTTGGTACTCATGCCAAAACACCTCCAGCTTGTTGCTTGGAAGTAGAGACATGAGCCAAAGATGTGAAGGAGACAGAATCCCAAGTCTCAAGCCAACTCCAAGCCACTCCTCAGGAGACAGAGATCTCCCTTAAACAAGGCTTCTGAAATGGGAGTGCCATTTCATGCAGCCCTATGTCAAAGGGCTCGCAAAAATGAGGAACAGCATTTTCAGCCAAGGAGGTTCTGAGGGATTGATGCCAACCATCAGGTCCTGATGAGGCAAGAGTGAGCACTGAGATGCTGCAGCTCTTAAACTCCTGCTAAGGAGCTCAGCAGCAATGCTGGGGGATGAAACAGAGACCACAGACTCCTTTTTAGCCTCTGCTCTTCCACACAGGTGACCTTGCAATGCTGCACATCTATTTATCCAGCTCACTGTCTGCAAAACCCCAGCTGCCATCTACCAACCTCACACAGATAGAAAACACCCACAAACCAAGCAGGGGGAAATGGGAAAGGAGAGAACAGTGGTGGCAAAGCAGCTCAAGCTGCCTGTATCAGGAGATGTTGAGAAGGTGCTTGAAATGGGAGAGCCCAAGGCCTAGGGTATGCCAAAAATCAACCATCCTGGTAGACACAAGGGCCAGGGTGATGTGGTCTAAGAGGAGGTGAGGTGAGCCTGCAAGGCTCCTGCAGCCCTGTCCCTACACCACCCCCCCAGGTTCCCCTCATCAGCCTCCACAATGGCCTGGCACATCTGCACCACCTCCATGCCCTGGGCAGTCCTCATCCATCTCCATCATCCCACTGTCCCAGCTAAAGGCTTTGCCAGGACTCTCCTCTCTCCTACCCCTCCTTGTCAGCTCAGTGCCCATCTCTGCCCAGGGACCACCCCCTGCCTCACTTATCCATGCTGCTGATGGAAGTTTCACTGTGCTGTCTCCCTGATGAGAGCCTCCAGGCTCTCCAGAATCACTGCAGCCCCAGTCCCAGCTCCAGTGCACAGAGGAAGCTCATGAGATCTACCTAAAACCAGCCCTGGGGAAGCTAGTCCAGCTTTTGGATTGCCTTCAGTCCTCATATCTTCTGCTTACAGAGCACTAAACAAAGCTTTGCTCTTTCTGGATGGATTGTATTTTTGGCACAAGTCTTTAATGGTTTAGATGCTCAGTACCACAAATCCTGCCAGTACTGGCACAGGCTGCCCAGAGAGGCTGTGGCTGCCCCATCCCTGGAAGGGTTCAAGGACAGGTTGGATGGGGTTTGGAGTAACCTGTTGTGATGGAAGGTGTCTGTGCCCATGGTAAGGGGGCTAGAATTAGAGGATGTTTAAGGTCTCTTCCAAGCCAAATTATAGAATCACAGAATCTGAAAGGTTGGAAGGGACCTGGAAAGCTCATCCAGTGCAACCCCTGTGCCAGAGCAGCACCACCTAGAGTAGATCACACTGGAACTCATCCAGCTGGGTTGGAATGTCTCCAGAGAAGGAGCCTCCACAGCCCATCTGGGCAGCCCCTGCCAGTGCTCCCTCACCCTCACACTGAGAAGTTTTTCCTTGTGTTTCTTTGGAACCATGTTTCTGTGACTTGAGAATAGAAATTAACTCAGGTTTAGCATGACAAGAAGCCACTGACAACATTGTAAGCTGCTGACAATGCCCTTTTCTTCCTTCCTCCTCCCTATCACTCACCATACAATACCAGCAAGTGTCTGGAAGCCTTCCCCTGGATATCACACAAGTCTTATTGGCACAGACTAAGTGGACAAAGATGTGCTTCTTCCAGAGAGCTGTGAATTCACCCACCAGACTCCTGCTAACATTAAGTCCCATTCTTCATGGATGGCTCAGTCAGCAGCAGCCTCCCTCAGAGCTGGTGGGGAGGCAGGATCACAGGATCAGAAACACAACAGCTTTGGCCCCAAACCCACAGGACCTTCCCTCTCCTCAAGTTGCAGGACCAGAAGACAGTGCCTGTTTCCCAGCACTTAAAGGCCCTGTTTAAAAACATTGCAAAACATTTTACCCCTTTCTCCATTTATTTTTCCTTAACAGTTGCTTATGAGGGACCTTATCAAAAGCTTTCTGAAATTCCAAGTAAATTAGTCATTAGGCAGGTTTTCAGAACAGTAATTAGGCCACTCCATGCCCCTGATGTATTATTTACCTGAGAAGATATCCATAATTAGAGCTCTTCTTTATAACTGGTATTACACACACTCAATTCTCCTCCAGTCTATCGTGTAATTATGCAATTAGGCTGCATGCTAAACAGAAAAGGAACCAATTCTCACCACCAAGTAAAGGCAAAACCCATCCCAAACCCTCACCAAACAACTCCTAAAAACCAACAGCCACTCTTGTATGAAATCCTGCCTCAGCAGCACAGCAGCAGGGCTTCAACATCGTCCTGTCCCTCCAATTCAGGCATTTGTAAACAGGTGCTGCAAGAAGGTTGGGGGGTTGCTGAATTGCTGCTGCCTTTAAGCCTGCTTTGGGAGGTTTTAAGGTTGTGGGAGAGATTCATTTCCTTTATGGGATTTGTTTTAAAGGGATATGTTAAAAGGGGCCTCTCCTTTCCGCGGCTGGCAGAGCTGTGTTGTGCTGGGGAAGGGGATGGCATTGTCTTGCAGCCTCCCTCCACTGCTCCTTGGCCCCCCTGCTCCTTCCAAACAATGAGCATTTCTCAGCAGCTTCCCAGCTGGCAGAGGCAGACAGGTACAGTTGCCATGGTACAACTGTCACAGTAATTTAGCCTTCCAGAGCTGGCTCCTCAGCCCCAACTGAACAGGGCAGTGTGGTAAAGGGGAGAGGTGTGGAGGGATGGGGATGAGCAGTGGCCTTGGGGTGTCTGTGGCAGGAGATGCTCAGGTGCAGAAAAAACAAGCAGCAGCCTCCACGTGCCCTTCTGCTGGAGAACAGACCCTGACACCTGATCTGAGCTACCAAGGTGCTGAGAGGATGGAAAAATCTCTGAGGAGGAAAGGCTGTGGGACCTGGGGCTGTTCAGCTTGGAGAAGAAAAGGCTGAGGGGGGAAACCTCATCAGTGCTGATCAATACCCAAAGGGTGGGTGTGGAGAGGATGGGGCCAGTGTTTGTTGTGGGGTGGCCAGTGACAGGACAAGGGGGAACAGGCGCAGGCTGGCACACAGACAGTGCCACTGGTACAGGAGGAGCAAGTCCTTTGGTGCTGAGGTGAGGGAGCCCTGGCCCAGGCTGCCCAGGGAGGGTGTGGAGGCTCCTTCTCAGGAGGTTTCCAACCCCACCTGGACACGTTCCTTTGACCCCTGAGCAGAGGATTCTGCTTTAGCAGGGAGTTGGGCTGGAGGAGCTGTGCAGGACCCTTACAACCCCCACCATGCTGGGATTTTCTATTCCTACCACTCCTGGTCCAACTGCAGATATCTCAGTTCTCCTGCCTGCCCCTGCCCATGGAGTGCTGCACAAGCAGAGTCACCTCTCCCTGTCTTTCTTACCTTTTTTCTTTGGTCCTTGCTAACAGAGGAGCATGTGTCACAAGGTCTAACACAGTGGGGAGGGGTTTTTTTTAATCTACCTATTGTTATACAGCTATTTTAGAGTTGGAGAGGTGAAGGAAAGGCACAAAGGACTCACTGAGCATGTTGACACCTCCTGGAGAAGTTCCCTCTGTATTACCCACATTTCTTTTCATGCTTTAAACATGATGATTCACTATTTAGTTAAGGCATGAACAGATTTCCTTCTGAATCTTTACATCTCAATGCCCCCAATTTCCAAGCCAGCCCCAAAGTCACATGGAACACCAGAAACTTCAGGATGCCCTGGGTTCAAACAACACTGTTGGACTTGCACTGAGCTCTGCCAGAGAGCTCAGAGCGAGAGCTGGAGACTCAGAGGTCTTAAGAGATAACACACGTGACCAAAGAGGTCACTCAAAACCAGCAGACAGGTCCAAAATCCCGCTCCAACACTACTTAGGTTCTGCTGCCATTTCTCTCCTCTTTTGCCATCTTTGAGAGAGGTGAGCTCTGCTCCCAGCCCTGGGCACTGCAAGGCTCTCCTCCCCTTTGCTGCCAAGTGTCAGCTCTGCCCAGGCTCATCCCGGGCTCTGGCCACTCTCTCAGATTCACCTAACCAAGGGCTTTCTTCTTGATGTTATTGTAATTGAGATTTTTTTCCTGAGGAAGATACAAGAGACTCAAGTGTAGTGGAGGAAGGACCAGCTCAGTCACAGCTGGCGTTGCCGGGTGATAATAAACTAAAGCCATGAGCAGCAACGTGCCCTCGTGGGCAAGAAGCCAGCGGCAGCCTGGGGACAGCCAGAGAGTGTGGGCAGCAGGGTGAGGGAGGTTCTGCTGCCCCTCTGCTCTGCCAGAGCTGCTGAGGCCTCATCTGGAGTCCTGGGGCCAGTGCTGGGCTCTCCAGCTCCAGAGGGACAGGGAACTGCTGGAAAGAGGCCAGTGCAGGACCACCAAGATGCTGAGGGGACTGGAGCATCTTCCTGCTGAGGAAAGGCTGTGGGACCTGGGGCTGTTCAGCCTGGAGGAGACTGAGGGGGGAATCTCATTAATATTTAGCAGGACCTAATTGGTGGGTGTCAGCAGGTTGGGGCAGCACTTTTATATCTAGTGACAGGACAATGGGTAAAGGGGAGAAGCTGGAACACAAACAGTTCCATTGAAACATAAGGAAAACACTTTCCCTATTGAGGTGAGGGAGCCCTGGCCCAGGCTGCCCAGGGAGGGTGTGGAGGCTCCAACTCAGGAGGTTTCCAAACCCACCTGGACACGTTCCTGTGTGACCTGATCTAAGTGGGAGCTGCTTCTGCAGGGGGGTTGAATTGGATGAGCTCTAAAGGTCCCTTCCAACACCCACCCTTCTGTGCCTGATACTGTGACAACTGCAAGCAGACTCCTCTTGAGCCTTCCCCAGCCTCCCACCAAGCCCCATCTCCAAGGACCAAACACACCTTCCCACACCCCTCCCACAAACACCAGCACTCCTGACCCTTATACCCCACAGACCTCATCAAATCTCAACCCTTGCCTGGACTTCACTGAGAGACCCCAATGAGCAAAGCCTCTCGCACAGCTTGAGCTCATAAGCCACAACTCTCCCTGCATGCAGCACCTTGCAGGACCAGGGCTTAGGAGCCACCAAGTCACCACAGTAATCACCAGCAGGTCAGGATTTCAAAGGAACCCACAGCTCCAACAGGGATGAGATTTGGGGATTTATCTCTCCTGGGCTCTTTTGTAAATCCTGATCAGAGTGCAGCTCTGGTCAAAAAGAAATGATGCTAAAAATAGTGCTCACAGGAGGGCCTGGTACAAACCTCCATGCCTCCAGCATTCTTATGAGTCAGCTCCTTTTAAAGACAAGAGGAAATTTGTACAACTAGCAAAGCAGTAAACACAGAAGGGACATTTAGCCATGCCTCAAGAGCCCCCAAAGGGGTATCTAGGGCATCCTTGGGAGGAAGCAGCCTTGCTGCTAAGGAATCAACTGGATTAAAACCAAAAAGGTATCTCAGCAGAACCTCCTGCCTTGAGCTGGAGGAGAATAAATATAGAAGCTATGAGATATTTATAGGCAGACAGTTATTTTAACCCAGCTCTGCTTTAAAGAGAATCCTTATTTAAGTCTTGTCCCTGTAAAGCTGCAAGATGACTTAGAAAAATAACCAGATTAATTATTATCATCAAGAGAAGAGAGAAACACATAGGGGAAGATCAAATGAATGCAAATGCATTAAGAACCTGTGAGCTTCAAGTGAGGGGCTTCTGTTTTGCTGCCTCAGATACAGTAAAGGATGGTGAGATCACCTGAGCTGGTCCCCAAGAACCCAGAAGCTGAAGCCTGAAGGGGTCAGAACAAGACAAAGCACTAAAAACCAGCCCCACCAGAGTTTGTTATGGGGAGCCACCAAGCCACCACGTGCTCCTGAGCAGCACTGTCCTCTCCAGAATGTTGGGTTCTGTCATTGTGTTGCACAAGTAACATGAGCAGAGGAGTATTCTCAGCTGTGCTGGATTTACTCTGATAATAGTCTGATTTACCCACCTCATCCCCAAAACTAGAGGTGAAGCTGTTACCCAAGCCCAAGGGGTTGCTCTCTTCTTGCTCCTGGTGTGTCCTGTCCTTTGTTCACCCCCCTTCTCTTCCAACCTGCAACCACTAAGACACCTGGTAAAGCTCAGAGGCTACACATCTCTGCAGGTCCCTTGGAAAATTCAGAGGCCAAGAGGATAGGGAAGGGTTGCATGGTGCAAGTGTCACCTCAGCTGTTGTGGGACCCAACACCCAACAACAACATTTATCTGATCTTTCTGCAGATAGCTCCTCACTGTCCCCAGACAACACTTGCAATGATGAGCTGGAGAGAGCTTTGTACCAGCAGAGAGCCAGGAAGCCCAGGATGGAAGCTGACAACTCCAGCTGACCCACTCATGGGACCTTCTGGGCAAAGAGAACTGCAGTGGAAGTAACAGCCTGTTGGGTTTGGGGGTCGTTTTAGCTGTTTCCTTATCAGTGTCTTAGCATGGAAGGGCATTCTACACCCAGCAAGGCTGCATTGCAGCTGCAGTGAGCTTCACTGAGCAGGTGTATCCACGTCCACAGGTTGGGAACCTGAAATTCATGCTTATCCCACGCCTGCAGCAGATCTTCCCTGTGGGATGGACCTTTGCAAGGCATGGAACAATCCACCACCAGGCACTTACCACCTCTTCAGTGAAGGGAGATGTCCCAGAGGTAGAGTTGTGCCTCTGTGCACTGTCCTCTCCCAGCAGCTCGCTGGGTCAGGATACAGACACCAGCAGCTGACACAACCATGCTCAGTTCATAGATGGACTTCAGCCAGGCTAAGTGTCTGCATTCCCCCAGCCTGAGTGTTCTACAGCTCTGCAAAAGGAGGGCAGAGCCAGGCAGGACAGTTCAAAGGCAGCACTCAACACTGAGCACGGTGCAAACTCCCTCCCTGTCACGGTTTGGAGGAAGGCTCATCACAAGGCCCTGGGTGTTGACAATGTACTGCAGACAGGAGGAGAGGCTGGTGGCTGCTGACAGCTGCAGGAAAGGAACAACCATGTTGTTCTGCAGCTGCCCACAGTGCCTGCACCAGCTGGCCTGACAGAGCTGAAGTGTGATCATAGATGCCAGGAGGTAAAAACAGAGGCAAGGACACACTTGAAAACGACCCACTGGGGCTGAAGGCCCAAAGGACTGGAATCTGTCCTGCCCTGAGAGGGCATTTCCAACAGCTTTTGATCTCTGCCAGCCCAGGCAGGGACATCCAGCTTGCAGGGAGCTCAAGGTAGAGCAGGGACCTCATTTCTCCTTGCTGCAAAGGCTTGCAGGGACTTTCAGCTGTGGCAGAGAGGTACAGTTCTCTGAGCTGGTACACAAGCTGCTGTGGGACTAAATGAGAGGGGAGCAAGTAATGACTTCCCAGTTAGAGATGCTCTGCTTGGATAGAGGCACATGAGCACAAATGAGAAAAAAAAAAAACATCTGAGACACCTTCTAGGGATAAGAATAACAAACATTGCTGGGGACACAGCAGAATTCCTGCTGGGCTTCCTGCCCTGGATGGGCTTGGGAGCTGTCAGAGTCCCAGCCCTGCCTCATGTGACAGTGAGAAGTCCCTGCAGAGGTGACAGCTCTGGCAGACACAGTGAGCAAACAGCTGAAAAGGGGGAGAAATAAGAGAGGAGGAGATGGCAGCCAAGGGAGGGAGGCAACTGGTTCAAGAACCAACTTCTAAGCAGCAACTCTGCTGCCCACAGGTAGGGCAGGGCAGGCTGGCGGCTCTCCTCCCTCCCCTCTTTCACTTTCAGCCTTCCCTGTTGCAGCAGATCTAATTTCATGGGGTTTTTGCACGAGCAGCGGGGTGGAAAATGATCATCGGGAGGCAGCGCATGACAAAGCACCCCCCACATCCAACCTCTCCCCTGCAAGGTGAGCAGCCCCAGCCCAGCCCCTCGGGGTCAGGGGGGTGTGGAGTAGATCTCACAATATACTTTGTGTGGTGAGGAGGTGGAAAGGGGGAGACCAGACTCCCCTCCATCGCCATCACCCTCCTGGATGCTGACGAGAGAGACGGCGCAGTCCTGCGTGACAGCCTGACATTAATATGATTGTGGGGGAAGCTGGCAGTGAGTAATGAGCATCTGAAACACCTCTGTCTCCACCTCCCCATTCCCACACCCAGCCCCAAACTCTTTTAACTCCTTGGCTGCTAGCATGGCAGAGGGATCAAAGGGTGAGGAGAGAGGAAGACCTAAGTGAAAGGGGTTGCACAGCCCAGCTGGCAACTCAATTTGCAGGATGGGTTATGGTCATAAATCCCAGCAGTGCTGCTTGTGATCAGGCCCAGTCTGCTGAGGTGCAAAGATCAGCACTCCTGGGCTCCAGGAGATGTCAAACAAAAAGAAACAGGAGGGTTGAAGGAGGATCAAGCCTTCCCCGCAAACAGCCTTGGGCAAGTGCCAGGCCACCCAGGAGGGAGACAGCGTGATGTGCAGAGACTTCAGGATGGGCAGCTCCTCCACCAACAAGAAGCAGAACAAAGGAGATGACTTTCCCAGGGTCAGTTTCCCTGGTATCTAACAAAAAGAGAACTTAGTCAGAAAAAGAAACCCCTATCTTTAAGGGTAGCTTATATGATGTCTAATAAAAATCAGTCTCACCTTCCTGGGAGGACAAGAGGTTTCCCACCAGTTTCCTGGGAAGACAAGAGGCTTCCCACCACTTTCTGGGAGAAGAAGCCTCAGGAGCTTCCTTCTATACTTCATTGCACCAAATTATGAAATTTAAGATCTCCTCTGCTCTGCCAGATGCCTGGAAGTGGTCAGGATACAGCTGGGGGAGGAGGAAAGGGAGGTGAGGAGACAGATGGTCAGTCTGATCTGCCTTAGCTTGGTTTCTTCAGGAAAAGCAAGGTGTGGGCAGGAGCACAGACAGAAATGGTTGTGGTGCCAACAGCTGCAGAAGTCAACAGTTCAAATGCCTTTGGCAATGGGTCTGGTCCCAGGGGAGGTAAAGAGGCTGTGCGACAAAAAGTCCTTAATTGTAAACATACCCCAAAAGGCTTCAAATCCTCTGCACTGGGAGGGGTAGAAATGCTGTAGCAGGCTTGTGGTTAAAATAAAGAAGGTAATAATGCAAACAGAGATGCAAATAAAGGACACAATGTCATCCTGAGGAGAAAACTGTGATTCATTAGAGGCTGCTTCAGGCCCTTCTCATGAAGTGAGACTGAAAAACATCCACACGTAGATGCAAGTGAGAGACAGGCAGGTGGATGGGTCAATGTCACCCTGCAAGGACTGGTGAGTTCAGAAATGCAACAGAGGGAAGAATTTCAGCATCAAGAAAATGATCATTTTGATTGCTCCTCAGCTTAAAGGCTGAGACATGAGCTCAAAAGTGAGGCCAGTGTCATTTCAACACTGTAGGTTCTGCAAGGCCTGGGCTGTCAGCTCCCAGAGCAGCCTCAATGACCAAGGGGCAATTCTGAACCTGAACAAGAAGCAGCTACAGCCTTCAGGCAAAATAACAACCCAACATGTTTTTCCTGTCTTATATATAGATGCACACATACTCTTTAACAACTCAGACAAAAGGAGATCTTGTAACACTAATACCACTGAGCTCTTTACAGGAGACAGCAGCAACTCTGGGCTTTGTGCCTTGTTTCCTACTGAGGATGAGCCCACATGTACCCACACATGTGCCACAAAAAGAACTCCAGAGCAAAAGCCCAGAGTTACATTCAAACAAGCCATTTTCCAAAGCAGTCCCTTCCTCACCTCTCTTCTCTGAGCAATGGAAGCTGTGTGAGAAAACTCAAGTCCCATAGGGAGGTTGGGGCTTGGTGCCTTGGTGAGAGAGATGCTTGGGCAGGAGACAGGAGAAAACAGCACAGAAACTCCCTTCGTTCACATCAGACAACTGGACTGAGCCAAAGCAGGCAGCTGAAAACCCTTCAGCAGGGGTTTTGGGTGAGCAGGAAAGGGGACCTGTGGGTATTGGAAGCCTGTGGAGTGCAGAAGAGGGGGGAAAAAAACCCCATGGAGAATCAAGGATGGCAATGAATATGCAAGAGAGGGAAAGAGATGTGCTGAAGGAGAAAATAAACCCTTCTGCTCTTGGGAAGATCCACCTTTTAAAGCAACTCTGCCAAGATAAGTGAGAGTTAAACATTTCCTTATCTATGTTAAACACCTTTATGATTCAAACTGAAAACCAGCCCTCAAAACCTATTTTGCTCTTCCCCTCACCCCATGGCTTGGTTTGGATAGTCCAATTAAAGTAGCCAGTTCCATTTCTGGACTCTTGAATATCAAGCCACATTGATGCTGTGTTTGGGTTTCCAGCACATAAAGAAAAAGCTTGAAGCTTGCTTTTTGAGATAGGAAGAGAAACAAACCAGCCCAGCAGTTGCTTGTGTTCTCATCTAGAGCTCTCTGGTGATGAGGCTGGTGCACATATCTGCAAGTAGGTATCCAAAAAAGCACCTACACTCTGCAATCTGGACAGGGGAGCACACAAGGATTAGGCAATTCCTTGTGCCAAGGTGAGCTGTAAAGATGCAGCTGGGGCAGGCTGTGCAGATCAAGGCTGCCCACAATCCAGAGATGATGGCATAGAGTGGGGGCCAGGGGTTTGGCCTCAGGGGCAAGACTTGAACCTTCCAAAGGGGAAAAAGCAGCCTAAGGTTGGGAGGAGAGGTAGGTTATGCAGGGCGATCACAGGGGAGACCCCAGAAGTCCAGCACAGCAGCCCTGAGCCTGCTGGAAGGAGACACTGCTGGGGACACAGGAGGGCAGGGAAAATGTAAAGAAACTCCATCTTCCCATTGCAAAGCCTAAACTCACCAAAAGCTACCAGTGGGGAACTGCTCCTCTGCCAGGAAGGACAAAGAAATCAACCAAGCAGCTTCCTAACCACAAGAAAACATACCCAAAGACATATTTTTGGCAAGTGCTTCCAAATTCCATGGGCAAACAGGAGTGAGGGGGGCAGAGCCACCCTGGGAGTGGAAAGCTGCAATCCAGAGCAGCATCCTGCAGCCCTCCTTCCATGCCAGACAAGCTCTTCCTCAGACACTCAGCAGCCCAAATTCCAGAGCTTGCATCCTAATTAGAGAGCTGAAATCCTGCATTAAGGCAAAGTGCCACATCATCTGCTGGCACCTGCCTGAGTTCACACCTCCTGAGGAGCTGGCCTGGAATCAGCTCACTGATGCTACTTCCAATGCATGAAGCCCTGCAGGGCTCTGGGTTTCTACTGTGGTTTGGGGAAGCCACCTTCAGAATGGGACACAGACATTACTATCCCTAAGGATAGACCAAACCAGGGCAAACAGCATTGTCAGCACAGGAATCTACCTGTACACTGAGAGAACATACACACACCTACCTGTGTGCTCAGATGTAAATCAGCACATCATCAAGTGTCTGTGACCTCAGGGCACTGAGTGGCATGGAGCAAGAGCTCTGGGAGTGGCTCTGGACATCTCAAAGGAGCATGGGTCACTTTGTAAAGTTTCCAGCTGATAAACAGTGGAGGAAGATTTGCCCTTTGGCTTTTCACCAGAGGGTGCAGACACACTGGGAGACAGCACTGCCAGAAAGGAGCTAAGCACAGAGTCATCTGACCTAGGACAGATCTGCTGAGGTGGTGGCATGGCAGAGGAACCAGCAGACTCACTGAGCCTGTCCCATCATCTCCAGACCAGACCTACAGCACAGGCTCAGCAGCTCCTGAGTCTTCTCCCCAACAGCTCACCCACCAGCTTCATCTCCCACACTTACAGGCCATATAATTGCAGGGGGACAGCAAGGAGAGAAACACAGGTTCCAAAGAAATATAGGGAAGAATTTCTTCCCTGTTGAGGTGAGGGAGCCCTGGCAGCGGCTGCCCAGATGGGCTGTGGAGGCTCCTTCTCTGGAGACATTCCAACCCAGCTGGATGAGTTCCTGTGTGACCTGCTCTAGGTGCTGCTGCTCTGGCAGGGGGATTGCACTGGTTGAGCTTTCCAGGTCCCTTCCAGCCCTTGAGATTCTGTGGTTTTGTGATTCCAAGCAGCTAACAGGAAGCAGCAATGGATTTTGAAACATTTCTAGCCCAACATCTAAGGTTTTAAAAGCCAAAGCATTGCCCAGAGAGTAATCTGACATCAGACTGCTCAGTGAGTGACACTTACAGCACTGTGAATCCAAGGGCTGTTTGCTCTGAATATTCCAATTAATACCGCCCAGCATTAACTTCACAAACTCACATGTTTATGAAGGGACTAATTTTTTTTTCCCCTCCTCTGCCTTTCAGCAGCAAAGATTTCCATGGCTTCAACAGGGCAACTTTACTCTGGGAAGGAGAAATTGTCTTCAGTCATGTAGACTCCATTACTGGCAGAAAGGTGTGAACAGCAAGCATGTCTGGCAGATGGATTCATTATACCACCCTGTCCTTTATAATGGGAAATGAAAAGCCCATTCTGATAACTCCACTTTATTATAATAGGTCAGAAGAAGTGAAAGGCATCATCTTATAAAATTAACTTCATAAAGACTGCCTTTAACAAATATATATATCTTTGCCAGTTATCCATATCTTCCTTCAGAGGTTTTTTTTTCTTCTTCTAGAAGAGACATGACTCCAAAGTCTTGTCCCACTGCCTGTCTTCACTTTCCCCCCCCCCCCCCGCCCTCTATCAGAGGGAATAGATCTGTTTTCTCCTAATCAGTCCCAAGCACTTGTTTTGCCAGCTGCAATAAATGCCATGTCTTTGTCAAGAAAGGAGAAAACAGTCAGCAAAGGAATTAAAATTAAAAGAGACACCCACCCCCAAAGGTCTTCACAAGAAGCAGCATCACTTGCTTTATAGGAAAGCCACAGTATAGAGATAAATGCACCTGATAACCCGCGCTGTGCTCTGGCATACCTTTCAATTCCTTCTCCTGCTAGCTCCTTCTTTAGTCAAATTAAAGGCCAGTCTCTCACCTGATAATAATTTTTGTGCTTTAACAGCTTTACACAATGTGTTTGAAGGCTGTTCCTACAGGTGAAAGGCAAAAGATGGACAATGAAACACCTTCCACTCTCATCACTGATCTCGCTCTGGGGGCTGACAGCGTCTGCCACAACTACCTGGTAGGGGAGAGCTGGAAGTGATGGTCATTGCAATCTTAGGACAACTTAGAGATACAGACTCAACAACAAGTCCTCAGATATATTGTGTGATGAAAAGAGGAAGCAGTGCCAGCCCCAAAACATTCTGCTTGAGATGCAGCTCTACAAACTGCCTCCTTGGGCAGTACAAGTGTCACTTCTGTCAAACTCTAGGCAGACTCTCAGCAGTATCTATCCCTCAGGTTGCATTTGATTGGGTAGAAATCTTCTAAGAAGTCTTTTTCCATATCTAATTGTTCCTCCTTTGGGGAAAACAAAACATGTATCTCTTTGAAACCTCACAGGCCAACTGCAAAACCGCCTTACTTGGAATATTGATGGAAGTTGGTGCAGGTTGGGATTAGGGGAAGGAGGATTGAAGAGGATGCTATGAAACAAAGAGTTATTTGGAACTTCCAACAAGGGCTGCATGGATCTAATGGGAGAAGATTTTAAAGGAGCCTCATTTTCAGAAATTGCCAAGAGCTCCAATCTGTGAAAATGTGGCCTTTCACACATCTCCAATTCAGCTGCCCACATCTAGAGTTCCTAGAAAACTCTTGCCATAAAAGCCCCTCAATTTGGTAGCAAAAATCAGCAGCCTTCATGAGATACCAATCCCTTTGTCTCTCCACCACTAACTATGGCTCTTTGGAAAGAACTAAGGACCATCTGTCCTTTGTTATTTTTGCAGGTAGTAAAGATAAGGGTAGAATGTACTAAAGAATAAAAATGGGGGGGAAAAAAATCCCCAGCACCCACAAAAGCTACATCTTCACACCTGGCCCAAAAGGAGCCCCTACAATTGAAAAGCATTTCTCACTCTAAAGAAAAGAACATCTTTTGGGTCTCAAAGCCAGGAAAAGCACGTCCCTTGCCCGTGTGAGAGAGGCCAACACCTCTGGCAGAAGGCAGCAGGATACATTCTGAACCAGTGTTGTATGCCCCAGCAAAGCCATCAGCTCTGGGTGCAAGGTGAGCAGCACTTAAGGCTGATGGAGCCCTGCAACAAGACATTTATTTTGCAGGCACAGGACTCTGGCTGTTAACCAGAGGATTCATCACTCCCTTACAGAGGAAACGAAGCACCACCTTTCTCCAGCCCAAGAATGAGAACTCTCAAAGCCCCCAACTCCAAAATGAAAAGAGATACAATTGCTATGAACCTCCTGCAAATTGTGAGCTTGGGGAAAAAGCAGTTTGGATTTCACACCCACTCCCAGACCATTCCCAGGGGTCTGCCTGTCCTCTTCCCTCCAAGGGATCCCCCTGAGACAGGCAGGAGGAAACTTCTGGGAAACGAAGCTCCCCAAACCTGCTGGTGGCTCAGGACACAGAGGGCATGTGTGCTCATGTCATGGGGAGCACTTGTGTCACTATCTCACTCCCAAATCACAGTCCAGCCCAGCCCTCAAGATGATGCAGAGCCCTGGAAGCAGCTGGAGAAGGGCAAAAGCAAGGAGAAGGATACAGGCAAAACATCCACCGTCTACCTCCTGAGATGAGAACACCAAAGACGGTGCAGGATAAGTGCTGGATCCATAAAGAATGACATAAAAAAGCATGAAGAGAACCAGGGCAGGATTTCCTACACTGTGCTGAGCAGCACAAGTACAGTAGCTTTCAGAATCCAGTATTCAAAACACTCAACTCCCTTGTTTTGCTGTTCCAGGGCCATTAACACCTACTGTGGGGCTACATAAAAAGGAAGATACAGCTCCTTGACAAAGCTCAAAACACAGGAATATTTAGTTGGGCTAATACATATATATATATATACACACACACACACACACTTGGCTAACATATGTATGTGTCTGGGGTAATATATACACACACTGACAGATGCATCAATGGATAGTGGGTGCACATGGATTTATTTCTTCTTTTTTCTCCTTCCCAGGTAACTGAGAGAATCAGAAAAACCAGCACAGAAGGAAGCAGGTTGGGAGACAATATCAACTGCAGGGCTGAAAAGTGGCTTTTGAGCATGTGAAACAATAGAGAAGATGCTCAGCTGGGCAAAGCCTCCCAACCTCATCAGGCCCAGGGCTGCTGTCCCACATGGCAGTGCCCATCAGCTTAGCTCTGGGGTCCCTCAGTGGCCTCGGGGCTGGCAGTGCTAGCCAGGCTGTGCTGGGCAGGCTAAGAGTGCCCCCTGCAGCCATGCCATCCCTGCTGCCCAGCAATTGTTTGCCATTTCCAAAGAATTAAGGAAAGAAATACAAATAAAGACATGTTCTTAAATGCAGGAAGAGCTAAAAAGCTCCAGAGCAAAAGGCAGTTGATTTTTAAACCCCTCAAATCATTACAAGAAGAGGCAATCTAGGAGGATGAAGCGTTGGGTAGTGTCCTGTCATGCCTGGTTTTAGTCATGCTGAAAGGCAGGAGAGATGGCAAGGCTGAAGGGAGGATTGTGGGTCCTTCTCCTCCTCCCCCCAGATTGTTGGCTTTTGTTTTGAGGATAAAACCCCCATCTCTGTGTATCTGAGGGAAATGAATGAGATGCTCTGAGGGCTGCACGTTCCTTGCAGTATGAATCAGGCTGCTCCTCTGCCCCTCCTCTCCACAGCACTGAGGTGCTAGATGAGACAGGATAGAAGAAAACCTATCCCATGAACTCCCCCAACAGGCTCTGCTGGGCTTGTCTGGCCTCGTGATGGACATAATAAGCCACCCAGCTCCTTGAACTTAACCCAAGGCCCGAAGAAGGTAAATAGATCCCCCTGGATTTGCCATTTCCAGCTTCATGAAGGTCATGCCTGTTGCCACTCAGGGTTGGGTTTGAAATTCACAGTGCCCCACACACCAAAAACATTCAGCATCTGGAAGTCCAGGGGAGTGTTTTTTTGCCCTGTTTCATCAGGGCCTTCTCAGGGCAGTGTTGAAGCAAAAGCATCCAAGGCACAAGCAAGAAAAACCTTTTGCTACAGGGATCTTTTCATTGTGCCTACCCATCACCCTTCCAACAACATGTGTCCAAGAGACAAGTCACAAACAAACCTCCAGAGCTCATCCCAAAACAGTGCTGAACTTTCCCCATCATCTTACACCTTGCAAGGAACCAGCCTTCCAGCCATGCAGGACACACTGTCCTTACCTGGGGTCAAGCCAGGACAATACACACACCAATAAAGTAAGTAGAATACACTACACAGAAGGAATTATGGAGTTTCCACTCCAAGGAACAAGTCACTGCCCTGCAGCTCCTCCCAAGGCAGTTTCCACTGCATAGTCTGGGGAGGTTTAAAGGGTTAAGCAAGTCCTCAGCTTCACCCCTTCAAAAGAAATGCCATAGTCCCCTCCAGATAAAAGCACCTGCCTTCTGCTAAGACAGACACACAGAGAAAAGCCACCTCCTGGCACAGGGCTTGGCTGTGTCCTCAGATATGAACTACCACCCTAGGAAAAACTGAAGGGCAGAGCTGGACATGCATTTCCCCACAGGCTTTCCACAAGCAGGGACCATGGTGTGGGTCAATGAACCAAAGCTTCTCATTCTGGGAGTAGGAAAGATGCTGCATGTTGTGTTTTAGAAAGCTTCCCTTCTCTTCTGGGATGCTTTGCAAAGCTTAAGGAGTCACTGCACAAAAGGCTGAGGATACAAAGGAAACAGCATAGAAGAATGAGGCTGGGATCACAAAATCCCTGGTCAAGGCTCAGCACTATCCCAGGCAGGTCTCACAGCTGACAAGGGGTTTGTTGTATTACAGGCAGCACAGTCCCACATCCTTATAGACACAGGGCTGGCCACCTCAGGGCAACAGCTCACTGTGTGAGGCACATATGGTGAAACACTCAAGGAAGGGAAAGCAAGATATGAGTGCTTCTTCCACAATGGGAAGGAGCTGCACTATCATTACTGTGATGTGCTACTGTGAGCAAGACAGATGGGAGGATGGAGCCAGCCTGAGCCAAAGCCTTTCCCATTGGCTGTCTGCAGCAGCCCTCAGTGCTTCTCCCCAGCCCTGTGTGCTGAGCACCTGGAAAGCTGCTGCACACCTTTCAGGCAAGAGGGAAAAAGTACCCAGTGCTGTGTCAGTGACTCCCCAAGCAGAGAGACAGCCAAGCTCTGTGGTTATCTGCAGCATGGTGGGGGGACACCAGGTCTGATAGCTCACAGCAGCTCCAGCCAAAATGCTTAAGTGACCTCTGTCTCACCAGCAGTTTCCATACTGCTCTAACCTGCCAAGCCATTGGTTTCACACTCGGGAAAAGCCTTGTGTACTTCCACAGAGAAAACAAAACTCATTCTATTAGCAATCTGATAGCAAGATCCCATATGAAAACCACCCTGGCTCCAGCCCAGAGCACTCCACAGAGGCAACAGAAAGCATTTTCCTACCTGAAGAGCTCCCTGATTTCCCTGACAGTGGCCTGGAAGGGGATATTCCGGACCAAGATCTTGGAAGTCTTCTGCTTTGTCATGATTTGTTTTCTTCGGGATGATTTCACAGCAGGCCTGTGAGGGCAACAGAGAGGGCATGTAAGGACCAGAGTACCTCTAAACACCCAGGACATTGCTGGCATCTCACTGCTGACAATAGAAATGTCATAGAGCACATGAAGGAATGATTTGAAGAGCTTTAAATCCTACATCTGAAAGTCAAAGCTCCCAGCTTGCTGAGTGCAGCCTCAGATGAGGTTAGGTAGCAGGCCTGGACACACATTTGCCCCTAACTCTTCTTTTGACATCACATCTCACTCACTCCATTGTCAGGAGAAGGTACTAGTTGATATGTTGAAATAAAACAGATTCATGTAAGATTGAGTCTTTCTTTTAGTGGCTTAGAAAATACCAGAGTAATGTTGCTTTTTAACTTCAGAATTGTATTGTATCTGGACAAGGTAAGAGTTTACTCAATATAACCACAGAGCAAAGCATTCACAGTGTAGGCTGGATACCCACTGAAGGGATTTCAAACATCAACGTGGATGGAAATGACTCATTAAAGAATTGAAGCACAAAGTGCAGACAAAGAGCTGTCAGACTGCTGCTGGTACCCAGGGACTGGGTTTTCAAACAGATGTTGACATTGAAGAGATCTCTTCTCTAGTAGGGTTTCCAAAGTGTCTAACTGACAGTTTTTTGGTGCCAACATTCCCTGTCAAATGTCTGGCTTCATTTCCAACTTTGCACTCTGTAAGATTCTGTACTGAATAAAAACTAGAGAGGAAACCCTAAAAAAAACCAGGACTCAAACTCCAAGTAAATTCATCCAACAAGTAGCCATCTCCTCTGCACCTGACTGCTCAAACAACTGTTAAACCCAAAGGGTTTCTTTCAAGCATGAAAGTAACATGTATTTGTCTTGATCTCATCAGAATCAACAGTAGAACATTATTCTTCAGCTCCTGTTCTCCCTGATGAACGAAGGTAAAAGATTTCATGACCCTGAGAATATTTGTCTTCGAGAACTCAGTGGAACCTGAGCTCTCAGTTGACTTTGCAATGCTGACTGAACATTCACCAAAAGCAGAGGCCTCAGAGGAGTCTTTTCCTTCAGTGCGGAAGAAAACTCAAGCACCTGGTTCTTGCTTTGAGCTCATTTTTTGGGTCCCACTACTGCATATAGATTAGGGATATTAACTGGAAATATATCACTCAGTGAGCAATCACCTTTGCATCAGCTACTCAGCATTTCTGTTTCCTTTCCAAGTAAGACTGACTAAAGTGAGTGAAGCACAAGAAGGGCTGATGTGTCCACCAGGCAGAGCACTGCAGCTGCATCCCTCATCAGGTTCAATGTACCCACTTTACAGAGGTGAGACACAAGCTTTACCTGACAGCTCTCTCTGAGATCTTCACTTCCAGCTTATGGCCATCCACAGAGCAGCCCTAGAAGTGAAACCAAAGAAACAACATTAGAAATGAGGGGAAATAAGTCAATAAATAAGAATGTTGTTTAAAATATCAAAGTCTCAACAGCTTCCAGGATACAAGCACCACATTTCACATCTTGCTTGTTCCCACATTTCTCCCAACTTTCTTCTCTGTTGAGCACCACTCAGGCAAGGCACCACTTCTGATATGAGGCTGGAGACAGTCAGACTGACTGAAGCAGCAGCCATCATCCCTGATCTACCTCAGCTCTGTTACTGAACTGGCAAAAACAAGACACTTCACTGCTTTGGGCTATGGTTTCCTCCACCTCAAGAAACTGCAAACTCCTCCAGGCATGGACTGTCTTCCTGTTTGTTCTGGAATGAGTCAAGGATGTTTTTTTGGCCACCAGTAACCAATACAGTAAGAAAATCTTCTGTCTCTTGCTTCCTGCACCTCAAAGAACTTCCTGCAGTTCAGCACAGAAAACAAGCAGCCTCTTGCCTAACCATCCCTGAGAGGGCACACAACATGCAAAGTCACAACCTGGGGACTTGGAGCCCCTGCTGCCCCACTCCCTCCATCAAACATCCATCTTCCTGCTTCATCTCTTCCCTGGCATCTTGCCTTTCAAAAGGACAGAGATATAGCTGTAGAATGGTTCCTTCACATGTGCCCTGAGAGGGATCAGCACAGCTGTCTGGCCCACCCCAGCCAGGCAGTGTGCACCAAACACTTGGATGTTTTTACATCAACAAGGAGAATGATTTACTCCTTCACAGTGCTGCCAAACCCTGTGTGACATGTCATGGAGAGGGTAGAGGTCTAGAAGACCCTGAAGCAATGGTGCAATCACAGAGAGAAAAGCTGAACTCTGCAGCATTGCATCCTGAGCAATATTTGTTCTCATTTGGTGTGGAGGCTTGGGTCCCTGTCACTCCTGCAAAGACCACCTTGCACAATAAACCCATTCACTTGCAATCAATTTTCTGCCACCTCCCTATTGGATCAGCACTAGGAGACACTCCAAGGTCATGTGCCTTTACATACCCTCTTCCTTCACAAACCTGACCCATTTTAGAGGCTTCTCTATCTGCCCGGTGGAACTCATAGCACTGACATCCTCAGCCCCTGTTTGAATTCCACAGTTCAGCCAAGCCTTTGCCCACCACTTCTGGAGTGACAATGCTCCAGTGTACCTGCAGCCGGCGCAGGGCCTTCTGGGCACTCTCTGGCTTCTTGTACTCCACAAATCCAAAGCCCATTGAAAGCAAAGTACCTGTCAGAAAGAGAGAGAGAGACTCCTTAAGACAGCAGGAAACAGTGACAATGTTAAACAGAAAATTTAAAAAAAAGAATCAGTTAGCAGAATTCTCAGAACACAGCTGCAGGAGAGAGACCTGGGAGTGCTGGTGGGCAGCAAGCTACCCAGGAGCCAGCAATCAGCCCTCATGGCAATGGAGCCAATGGCAGCTTGGGGGCATCAAGAAGAGTGTGGGCAGTAGGTCGAGGAAGGTTCTGCTTCCCCTCTGCTCTGCCCTGCTGAAGTCTCATCTGGAGTCCTGTGCTCAGTTCTGGGCTCCCCAGCTCCAGAGGGACAGGGAACTGCTGGACAGAGGCCAGTGCAGGGCCACCAAGATGCTGAGGGGACTGCAGCATCTTCCTGCTGAGGAAAGGCTGTAGGACACAGCCCATCCAGCAAGCACTTGCCTGAAGCCAGCTCCTCCCTGTCCAACCACCCAAGTCCTCAGCCCCACAGCCTGCTGGGTTCAGAGCTGGCAGGCAGAAAGCAAACAGAGCCCATTCAGCCTCAGATCCTGGCCATTGTTGTGGATAAAGCCTGTCATGCACAGGTTTAATCATCGTGGGACATCCATGTCTTTTAACTTTCATCCTGCTCTCAGTGATCCTGAAGGATTTGGCTCCTCAGTCAAGATCTCAAGAGAAGGCCACATCTCCACAAATCCCACAACTGAGCTTAACCTTCTAGACCAAACCCCAGGCTATTTTTGGTTGCTGCTTTCAGCCATTTCAACAGGCACACTTCTAGAAGTATTAAGGATTTCTCCAATGAGAATATCAATGCTCAGCCAGATGAATGCTAAAGCAGTGCCACACCTGAGCCCTCAGCAACCAGCTAAGGGAAGGAACAGAACAGCAACATTTAGAGTACCTGCTTTGTCTTTCTTCTTGGATATTGTGCAGCTCTTCACAGCTCCCACTTTGGAGAAGGTCTGCAAGGAATTTGGACACGTGATTCAGTTCCCTTTGACATAGGCTTGCAACCTCACTGCAGTGACAATGTGGCAGAGGCAGAAGCTGCCAGGTTCACCCTCCCCTCAGTGCACAGCTGACAAGCAGTCAGTGCAGCTGGGGCTTTACTTATAATGTTATTCCTGTAAAAAGAGATACATCTAGACACAAAAAGACTTCAAGAAATCAATACACACATTCACTATCCCTTAGAAACAGTGGAGAGATCTGGGATGGCTCTGGAGGAACACTATGGACTACAAGTTAACCTCTGCCAGGTGCGTGGGTGACTCCTAGAACACAGCTCTTTTCCAAAGGCATGCAGGAGGGGCTGGAGGAGAGCAGAGGCTGCAAAGCAGCTGTTCAGCTCCCTTGTCAAACTGCAGCCAGAAGGTACAAAGAGGGGACAAGTCTCTGTCCCCTTCTAAATGTTTACATTTGGCCCCAGACCCAAATGGACCAGGGTCTCTACACAGTAGCACAGTCTCGAGGTAGAGGAGTACAGGGCCAGGATGGACAGACGTGCCCAGCACTCTTGGGCCATGGCATGTGGCATTTCACATGGTTACACAATGTGGCAGAGATAAGAACTCCCAGTTGCTTTTCCCCTTCTTTTGCTATTAACATCCCAGATGGCTTCCGAAATCCTATGATCTCTCCCCAAGTGCTTTCCCTTCCTCCTCCAGCACAGACAGCTCAATGCTGGTAGCAGCTTAGATGAAAAGCACATCTGAGTTGAAACCATCATTTCTTTCTTTACTGCCTTAGCACACAAAGCAGTAGCACAGCTGCAAGTGCTCATCCCAAGGAGAAGTATTACAGAGAACATGGGAAATGAGGAGTCTTCAAAGATTTCCTACTGCCTCCAGCTGTCTCGAGGTGGAATTAAACCCCACCAAAACACTTCTAGATACATGTCTTCATTGACACCTGAAACCCCAAAGCAGAGGTTCTCAGTTCCTGGACAATCTAGTGCTTCCTCCTCTCCCACTGGGTCATACTGGCTGCGGTTTAACTCCTTTTAAACACCTTGTCCTCAGCAGAAGAGATGAAGAACAGCTTGCCCCTTGCAGCAGAGTGGAGCCCTTACATCCAGCCGTGGGTGGGAGGAGGGGCTTTACTCCATCAGGCATCTCAGCCTGGCCCTCAACCACACACTCAACCCCCTCCTGCTCCATCAAAGGAGACTGTGCCAAGCAAAGCCCAGGCCCCTCTCCTCCCTCGTGGCTCACCTCCTTCAGTGTGTCTTCTGTGGTGGCAAAGTTCAGGTTCTTGATGAATAAGGTACACCCAGGAAGGCTTTCCTCTTCTTCCTCTTCCTCCTCTTCCTCCTCCTCCTCGCCAGCTTCATCCTGTGCTGCTTTTCCCTCTGAGCTTTTTGTAGATTCACCTGAAACAAAAAGCCCAACTTTGTCAGATGTAACACAACCAGATATTTGGGGTGCATGCTCACTAGCCCAGTGAGTAATAATACTGCAGCAAAACAGGCCACTTCTCTGCTGGCTCTTTGTGGGTGGACAGACTGAAGCACACTCAACACACAGTACAGGAACATCTCCCCATGAAAACTAAAACACTGCCTGTTCCTTGAGAGTAGAGACTTCACAAACCTGCTTCCCCAGACACCCTCATACCAAACCCTACAGCACAGCTGATGCTGTGCTCACACACAGCAAACTACATAGGTCTCTTCTTTATTAACACTCCCTTGGTGATGTTTCTAGGCTTATTCCTCCCTCTTTTTGTACAAGGACAGCCTGCATTGGGCTAGGGGTATGTTGAGACTCCTCCAGCTCCAACCCAAGAGCTGCCTCTCTCCATGCAGTTGCCCTCCTTGCCCCCAGCACCACGCAGCCCAAGGCTTTTTGGTTGAGTGGTCTGACCCTGACTCCAGCCAGCAGGATATTTGCTGACAAGACTCAGAAAAAAAACACATCACCTTTGAAGGAGGCTTGTTTCAGGAAAGAGGAGGGAAGAGGTTCAGTGAGACAGGGCAGGATGAAGACCTGGTTGGCACAATATGACTTGACCAGTTGCCAGTCACTACTGCCCAGCAGCTTGGTTGCCCATGGGGCAGGGACTCTGAGCAGTAGATGCCTCTGTCCTTAAGTCAGAAGTTCTTACCAGGTACCAGCCCTGCTTTGTTCTCCTCTTCTGGAGCCTCAAGGGTTTTTTTTGGTGGGGTTGGGCTGATGAACACACCCACTGGAGCCCATTCCAGATACAATGGCACAGAATGAAACTGCAACGACAACACAAGAGAGAAGTTAAAGGTGGAGGTCAAGGCCTGAAGAAAAAGCTCTGCTCTCAGCTTTATTTTCCTCTCACTCTGTAATGAGAAACAGCAGTGGAAAAGCTGAGCAACTTTTTCATCAGGCTAAACTTTCTTTCATCAAAGGAGTCTGTACCCAGGCTCACATGGGACCACAGTCTACTGTGTACCTCAACTCTTGTGTTACCAAAGGCAAAAGAAACTCTCTCTAATCCACTGTGGATTGCTAGATGTGCCACAGTCCCCTCATCCAGACACCTTCTGCAGGTCAAGAGCCCTACTCAGCCATTACCACATAAGAATGCACCAGTGTCATGGTTTAACCCCAGCCAGCACCATGCAGCAGTTTGCTCACCCCCTGCACCTGAAAGAACAGTCTACTAAATCAAGTGAAAAGGTATTACAGCACAGTAATGAAAAGAAATGGAATAGAGAGAAACAGCCCAAGAGAAAAACTTTCAAGTGCTGCCCAATGCAATTGCTCAGCACTCACTGACTGATGCCAGGGATCTGCCTCTCCCTACCAACTCCCCCCAGTTTATATACTGGACATGATGGTCTATGGTATGGAATAGCCCTGGGACTAGTTCAGATCAGATGTCCTGGCCATGCTCCCTTGCCAGCTTCTTGTGGCTCACACCAGGCCACTTGCTGGCAGGGTGAGAAGCAGAAAACCCTTTGATGCTGTGCAAGTGGTGCTGGGCAATAACCAGATCACTCTTGTGTTAGCAACAGGCTTTTCAGCACAAACCCATAACACAGCCCTGTACCAGCTACTAGGAAGAATCACAGAATGCAGGGGGTTAGAAGAGACCTCTAGAGCTCATCCAGTCCAACTCCCTGCTAAAGCAGGTCCCACCTAGATCAGGGCCACAGGAATGTGCCCAGCTGGGTTTTGAAAGCCTCCAGAGGAGATTCCACAGCCTCTCTGGGAAGAAAACTATCCCAGCCAAACCAGGACAACAGGGTGTCTCCCTAAATCCCAAGGACGGAGAGTAAAAGCAGTGGCTCTGGGTTAATTCACTTCCCTCAGAAGTCCTCTGCCACTCAACGTGTACCACGTGCTCCTTCCCACAGCCTCATGGTCTCCAGGCAGCTGCCCACCCCTCCCCACGCTCACCTTGGAGTAGGCCAGCTTGGTGAATGCTTGCTTGGCCTCAGTTGGCTCGAGGAACTCCACAATGGCTGTGATCCCTCCTTGTGGCAGCAGCACCCGGCCCAGGCTGCCGTGTTTGCCAAAGACATCCTCCAGCTCTGCCCTGCTCGTGTTGGCTGGGAGGTTCTTCACCAGGATCACCGTCTTACTCCGCTCTCCAGCAGCCTGCCACAGGCACAGAGGGAAGGAAGGGGAGGGAAGGAAGGGGAGATAGGATTTCAAACAGCAAAACCCAGTATCTTATTAACTGAAGATTTTGGATGTAACAGCTTGCTCTCACTCTACATCATCCCTTTCATAGAATCACAGTCATTTGGGTTGGAAAAGCCCTTTAAGCCTCTGGAGTCCAAGCCCACCACCAAGCCATGGTCCTCAGCACCTCAGCTATGTGTGTTTTAAACATTTCCAGGGATGGGGACTCCTCCACTTCAGTGGGCAGTCCATTCCAAAGTCTAACAACTCTCTAAGGGAAAAAGTTCTTCCCAGTGTCCAAGCTAAACCTCTCCTGATGCAACTTGAGGCCATTTCCTCTTATCCTATTATTCATTACTAGGGAGAAGAGACCAACTCCCACGTCACTACAATCCCCTTCTCAGGTAGTTGCAGGGAGTGATCGATATTTCTCTCTGCCTCCTCTTCTCCAGGGCTCAATGAGATCAAATAGCCATTTAGAAAAACATTTCCTCTAAGATCCACTCCCCAGTACAACCTCCCCTTCCATAAATATCATATATGAAGGTTTCAGGCCCAGATCCACCCTGCTATGGACACAGGACCCCTCCTTTGCCTACAGCAAGCTGAGCATCTCACTGGAAGCCATTGTACTATGTATTTCAACCAGCCCAAGGGCAGCTGCATTTTCAAATGGACACGTTTCCTAAGGGATCAATCCTGCAAGATGTTGAGTATTTATCAGAGAAAGCAGAGGAACTAGAGCATCCTATAGAAGAGATGGGTGCCCAGCTCTGCCTCCAGCTGGGCTGCTCACCTGACTGAAGGAATCCAGGCTGACTCCATTTTCAGTGAGGAACTGGCGAATCTCCTGGACCAGCTGCGTTTCTCCCAGAGCCATCCTCACTGCCACGCTGTCTTTACTGTCCTGCAGGCAAGAGTATCAGTCACCTGCTGCTCTCAGAAGCAAATGCAAAGGGAATTGGGCAGAGAGCTTGAAGGTAAAATGCTTCAGCTCCTCTGTAGCTTTTGCTGTTGGAGTCAGATGCTTTCCAAGGCAAAACAAAGCTTCCAGGAAGGATCTGAGCTCTAGGGTGCAAATTCCCCCATCAGCTTCTGTGTAGAAATGCAAAAGTGAGCAACAGAGAAGCAGATTGAGAAGGGAGGTTAGGGGGGAATCACTTTGTCTTCCAGTGACAAAGGGACTTGCTAGGCTCAGATCCCACATGGAGGCTATAGCACCATGGATGTATCAGCCTGCATGGTGCTCATTGATGCACAAAGACTAGGAAGGCCCTGAGCACCAAGGAAACAGATAGGAAAGGGATCTCCCATCCCAACTGATCAATAACCCCACTCACATGATCCAGCACACGGCTTTTGGAAGTGTTGTACTTCTGAGCAATGGCATCAGCCACAGCATTTGTCCCCACAAACAATGTGTTCCAGTTGTGAGAGCTGGAAAGAGAAGAGACAGGTTCAGTCACATGGTCCCTTCTCTGGGAAAAAAAAAAAAAACAGCTTTGAATGCCATCGTTAGCAGCCAGAGTGAAGAGTTAAGAGGGAAAGAAGGCCCTGGAAGGGCCAGGATGAGGGAGACATGACTGGAGAGACAAGAGGAAGGTGGCAATGCAGGAAGCTGAGCTCTGCTCCCCTACAGGAGTTACAGCTGGAAGTTCAGATGTTGCCCCAGAGGAACACATCTATTCAACCCATTTCCTAAAAGCACAAAGCTCATACAAGTAAGATTGTACTCTTTTCCCTTCAACTTCAAAGTATCAGCCTTCTTTCAAACTGATTTGGCACCTAGACAGATAAAGTTCCTACAAGTTTTAGTAACACAGGTGACCAAGCAGAGGAGAAAACCCCAGCTAACCTAAAGAATCACAGCATCAGACCAGCTTTTATTAGACAGCAGAGAAAAGAACTCATCCACAAAGCCATTCAAAACCATGTTTCTCTCAATTTCTGCTGAACTGCTAGGGCTACTTGGCACAGGGAATCAGGTGGGTAAGAGATGAAGGAAACAGTAGCTGCACAGCAACTGCTTTACTGCCTTTGGTAATCTACACAGCCTCTGCAAAACCCTCACATGCATTGGGAATGTGGCAGGTTGGGCTGACACCTCTGTACCTGGCACTGTTGGCTTTGTCCTTGGCCTCTTTTTGCTTCTTGTAGGAAGAAGACTCTTCTGCATCTGCATCTTCTGGTTTTTCCTTTTTGATTGTGGATGGTAAGAGATGCATCATTCTACCCTGGAAAGAAAAATGCAAGAAGAGGTTCAGCAGCTCTGAAACAATCCACAGAAGTTCATGAACTAAGCACGGTGGAGGAAATGTTCTGGCACATTTCCCAGAAGCTTTGGTGGAAGGAGGGAACCTTTCCTCCCAAAGCAGGTATTACTGCAAGTCAGAGTAGTCACACATTGTGAGAGACTGAGACTCAGATCACCTTCTTCACCTCTAGCTTAAGTTTTGGGACCTCTACCAAAAGCAATTGTTCCCGTGCAGCAAGTCAGAAGGGACTCAACCTGTTCAGCAAAGCATAGGAGCAAACACTTGGCCATGTTGCTAATAAACCCTCCCTACCAGCTGTGGTCCAACAGCACAGGGAAACCATCAGCCCCCCTACCTGGAACACTTGCCCATCCATCTCTGCATAGGCCTTCACTGCATGCTCAGGAATCATGTAGGTAATGAAAGCAAATCCTTTGGGTTTCTTGGTCAGTCTGTCTATAGGGAAATGGATCTCTGAGAGGGGTCCTGCAAAAGGCAAAGCTTTACATGAAGCATGTCCTCAGCCAGCCATCACACACCCTGAACTGGCAGCTCCTGGCCAAAGCTGGGAGCTGGGGAGGGTAGAGCAGCTCCGGCTATCGCAGAGGGCATGTAGTGATCTCTCAGCATGGAGGAGGCGGGGAGCTGGGGAGGGTAGAGCAGCTCTGGCTATTGCAGAGGGCATGTGGTGAGCTCCCAGCCTGAGGGAGGAGCTGCTGGATGCAGACTGACAAGGCAGACCAAGCAAAAGCACCCTGAGTTCTCTTGTGCACCATGTGGCAGCTCACAGGGCTTGGACACACAGCACAAACCAGGCAAGCTCTGAGCAGCTCCATTCACCTTCAGTTAGCAATAAACATTTCCACAACCTAACCCTCTCCTTTACCCCTCCAGGACACTCTAATGCCAAGAGAATCTTATTGTTTTTAACTTTGAGCCAAAAGGGGTAAACCTCAAGCTTTCACCTGACCTGTCAAACGTGGATGTGAATTTGGGGTGTGTCTCAGGGGTTCACCTCCTACCTACAGGATCTAGAAACTCTGCATGATGAGTATTTCATACAGCAGGTGCTTTTGGTTATCTTCTCCTCGTTCCCATCCCACCAGGACTCAGAGCTTACACTGACTGGCAAGAGCTTTTAACATTGCATCAGAGATGCAATGAGAGAGGTGAGAGCAGATACACACTGCAGCACGTGCCTCGAGCAAAGGGGCATGGAAGCAGCACCAGTTTCAAAGCCAAGCAGCCACACACCAACACACCAGGCAATAAAAGATGATGGGACTTGGTCTATATCCAAGAGATGTGAGACATAGAGCTTTGTTCATTTACACCTAGCAAGAAAACCTCTATGTATCTAAAGGAAAGATGTAGCCCTGCAACACCCAGTCCCACAGCAAACACTTACCGTACTTGGAAAAGATCTTCTCCAAGTCCTCCTCAGTGCTAGTAAAGGGAAGATTCCTGACAAAGAGTCTCCCTGATTCAGACAAGTCCTCTTCCTCCTCATCATCCCTCTTCCTTCTTTGCCATGGCTGGTTAACAGGTTTAGTGGGAACAGTTTCTTTTGGAGTATCCTTGCATCGGAACATCTGAATGCATCGTCCACCTAATCACACACACACACACACACAGGCACATCAGATGCTTCCTGAGCCCGTGGGCAATCACCAGCAATGGGCAAAGAGCCTGGGCTTACAGCACTGATACAAGCAATTCCAGTTCCAGAAGCTTTGAGCAGAACTCTGTCTGATTTAAAGAAAAAGCAGGGGAGAGGGAGCTGCAAGAGCTCGGTGTTGTAAAAGCCAGGACAACACTTGCCAGACAGTTCTGCAGTCTCCCTTCCTTTCAGACAGCTCCAGCCCTTCTGCCTGTGTCAACCTAGTGCACAGGCTTCCAAGGAGAGATTCTCATCCTGAACAGCATTTTTGCAAATATAGTTTTAGTAGGTCCACTAAGGAGTAAGCCAAGGACAGGTTTCAAACACAGGCTTACAGAATTGTTTGGATAAATCCCCTGTACTACCCCAACCAGATTGAAACAATGTCATTTTTACTCCAAGAGCAAGATACACTCCATGCACAGGTCAAAAAAATCCCCAAAGGCCAAAGAGCAACAAGCACAGCTTAGTCACTTGCCAATCTGTGCTGCTTCTGCCATGACACCTGGTTTATCCCATGTCAGTTGAGTGGAGGAAACCACCCTCACCATCTGCCTCGGAAAACTCAAACAAGGGGAAATACTTCTGTAGTGAACACTCCAGCAGCTGAGCACCCTCCCATCGACATCAGGCACAACAAGGAGAAACAAACAGCCCTTACCTATGTATTCTTTCCTTAGCTTCAAGGCCCTCTGCACTTCTGATTCACTCTTGAAGTCAACAAAGACATAACCTTGGAGGAAGGAAAGGTCCAACTGAGCATCATGTGGGGAACACACAACCACTAATTGGCTAATTAAGGGTGAATTGGGCTTTCTTTACTATAGATTCCTATAGATAAAGCATTCAGCTCCCACTGAAGTTTCAATCCAGCCTGAAAATGGCCAAGCTGCCTTTTAAAAGCTTATTGTCTACATACAAACCAAAGAAGCCTGACTTAACAGCTGAAGCAGGCTTTCACAGGTGTCTTTAAGAGCAAATAAAAGGTACATCCACTGTCAGGCTATGAAAGGAAAGAGCACACAGCACAAAGCTCCCTGCTTCATACTCTGCTGTGTGTGTCTCCAGTATCCGCAGGCTGTCAGACCACTGTGGCTAAAGACTGCTCTGAACCACACAGGTCAGAAAAGCCCCTGGGTGCTGCTACAGCTTTCCCAGAGGAAGAATGAGAGGCCTTTCCTTGGCATGCTTAGGAAGATTCTGGAGGCAGATCAAAGCACAGGCTCCTGCTGCTACTTTAAAGGGAGCACAGCCAACATTCCTCTGCCCAGGGCATCTTAGGGACAGCAAGTAGGGCAGGTGAACTGCAAAGTCACAGGAAGGTCTGCAAGAACCAGGCCATGAGCCAGCAATATGGAAGTGCAGATGACAGGAACAAAGGTGACTGAGAGGTTGCTGTAACTCACAGAGTCAACCCCTCCTTCCACATACAGATGTTACCTGTATTTTTCCCCTGGGTTTTGTTTCCTTTCCGGATTGCCACTGGCTTCAGGGGTAAGAAGAAGTCCCGGAGCTTTTGCTGCAGGAAGAGTTGTACTTGGTTGAAAAAGTTCTCAGACACAGAATCACAGAATCTCAAGGGCTGGAAGGGACCTGGAAAGCTCATCCAGTGCAACCCCCCTGCGAGAGCAAGACCACCTAGAGTGGGGCACACAGGAATCCATCCAGCTGGGTTGGAATGTCTCCAGAGCAGGAGACTCCACAGCCCATCTGGGCAGCCCCTGTCAGGGCTCCCTCACCTCAACAGGGAACAAGTTTTCCCTTGTATTTCTTTGGAACCTCTTGTGTTCCAGCTTGTCCCCGTTGCCCCTTGTCCTATCATTGGCCATCACTGAGAACAGCCTGGCTCCAGCCTCCTCACACTCACCCTTTATGGATTTGTAACCATGAATGAGGTCACCCCTCAGGCTCCTCTTCTCCAGGCTAAAGAGCCCCAGCTCCCTCAGTCTTTCATCACAAGGGAGATGCTCCACTCCCTCATCTTGGTGACCCTGCACTGAGCTCTCTCCAGCAGCTCCCTGTCCTTCTGAAACTGAGGGGCCCAGAACTGGACACGATATTCCACATGCAATTTCACAAGGGCAGAGCAGAGGGGGAGCAGAATCTCTCTCCACCAACTGCCCACAGCCCTTCTATCACACCCCAGGACAGCACTGGCTTTCTCAGGCATAAAGACTGAGGAGTTTTTTTATATACACTATAAAAAAAATTCCCCATGCACATTGAATATCTCTGCACAGAGCCAGTTCAAAAGCTTCCCTGTCTGCCCATACAGCCCTCCAAGCAGTTCTGGAAGGAGAAAGAAAAGCCTCTGCAAAAATCACATCAAGTTACCCACTGAGAACACCCTTGGGCCTCCCTTCCCAGCTCCAAAGCTTACCTCAGTGGTGTTTGAGGGGATACCACAAAGTTTCACTGTGTGTAGTGTGCTCCCTTCTGCTGAGCTGCCTTGGTCCTGCACACAAGGAGGGAGGAAAAATAAGAAGCTGAGCAAAAAAACAACAAGAATCACAATAGAACAAGCTGGTCTTGCCCAACAAGCAAGAGGCTGAAAAGTGGCAGAGAGTATCAAGAGATTTTCACAGCTGTATCACCCTGGGCAGGAGATGCCAGATGAGAGTGTGAGGTCTGACTGGGAGAGCCAGACCCAGTCACTAAAACTGGGTTGTGCAGAAGAGTGTTTCCTGCAGACTGAGATGGGCATGGGAAAACCAGAACATGCTCTGAGAAGGGCACAAGCAACACTTGTTTGGAAGTCCTGTCTTTGGAAACTCGGTCAGCACTAAGTGTAGATTCAATGAATGTTTTGCACAGCTCCTGCCCAGTGAGCTAAGAAGGCTGGTACCTCTGGGGTTCCCACAGCCTTGGAGCTCTCAGCAAATCCCTTGAGTGCCTGACAGACATCCCATCCTATCAAGCTCCTGATTTAGGTAAAACAAAAGTCTAATTCAGCTCTACCTCTAGTTTGGATCCTTTTTTCTTCTTTCCTGTTGGTGTCTCTTGTTGTGTTTGTTGGGCTTTCGGCTTCCCCCTTTTATCTGGGTGGGTGTCAATGGTTTCTGGAATGCCTGAATCCTCCTCTTTCTCCTCCTCACTTTCCTCTTCCTCTTCCTCACTTTCCTCTTCTGCCTCCTCACTGTCCATTTCTTCCTCTGAACTGGATGAGGAGGAAGAATCCTTCACCACTTTAGATTTCAGGTAATCCATATCTGAGAGGTCTTTGCTGGTAGCTGCCTTCTTCCCTCCTTTCTTTGCTGTAAGAGAGGAGAGACCAGAGAAGTTTCTTTTGCACACAGATGCTGCTGCTGTTCCCTCCCCAGCAGGTAAAAGCTGAGAACTGACACAGTCATGAGAAATGACCTTCCCCTCTCCTACTCTTTCCACAGGAAGGAAAGGCTTGAGAACAGTGCAGCAATTTTACCTCAGCCCCTCCAGACTGACAGTCTGGATCACTGTTTATACTTGTGTATGAAACCAACTAGAAAGGAGCTTGAGGAACTCCATGACAAAGTGTTTTGTCTCAATTTTAACTAAATGCTTCAAGCACATCCCAGAGAAACTTTTCAATGGTTCCTTTTAGTTTTGCAGGGAAAAAGACTGAGAAAACTGCTTCTCCAAAACACCCCTCCACATCCCACCAAAGATCAACTGATCACAACTACGTTTTAGTTACCCAAAGAGAGGAACATCAGGGGAAATGCCACTGATTCTGACAGAAAAGCATAAGGAAATGGCACATCAGGAGGGAGAGAGGCTTCAAAACCACATTCATCAGTGGTGTAAGACACACATCAGACTGCATCTCAGATTTCTCAGTCTAAGTTAGCCCACTAGATATTGTTTTCCTTTCAAGATCTAAGATACTGAACTCTGTTACTTCCCGTCAACTCTGACAGGTTGAAAGACACATCAATGTGTCCAGAAATAGGCATCAAAGGTAGAGCAGAAGAGTTCACAGACATCACCTCCAGGTTACTAAATAAACAGAAATCACATTCAGCTCTGGAAATCCTGGAGATAAAAGAAACTGGGAGAGCATCTAAGGGAAAGATCCAGATGTTTGCCCTGTCACTCTTCCCTGGACATGGACTTAAGGACTCAGGGGAAGGCAAAATACCATCCCTTTAATATTAGGCATTACATTTCCCCAAATCTGAGAACACAATCCTACATGCCCAGCACACAGAAGGCTTGTGCCTGAGAAATCACCTTCCCTTTGGAGACAGGGCTCTAGGTGAGGACTGAGCAGCATACAGGTTCTC
Organism: Urocolius indicus; assembly: GCA_013401255.1. NCBI lineage: Eukaryota > Metazoa > Chordata > Aves > Coliiformes > Coliidae > Urocolius > Urocolius indicus. Next base: position 95,264 of record WBNH01004368.1, read on the forward strand.
ACAGTCACCAGGACAAAGATAAGCAAAGGCTGAGAGTTCCTTTAGGTACCTTTAGCTTCCTTCTCCTCTTTGGAGGGTTCATTCCCATCCTCCTCCTCAGTCAATTCCTCAGACTCATCTGAATCAAAGTTGAGATAATCAGCTGCCGACTTTGATTTTCCCTTCTTGGGCTCCTCTGCCAAAGTGTCATTAGCCCAAGTGGCCACCTTAGACCTTTTCTGGTGAACCACCAAGAACTCCTGGAATGTCTTCTCTTCTTCCAGCTGTGGAAAAAGAAACCAAGCAGACAAGTTGTGAACACAGGCACAGGAGAGCTAGTGGTGAGTTTGAATTCAAAGACAGCATCCCATTTCTAGCAATGTAGCTAAAATCCCTCTTGGGGAATTCACTTTCCATTGACAAGGCAAAGTGCCTGAAAGTCTTTTCAAGATCTCTCAAGTCCTAATCTTCCTTTTTTTTTTTGCATTGGAGGAAGAGAAAGTACTTTGAAGGAGAAAACAAATCACTAAAGAGCAAAAAAAAAACCTACCAGTTAAACATGACAACACCCCCATATGGTTTGAAACCAGAACTGCAGAGGCAGGACTGTCCTGGCTGCAGTACCTGGGCACACAGCAGTAGCTGACAATTCAAACATTAGCCCCCAGTGTTGGAATTGTTAAAATACTGCTTAGTGACAGTAGATCAGGACTGTCACAGAGTTGGTCCCATCATATAACTTGCTTGAATTAACAGCAAGGGAAGCAGTACAAGAAAGAGCTATTAAGCTCTTGTTCTTAACACAAGCTATCAGGAATAGCAGGATTGTTATTCCACCTCAACTCACCTCCTTTAAGTTTTCTGTTGGATCTTTTTTCTTCTTCTTCTAGGGAAAAATAAGATTTGCAGAGAGGTTTGTGAGAAGCACAGCCAAGCTAATTTCAAGCAGCACAGTGGTACAGGGGACATGGATCTTGAGGCAGAAAATACCAGAACCAGAATCTACTGTCCCAGCTGCCCTGTCCCCTTCCTCACACACAGGGCTCCCCTTCTCTCTGCCAAATCACTGACATACCTCAGAGCCTCAAGGAAACAAACCAGACTCACTTTCTTTGTGCTTGCAGGAGCTGCACTTCCCACAGGTTTCTCTGTTTGCTTTTCTGGGGCAGGGATCTTCTGAGAGTGTTTACTCCACACTTTGGGCTTTGAAGGGTCACCAAAAGACCTGCACAACTCAACCTGAAAGGAATAAGAGCTTTAATTCAACAGTCTGTTTCTGTAAGTGCTGGGTAAGTCTCACTCAGGAACCTCTCTTCTAACCCTGACAGGATGGAGAAAACAGGACCTGACAGGATGAGGCACAGGAGAACAAAGGCAATTCATACAGATGTTCACTTTCCATGTTACAAATAGATGTTCACATTCCCTCAATGTGGGGAGCAGTCTGATGTGCTCATTTAAGCCCAGTCACATTACTTGTCCTACTGACTCTGAAGCCTCTTCTGCCCAGAGCAGCGAGATGAACAACTCGAACTGAAAGAATGGGCTCAAGTTCAGACAATGACAGCTCAAAATCTGACACTGCTCTTCCAACCAGACCTGAAATCCCTGCTGGGACAGGGACACAGCCCACCTGAACCCAGTACCTTCCTGAGACTCCAGCATTGAGCTCTGCCATCAGGCTTTGCATGTTTTGCTGCAGAGGATTTAGTTTTCAGGCTTTCTTGGCTTAGAGGCCACCAATAAGAACCATCCTTCAGCATCAAAAGCAGCTGTTTTGACAGAGCAACTCACTGTGATTCTAGAGGTGTCTATGAAGCTTTTGTTGAAGTGGTTCAGTGCTGTCTGAGCTTCATCTTCAGACTTGTAGCCGATGAAGCCAAACTTGCGGAACTTGCCATCCTTGGTGTACTTCAGGCAACAGTCAGTCAGGGTGCCAAAGGCACCAAAGAGCTTCCTAAATCGATCCTCCTGCAGCTGAGAGGGGAGGAAGCACAGCAGGAAGGGGAATCAGCCACCTGATGCAGCTAGAGCGATGCTTTGTAATCAAGTCCATGATAATGTTGTGTATCAAAGGGCTCCTGAAGTGCTGCAGGAATCACCTGGTGTTGGGGTAATGGCAATGAAAAGCTCCCACTCAGAATAAGAAAATGGTCAGGAGAGGAAGGGACATAAAGTACCTAATACCGTAAGGGTGAGTGCGGAGAGGCTGGGGCCAGTGTTTGTTGTGTGGTGGCCAGTGACAGGACAAAGGAGGAACAGGCACAGGCTGGCACACAGACAGTGCCCCTGGCACAGGAGGAGAAAGTCCTTTGGTGCTGAGGTGAGGGAGCCCTGGCCCAGGCTGCCCAGGGAGGGTGTGGAGGCTATTTCTTGGAGGTTTCCAAACTCACCTGTGCCCCCTGATGGAGGGAAACCTGCTTTAGCAGAGTGTTGGGCTCTGGAAGACCCTTCCAACTCCTACCGCTCTATGATTCTATGATCTATATATAACATTTACCAAAGGAGGCCTAAAGTATGCATGTTAGTGGGAATCACAGAATGGTAGGGATTGGAAGGGAGCTTTAAAGATCATCCAGTCCAAGCCCCCTGCAGAAGCAGGTTCACCTAGATCAGGTCACACAGGAACATGCCCAGGCAGGTCTTGAAGACTTCCAAGGAAGGAGATTCCACAACTCCTCTGGGCAGCCTGTTCCACGTGGAGTTGTTTTGGTTGGAAAAGCCCTTTAAACGGTTGCAGTCCCAGCCCTCCCCCTGCCCAGCCCACCACCAACCCCTGGCCCTCAGCCCCACGGCTTTGGGATCCCTCCAGGGCTGGGCACTGCCCCAGCTCCCTGGGCAGCCTGGCACAGGGGCTGAAAACCCTTTCTGGAAAAAAAGTTCTCTCCTAGCTTCAATCTAACCCCTCCTGCACCTGGGCCTGCATAAAGCACTGCCTGCTTTTCCACTCTAACTGGTCTTGAGAAGTTTCTTCCCGAATTCAAAGGCCCAGGTTCGTGTCCCCCCTCCCCGTTCTACCTCCAAGGATGCCTCCCACTCTCACGACCCCCACCCACAGCACATCTCAACGACTCCTTCCTTCCTCCACGACATTTCCCACCAAGATATCCTTCTCCCCCCACTCCGAATCGAAGCCCCTCTCTCCTTTTCGCTCCCCCCGCTCCTCACCACACCGAGGGCCCTTCTCCCTGCCCAGCAACCCGCCTTCCCCACAGCGTCTCCTCAGACCCTTCCTAGGCCCGGAACGCCCTTTCTACCCCTTAACCAACAGGCAGACTCACCCCGTTGGGCAGATTCTTCACGATGAGCCGCGACATGGCGGCGCCAGTAACCGCGTCGCGACAGAAACCAGTCACCGCAGCACAAGGCCCGGGCACGCTCAGCTTCCCCCACGCCGCCCCGTGGGCGCCGCCATCTTTAGAGCCGGGTCACGTGGTCGATGTGCGGCACTGCGCAGGCGCCAGGAGCGGAAACAGGCCCTCCCTAGCAACCGCCCCTAGCAATGGGGAATCCACTAGCAACCGACCCTAGCACCGGGGAACCCCCCCCGCAACCGCCCCCAGCAACCGACCCTAGCACCGGGGAACCCCCCCCGCAACCGCCCCCAGCAACCGACCCTAGCACCGGGGAACCCCCCCCGCAACCGCCCCCAGCAACCGACCCTAGCACCGGGGAACCCCCCCCGCAACCGCCCCCAGCAACCGACCCTAGCACCGGGGAACCCCCCCCGCAACCGCCCCCAGCAACCGACCCTAGCAACAGGACCCCGGCAATACCTCCCCCTAGTAACTGCCCCTAGCAACGGGGAAGCCCCCCTAGCAACCGCTCCTAGCAACGGGGGAACACCCCCCTCCTAGCAATCGCCCCTAGCAACCGGACCCCGGCAATGGCTTCCCCTAGCAACCAGGGACCCCCCCCCCAGCAACGCTCCCCTCCCAGCAACGGGCAGCATCGATGGAGCATCAGGGAGCAGGGACCGGCGGCGGCAGAAGAGATGCGAAGGCGATTAAGGCTGATGGGCAGAAGGGCGGCAGCGCCTGCCTAAGGGTCACCGAGTGCCCCCCCGCCAGCCCGTTGTTAAATCCCCTCGGGATCGCCTCCTCCCCAGTTCCTCCGAGGCGTGCGGCTGCAGCCCCCGGCCGGAGGAGGGAGCTCCGCACCCACCGCTGCCCCTGGAGCGGCCCCGAGCCCGGCAACGCAGCGCCCACGGGTGTAAAACCGCCGCGGGGGCTGTCGAGGACTTGGGTTTAGGTTAAGGGGAAGTTGCAGCGTGTCCCGGGCTCCCTGCTTTGCTGCCTAAAACCCACGCAGGAGGAATGGGAATGAGGAGCAAGCAAAAGTGGCTTCTCTCTGAGGAATAACCCAGCAGACAGTGGATGTTGTGTTGCAGAAACTCCCACGGGCAGACTAGGTCAAAGAGCATGGAAGGAAAAGCCCTGGAGGATTATTAAACAATGAAGAGGGCTCTCTCCTGCCCTGAACATCCACTGCTGGAGGCAGAGTGCGTTTTGGGGAACTATTGGGACTATTCAAGCACCTCCTCTTGCTCACAGCCCTTCAGCTCTGCTCATCTTACACAAGGCTCAGCAATCTGGATCTAAAGTCTGGCTTTACATCCTTATTCCCAGGGGAAGATGCTCAGGACAGCTCTCAGCACAGCCCTCACTAGTTTTTCACCTCACTTTGCCTCCACACCTGGTTTACCACAGCGATGGAGGTTGCCTTTGCCCAGCCCACACCACCCTGGAGGCACAGAGGTCTCCACCATCAAGGGCAGGGGCACCATCTCTGACCACCCCTGAGGTGGATCCAGCTCATCCCAAAGGCTCAAAGCAGCAGAGAGCACAAGGCAGCAAGATGCTCGAGGGAGGGCAGCCCTGCAACCCAGCCACACCACTGCTGGGACTGGGATGCAGGCTTATTAACTGGAGAGTCCAGCTTGTGCCCATACTCTTCTGCCAGCTGAGCAGGGAGAGAAGCACTTGCCTTTTCCAGGGAAGGAAAGCTGGGGCAACAGCCAGGCTCAGTGCACACAAGACAGGAGAGGGTGAGATGCTGCTGGGACTGTCATGTGATGCCCTGATCAACAGGAAAATGCAGAGCACAAACCAACCACTCACCCCACAGCCCTCCTGGGTACCCCCAGTCAGGAGATGCTCCTGCTCCCATTCACTTAACCCTTCAAAGAAGTCTCTGCAAGGTACTACAGACCCAGCTCCCTCCCCTCCTCGCCCTCTGCTCCTGCCTTGTCCTTGGCCAGGCTGTCAGAGCTGTCACTTGGGATGAAGGCTGGCACTGACAGGGCTGCACTCACACCATCACTAACACATCCAGACCTTGCCCTTGTCACTCCCATCCTCTCCAAGACATTTGCCCTCCTCTCTCCCCCTCCCCATCTCCTCCTCACCTGCTGCTTATGGCCAGCAGCAGTGCCCAGCTCCTGCCCACACTGAACAGACAGCACTGTCCTTGCCTGGGCACTGCTGGGACAGAACTGTACCCTGGCCACAGCCAGATATTCTGCTCTCAGTGAGTCCTCACCACCAGCCACAACTTCACCTCGGGCTCAAATTTCCTTCCTCTGAGTCTCTCCTATAAGTGGGGTTGATTTTCCCCAGGTGAGAGCTTGGCCCCAGCTCTGGGATGCTGAGTCTGTGTCCTCTGAGGGTGTTGGGGACCACAAAGAGACAGTTCTCACCAGAAGCTTAGGAGAGAGGGGCTTAACCGAGTCAGGCTCTGGGCCAGATACCCCTTTTGACTCTTGATCCCAGCAAAGAAGCCCCAGTGTCTGTGTGGGGCACAGGTTTTACAGAGTCCATGGAGATGCTCAGCTTTGCTAATGTTACTTCTTTGAAAACAACATGTTTTCTCTCTCCCCAAATGCAAAGATACAACACAGAAGCACAAGCTTCATCAACATTGCCTTGAGATTTTGTTTCCTCTGTGGTTTCTGCTCCCCAGGGTGGGTCAAGTCAAGCTTTTGAGTTTACAAATGTGAGGGTTGAAACAGCACTCTTTCTGGAAAACTAGAGATTCAGGGCCATCAGAGAGATAAGAGAGTTGCTTCTTCAGCAGGTGGTTCTGCTGGTCCATGGCAGGCTCATTTCTGATCACAGATCCCAGCCCTAGGTAGACAAGAAGGGAAACTGAGGCCCTGTCTTGAGAAGAATTCAAAGGAGGTTTTGGGAAGCAGCTCTCAGTGCTTGAATCTCTGTCTTGAAGATCATTCTTAACCCTTGTGCTGCTGGCACACAGCACAGGCATAGACAGGCCATTGGGATGGCTCACTGGTACAGGGCCAACAGCCAGGGCCAGGGAAGAGACTCAATAAATTTGGGTGGGTTTTTATATCCCCAGTGAAACCTATTGTCTTTCACCAATATCAGTGTGAGAAACTCCTGTCCCAGTGCCACCAACTGTCCCCACAGCAGTGCTGGGCCTCCTCCTGGGGAGGTGTCCCCAGCAGTGGATGGGATGGATGCAGGTGCCCACACCACGAGCTCAGCGGGGAAGTGAAAGGAAAAGCAACTGTGCCCAGCTTTTTGTTTCTTACACTGGCTTAAAGCAATGAGAGGCAGAAGGTAAGTGGGAAGTGATGTGCCCAACCAAGGTGACCCATCAACCCAGAGCCAGGGTGCTGTCTGCAGACAGACTCAGCTTCACCATCCTGTCCCTCGGTTTGCTTTGTGGCGAGGTGTCTGATGGGCTGATGGCAGGGCCTGGGTGATGACCCTCCCTTCACCTTCCCTCCTCCAAATCCCTTCCCCCCCATCTTCAGCAGAGAGAGGGGGGGACACAACTCTTTGTCAAGCCACTGCCAAAAGGAAGGGGAGGCTGTGGTCTCTCCCGTGGAGCTGTCAGAAGGCGTTAGGCGGCCGTGCCGGCGGCTGGCTGGACAGGGGGCTGCACAGCACCAAAGAGCAGGGGTCACCTTGCTGGAAAAGCCCTGCTATGGGCTGCCTGCAGCCAAGCAGCTGAACTTTGGAAGGCAGGGTTAGGGCAAGGGGCTGTGCTGTTGGGGGCATCTCTCAGTGGGAGAGGCAGGTGTGCATAGAGATGGGGGGGAAAACGTCCCTGATACTGTGCTCTGGGAGGTGAACACACCAGGGGTAGAGTTGCTCATTTCTGAGCACAGATCCCTCCCCACTGGGCAGACAAGAGGGAAACTGAGGCCCTATCTTGAGAAGGCTCAAAGGAGGTTTTGGGTAGCAGCTCCCAGTGCTGTCCTCAAGACCATTCTTAACCCTTGTGCTGCTGGCACAGAGCACAGGCAAGGGATCCTCCATTGAGGTGGAAAGAAAGCAGCTGCTGCAGCCCCCCTATATCCCTATGCACTATAAAAGAGAGGTCAGATGCAAACTTTACTGTGGTCTTTAGAGAGAGGTTTCTTTTGGTCTATAGACCCTGTGGTGTCCAAAAGAGGTACCAAAGGTTTCTCCCCAAGATGCCAGAGCACAGCCTGTCACTCCTGCCATCCTGGGCAGGCAGAGCTGTGACCCTGAGCTGGGATGGCTGCTGTGGTGACAGCCCAGCCTGCCCTCCAGTGCCCTGGGCTACAGGCAGGAGAGGCCAGCCCTGCCTGAGAAGGACAAGCACAGCCCCCAGGAGCCCTTCATGCCTGTCTGATCAGGAGGTCCTTGGCTGCTGCTGGCAAAGGTGAACAGGGAAGGGAAGATCCATTTGAGCCAGGGTCACCCTTGCTGGGACAGCATCCCTAAGGCAGCCTTGTCATCAGGCAGTCATTCTAGTGCTTGTGGGATGCTGTCAAGCAGGTTTGGGGGCTGTAGGCTGTGAGTGCACCCCTGTCCCTTGATGGCAGGAAGCACTATTGGCACTTCATTTCCTCCACACTCAGATCTTGAGTCCTTCCCTTTTGTGGTGGATGGGGATAATCAGCAAAACTCAGCCTTGAGGGATTACCACAGAGGGCTGTAACCTGACTGAGGACCCACATATAGCAACAAGGGCTGGATGTGACCCAGCAGCACTTACCTCCTGGTTCTGGTGTGCTGGCACCCACTGAAGCACTCTAATAACATCACCATGGGGAATGCTGCCCAAACCTCCTTGGTTCTGCTACTGGAGACATGAGCAAAGACATCTGGACCCTCCTGGCATGAGCAAATCATCCTGCCTGGTCCTGGAGAAATGAAGCAAAAGGCTGCTTTATCAACAGAGTTGATGCTTGGAAATGCAGCACCCACTGCAGCTGCCCCCTGTGTGCTGGCCAAGGTGGGCTCAAGGGAGGAGCAGGAGCACAAACTGCCCTTCTCAAAGGATTCTGCCCGGCCTGGTCTGCCAGACCTTCTGCTACAGGGGGCAGATGCTTTTGCCCTTGCCTGGGGGCTGTGTTGCAGTGTCACCGTGGGCAGCACAACGTGGCTTTCAACCAGACAAAACCTCACCTGAATCTGTCACCACAGCAAAGTAAAGGGATGCAAGCACATCCCATAGTCCTGCTCTCTTTGTGGCTGCAGTTTTGGGGTGGAGATTATGTCTTTTCCAAGTCTTAAAGCTAAACTGTAGTGCTGAGTAACAAGAAGTGGGTGTGAGGATCAGGAAAGGCAGGAGACGTTTTCCCTATCATACCTCTGACCACAACTGAGCTGCTGATGCCAGCTGGGCTTGCTGTAGAGAAGGATTCAGAAGGGACTTGGAAACCCAGACAGTACAAGTCCTTTGCATTACAAGAGATGGGACAAAGGGATGAACAATAAATCACCTGCCAAAACACAATTAACAGGACCTTGCTTACCCTGAAGAAGAGCCACCACCATGGCGAGTCTCAGACCTTTCTCTCCCTTTCAAGCAGCTGAAGCTGGTGGCTGGGAAAGCCAGAAGAAGTGGTTTCATCCCTCCCATGGTAAATCCTTCATGGCATTGCTCTGCTCATGGGCTGGTGAGGATCATCACCACATCTCCCTAGCACAGCCATCCATGGCTCTCCTGATGGGGCTGTGTGGACTTTGACATTGAACACACACACACACACACACACAAACTGCTGAGATCAGAGTGGTCTCAGAAAGCTTTGTCCAGCTTCCCCCCCTCAAGCCATGGCAGATGTTGGCTGTGCTCACAGCTGCAGCTGGCCCAGGCAACTGCTCTCACCCACCAGTGATATCATTTCTTCCACATAAGGTTCAACTCCTTCCCAGGCTGTCCCCAGGAAGACTTCAGCATCTCTCTTTAGATCTACAACAAACTCCCCACCAGCCTTTCTGAGGGCTGTGGGTGACCCTCTGTGACCAGGCCAGGGTAGAATGGTTCTGCCTCTGCTGCCCCTTGCCTGCTCTCTGCTCCATCCATCACCCTTTCCACCTCCTTCTGGTCCTTTGTATTGCTGGGTTTTTTAGGGGTGTGCCTGTGTGTGAATGGCCTATGGGGAGGGCCCAAGCAACAGCTGCCTTTGATCAGTGCAACATGTGGGAGAGGGAGAGCTGCAGGAATGCCGACTCCTGATCAAAGGTGGGAACACAGTGACAGCTGGGACTTGGCAAAACCCCATCCCTGCTGGGGAGCTGGGGCTTGGACCAGCGACCCACACAGGCAGGCTGGGCCTCAGCCCATCCCTGGAGCCCATCCCTGGGCCCCATCCCTGCCCTGCTGCAGGAGAAGGGGCAGGAGGGTCACTCCTGCCTACCCTAAGGAAGGTATTGGCCTCTCTGCACCGAGGCATGCAGGGGGATGCTCATTTCTTTTGCCCTCCATAGCTACATCCCTGCCACTGCCAGCATGTCCAGCTGCCTGGTACACTCCAAAGCCTGCAGCTCCCCTGGGAAGGAAGTTCCAAAGGGAAAGTAGTTCAGTGCTGCCCCACAACCTTTACCACCTCCATAAAGATGAGGTGAGGGCTGAAAGGCCACTTGCTGTATGAGCAGTTGGGAGGAGAAGAGAGGACAAATGAACCCCCCTTCTGAGAGACACCTGAGTTTGGGGACAGCAAGGACATGGCTGGCAGCCTCCCCTCCATCCCAGGCACAGCAGCCTGATTTGTGGGCTAAGCCCCAACACTGAGCCTGTCACATGTCACCTTCCCCACACTCTTGTCTCCTGATAACCTTGATGAGAAGCCCATCAGCATTGATCAGGTGGGCTCAGGGAAGGCACTGGGCAAGGGGGAGATCAGCTTTCACTCCATCACACTGCTCAGCTCCTCCCATGGGAACCGAGTTGGTGGAAGAGGCTGGCAGAGGCTCTTCCCAACCTCAGCAAACACTGCAGCCAGCAGAAATAACCCCAGCTCTCATGCCCAAATGCTTCCTGCACCCTCTTGCCTCTCACCAAAGCTTCCTCCAGCCCATGGCTATTTAAGTATTGCTTGGCTGAGGCTCCTCTGTCACATTAAAAGGGGAAGCTTTTAAAAAGGGTTGATAAGGGTTACTCCAGCAGGGTCACCTCATCTCCCCAGGAAGGGTCACAGGTCGCTTCCTCACTGCCCACTGCCTGATAATGAGTCAATCAAGGCCTGGCTTATGGAGCCAGCCTTTATCAGCAAACCCTGGGAAAACAAGGACATGAGGATGTCTGCTCATGCACCAGGCTGGGAGATCCAGCAGGGATGAGTCTTTTAAGCCCAAAGCCCTCTATTCCCACAAGAGAAGTGATGGGGCTGGCACAGGGCAGGGGAAAGCAGGGGGGAAATTGGGAGGCAAAGTGTGGTGGGATGAGACCAGCAGCTCAAAGGTTAAGCTCCCAGTTTGCCCCAGAGTGGTGAAGCTCTGTGCTGCTGCGTGTGTCCACAGAGCAGGTGGAGGAGCTGCCACATCAAGTGGGAATGACTGAGATGTCTCACTCCAGACCAGGCAGCAGTTAGGGAGGAGCTCAGCCTCAGTTCTGCACTGAAGGGACAGGTCAGTGCTGTGCCCTGTGTAACACCCTCTGATCCCACAGATCACAAAGGGCTTTCTCCTCACCTAGTAACGAACCAAAGACCCTCAGTGTCCATCTACAGTCATGGCTGCACAGAGCTCCTCGTCTCAGCACTTGGAAGCTGAGCATGAAAGCCAAAGAGCAAAAAAGAGAAACCGAGGCACGAGGAAGGAAAGCCTGGGGACACAGTCAAGCATGTAGCTGCAGCCTCCCCTTGCCATACCTGGACTATTTTTGCTCCAGCACTAGGACTGACCCAAGGATCACACCAAGATGGTTGTTGGGGGGAACTGTGGAGGTGTCTGGAGGCTCCCCAAGTCACAGAAATGGTCCTTGGCACAGGAGTGCTGCTGCCCCATCCCATCCCAAGAGGGCAAACTGGGCACGGATGGGGAGGATTTAGGAGAGCAGAGGCAGCAGCAAGGGGCAGGAGACTATGGGAAGGAGGGGAAAGTACCAGGCACCATAGAATCACAGAATCTTTTTGGTTTGAAAAGATCTTTCAGCTGCTGCAGTCTCAGCCTTCCCCCTGCCCAGCCCAGCACTAACCCCTGGCCCTCAGCTCCAAGGCTTTGGGATCCCTCCAGGGCTGGGCACTCCCCCAGCTCCCTGGGCAGCCTGGCACAGGGGCTGACACCCCTCTCAGGGAGACAGTTCTGCCCCAGCTCCAACCTCAACCTCCTCTGGGGCACCCTGAGCCCTTTTCCTCTTGTTCTGTCACTTGTTACAGGGAGCAGAGACCAACCCCCAGCTCCCTGCAGCCTCCTTCCAGGGAGTGTCAGAGAGTGCTCCTGTCTCCCCTCAGCCTCCTCTTCTCCAGGCTCAACACCCTCATTCCCTCAGCCCCTCCCCAGCACCCTTGTGCTCCAGCCCCTTCCCCAGCTCTGTGCCTGGCTCTGGCCACGCTGCAGTGTCCCTGTGGCAGTGAGTGAGGTGCCCAACATTGAACACAGCCCTGGAGCTGCAGCCTCCCCAGGGCCCAGCACAGGGGAAAATCCCTGCCCTGCTCCTGCTGCCACCCCACTGCTGATCCCAGCCAGGGTGCCCTTGCTTCTTGCCCACCTGGGCACAGAGCTGCTGGCTCCTGTTCAGCCACTGGCACCAACCCCCCAAGTCCCTTTCTAGCACCTCTAGCCCAGCCTGGAGCTCTGCCTGGGGTTGTTGTGGTCCAAGTGCAGGACCCAGCCCTTGCCCTTGTTAAATCTCATCCCATTGTCCTCAGCCTGTCTCTGTACTGCCTTGGAGCAGCTTGAGAGGGTGACAGGCCACTGCTGACACCTCGTGAGAGCTGCAAACAGCCAACAGTGACAGCACAGGGAGGGCAGGATGGGATGGGGATGGCTGTGGCGCAGGGCCTGGGGCAGCCCAGGCCATGGACTCACTACCTAACTGGACTGAACTCCCTTCCTCAGCCTGTCCTGCACCATATGCATCTTGCAAACACTTTTGCCTATCAGAGAGGCTTAGCAGGCTGAATATTGAAAGCACCTGCCTCCCTTGGCCAGGAATCAAAGGCCCCAGTACTGGGATCCTGCCACTTGCACAATTCTACCCAACCAAGAGCATAGGGCACCCTCTCTCCTCCTCCTCACTCCTTCCTCAGAGCACAATGCAATTAAAATAAGCAATGCCAGATGGTTTATTAACAACTACAGAGCTGGGAGCCAACACTTGTTTTCTTGTTCCAGCACAAAAGCATCAGAAGCAGGTCTATCACAGACACCCCCACCCCTGCAACAGGGCAGGGCAGCTTGGGTTTGTTTGGGAACATGGTGTGCTGATACTGCAGTCATGAGTTCAGCAAGGGCAGAGATGGGATTAGGTGAGGTTGTGGCATTGGAGGAGGTAGTTAAGGCAGAAACTGCCACCTGGGTTAGTAGTCATCTGCTGGAACATGTGTGTGAGGAGGAAAGGCTGCAGGACCTGGGGCTCTTCAACCTGGAGAAGAAAAGGCTGAGGGAGAACCTCATCAATGCTGATCAATACCCAAAGGGTGGGTGTGGAGAGGATGGGGCCAGTGTTTGCTGTGTGGTGGCCAGTGACAGGACAAGGGGGAACAGGCACAGGCTGGCACACAGGCAGTGCCCCTGGCACAGGAGGAGCAAGTCCTTTGGTGCTGAGGTGAGGGAGCCCTGGCCCAGGCTGCCCAGGGAGGGTGTGGAGGCTCCTTCTTGGGAGGGTTCCAAACTCACCTGGACGTGTTCTTGTGCCCCCTGAGCCAGGGGAACCTGCTTTAGCAGGAGGATGGGGCTGGAGGAGCTCTGGAGGTCCCCTCACTAGTGTAACACAGCCTGGCCTGCAAATCTGAAGCATTAAAGGAGAAGCATGGGAATCCTATGATTTTCACACTGGATAGAAGAGGATTTAGGGATTCTTGGGCATTTAAAGCCATTAGGGCTTTATCTTCCCACACCAGCTCCTCTGCTGCAGCTTCAGAGCTGTTGGTGTGAAGCATTTCCTTGCAGAGATGCAAAAGCTCACATTTTTTTTTTTTGCAAGGGATTCCAGTCCTGTGGATGCCTTTGTACAGCTCCAGCCACCCCCATGACGGGAATCTCCATCCTTCCTTCCAAACAGGAAAGCTTCTCCCAAGCCATTGATGCCAAGAACACCACAAAACCTGGCTTCCATGTCATCCAAAACCTGCCAATGAACTAGTCCAGCTCCTCAGAGGAGCTCACCAGCCCCCTGCGTCTGGAAGCAATTGCAATTATTTGCCTGTTGCTCTCACATCATGAGGGACAGTTCCCCCAGCACTGAGAAACAGCCTTGGACTTGAGAAGGATGCTGTGGTCCCACATACGGTTACTCCCAGCACTCCCACCACACTGGAGAGCGCAGCAAGACACAACCTTGTCTGCAGAGGACACATCATCTGCAGCTCATCCTCTGCCGACATGCAGCTGAGGCTGACTACTGTTAGGAGAGCATGCTGCATCTCCCAGGGTTGGCACCATGCAGAAGCCAGTGCAAGGACATCCATCCAGTTCTTTCACCTGCAGAACTCCTTCCTCTGCTACACTAAGCACTCCTGGAGGAACCTTTTAGTTGGAAGTAGCAGTTTCATACCACTTGGGAGGTGTTAATACCCTCTGGGTAGAGCCAAACATCACTTTGCCCCTTCCTTTCCCTGCAGCTTGGCCTTCAGCATCATCACCACCACCACACCAGTGTCTCTCTGAACTGCTGCAGCCCAGGACTGCTCTCTGCAGTGTTTATAGCCCCATAAACCACCTCATGGGCTTCTCACCAGACATCTCCAGCAGTTTATAAACCACAGTGGGTTTCCCCACTGCTGTGAGGGGCAATTTTGGTACCTTTTTAAGTCTGGTGAAGCATTGCAGCAGAGCAAACCAGCAAGGGGATGGGAGCAAGCTGTTCCAACGGCGCACTGAGCTGCAGCTCCCCTCCTCCTCCAGCACACAGGCTTGGCACCCCCCCCACAAAGCCCCCCCTTCACCCCCAGATGCTGAGTGAGCAGGCTCCCAGAGTCAAACAAGTTGTTCCTCATGTTCAGGTGGCACTGCCTGTGTTCCAGCCTGTGCCTGTTCCCCCTTGTCCTGTCACTGGCCACCACACAAGAAACACTGGCCCCATCCTCTCAACACTCACCCTTTAGGTATTGATCAGCATTGATGAGGTTCCCCCTCAGCCTTCTCCAGCATCCTCAGGTCCTGCAGCCTTTCCTCCTCACACACGTGTTCCATCCCCTCAGCTCTAGACTTTCTCCAGCAGTTCCCTGTCCCTGTTGAGTGCAGGACTGGACATAGGACTCCAGATGAGGCCTCAGCAGGGCAGAGCAGAGGGGGAGCAGAACCTCCCTCATCCCACTGCCCATAACCCTCCTCAAACCTCATCCCACCCTGGGCAGAATGGTGGGGGTTTGGTGCAGGGAATTGGATCTGAGCTGGATAGGATGCTCCCCACAGGGTCCAGTGTGCAGGGGAGGCATGAAAACCTGCAGAGATGCTCAGCCTCCCTTTTCTTGCAAGGTGGGGCTGCAACTGCAACTCTTCCTCCTGCAAAGGCATCTCATGCAGTTAGTTTTGCGGCTGGCAAGGCTGGCTGTTAGAAGCTGCCAGGCAAGGGGCTCTCTGAGTGAGGAACTACAAAGAGGGCTGACACCTCTAATGAATTACAGTAATACCAGCTCAGGGTGAACTCTAAAGTGCCTGTTTACACAATCACTGACCTCCCTTCACCCTCTCTTTGGTGCAAGTCCCCCCTGCCTTGATGGATCACAGCTGAATGGAGGCAGATCCCAGTGTTTATCATCTCCCAGCTTGGGGCAGGGAAGAAATCAGAGTGTTTCCTGGCACACCAGCCACTGCCAGCAATGAAATGCCTACCCAACACTTGCTCTGAGAAACATCCTCTGCATCTGCTTCTGGAAACCCCTTTTTACTGGGGAGGGACCATGCCCAGAGGTGGCTTTTGCAGCATCAGGTACTGGGATGCACAGGCATGACCCTTGTATGGGGCAGGAATGGGAAGCAAGAAGAGCCCAGGATTGATTCTCTTGGCCAGCAGACATCTCTGGGAGGGTTACTCTGAGTTTTCTCCACACCTTGTGAGTATTTCCCTGTGTCTTCGTGCTCAAAGGCTGGGCCAGTTCCTGAGTGTCTGGCTCAGGGATTCTGTCACTGCTGCTCCCTCTGACCAGCTCAGTACCAAGCTGGAGGAAAGGGCTTCAAGAAGCCCCAAGGTCAGTGTAAGGGTGGAGAAACTGGTGTTTAGCTCAATGGGGTGAGGGGAGAAGCCAGCAGAGCCAGGAGTTCCTCCATCCACCACGTGTAATGCCTCTAGCCAGAGCCTCCCCCCTGCCAGCAGAGCTCCTCACTCTGAATCAAATCCGGCTTGTGAAGGGTAGATGAGGATCAGTCCCCAGCTAAGGGAAGGTCAGATATCCTCATGCCTCTGCTCAGGTTCATACACAGCAGCCCCCAAACCTTTCTCCCTCTCTACTGATCTCCTCTGCAGTGCAGGCAGAGCCTGGTGAGCCACCACAAATGTTCCCACCCTCTGGGCAATCCCATCCTGTCCCACCTTCATGTCCAGAACAGCCAGCCCAGTACCTGAGAGCAGACCTACACATGCAGGAGCAAGGGACCGGTGGAGGCTCTCGGGCCCGTCTCCTGCCCTGTGCCATCATAGCCACAGTCATAGGAGTACCTGGGGTTGGGAGGCAGCTGCAGCATCACCCTGCCAAAACCACAGACACAGGCAATGAGAGCTCCCAGCAGCAGATAAACAGCCAACACTGATGCCAGCTCTGCCCCACACTGCAGCCCAGCTCTGCTGAGAGGAGAACTTGGTTATAGGATGGGCTGGGAAAGGCTTCACTACAAACAGGCAGTGGGGAGGAAGGGCAGGGATGCTCTTTGCCAGAGCCACTGGCTGCTCTCACACGTGCCTGCACTCACTGTGCCACAGCTTACTTGAACCCTGGCAGCAGGGGATGGTGTTTAATACAGCCAAGCTTTCCTTCCTCAAGCACTCAGAGGATGAAAACTTCAGTGCTGGCCCCTGAGGAAGGTCCTTCTCTGTTTCCCTGCTTGCCCTCCAACCTCTTCATTTTGTTCCAGAGTTATTTTTGGAAGTAAAAGCTTTTTTCTCTGCCCTTCCCCTGCCCCCCATCTTCCTGCCAGCCAAAGTGGCACTTGAAGCATCCTGCCTACCCAAGCAGAAAAACGGTGGCTGGGGCAGGGTAGAGTTAAACCTTCCCATCTGCAGAGGAAGCAGGAGGCCTTCTTGACTCATTAACCCTCCATCAATTAAGCTGCTCTCAAAAGTCACTATGGGAAGTATCTGCCCTCCTCCCCACAAGGGTCCATGAGGGGGGGAGAGGAGAGCCACAGCTCTCAAAATAGGGGCTCACCCCATTTCTCCTTCCCTAGAGCACTACAAAATCCACTTCATTCATTTCACTACAGCATTGAGATACCTTCAGCTCCCTCCTCCCCATCATACACAAAAGCTCAGCTGCACCCCCAGTCCTGCTTCCTCTTGTAAAAGTCAAGAAGATCCTGCTCCAAAAAGCTGTGGAAACTCAAACCAGGGACTGTGGAGTACCAAAAACAGAAGGTAAAGCCTGCTCCATGCTGCTAACAGGCAGAGAAGGGATGTCTGAGCCAAAGAGCAGGAGCTCAGTGACCTACAAGCACCAAAACCCCCAGGGTCACCTTACTCCTTGCTTGCTGCTGGAGCTTCTCTGCAGCACTGGGTGCCCAGGGGCAGGGACATGCCAGGGACACACTGGGCATTGCCAGCTGCAAAGGCTGAGGCTGCTCCCATGGCAGCTTGGAGAAGGGAGGTCCCTGCCACTTTTGGGGATCAGGATGGTGCTGGGAGCCAGAGGACAAACCATGCTCAAGGGGATTTTTTTATTCCTCTACAGAATAAGCATCAAGAGCAAATTCCTTCCCCATGTCTCAAAACAGTAGGGTGGCAGGACCTTCTCTGCATGTCAGAGCACAGGGACAGGCACTGGCTGCAGCTTGGGCTGTGATGAACTGTCAGAGCTCTGCCCTGATGTTGTATCTCAACAACTGGGACTGAAACATATGCCCAAAAAGACAAAAGTCCATAAAAACCAGCAACAAAGGGCCAAGCCCAGACATGCAGCTGGCTCAGCATCCTCCTCCTCCTGCCAGCCAGCAAGGATCTGCTCAGACAGGGAAGCAACATATGGATGGAGTAACTGCTTCCTCAGCTGCTCGTGATCTCTGCTCAGGACACACCAAGTTATGTCCAAGCCATGGTGTTGAGCATCCCCTGATAGACAGCTCCCTTCTCCCTGAAGGTTTCCAGCCCCCTTTGAGACCTCAGGTATTGCAGTGAGTTCAGTGGTGAGCTCATGTTTGATTATAAAGACCCTGCACTGGGTTTTAGTCTGCTCTGGGTAGGACAAAGACTCACTGCAGAGCAGCAGGATGGACCAAACCAAGAACAAAGCCAGGAGAGCCTGGCTGGGTCTGAAAGTCACTCACTGACACAGATCATTTGCAAAGGGAGAAAAGTAGTATTTTAGCCTCTGGGGGAGCTGCCATCAGCTTCACCCTCCTGCCCTGGCTGAGGTCGGGCTCTGTGTGTGTGTCTGGGAGCCATCACCACAAGATGTCACCAGCAGCCTTTGTCCACAGCCTCAAGAGCCCTGCGGGGGCTGGGGCAGCCTCCCCCGAGGGATCTCCCCTGTCTTGCTGCTTCAGCCTCTGCCACATCAAGAGGGACCAAACTGCATCCCAGCCTCAGCATCTTCCTGTTTCCATGGAACCCCCTGGCTGCTGCATCCCTTGCAGAGTGCTCAGCACAGTACAGCAAGGCCAGCCCTCACCAGCCTGGTCCTGAACCTCTTTGAGAGACAGGAACATAGGATCCCAGCATGGTAGGGGTTGGAAGGGACCTTTAGAGCTCATTCAGTCCAACCCCACTGCAGAAGCAGGTCCCACCTCAATCAGGTCACACAGGAATGTGTCCAGGTGGGTGATGGTGATATGAAACTGCAGCAAGTGGTTCATCGTTCCCTGGTAAACTGGTGACCACTGCCCAGCACACAACAACTACTCCTGCTCTACAGACCAATAACAACACCCAGAAGATCACAGCAACTCTTGGAGATGGAAACAGCAATCCCAGAACCCTCAAAGCCCCACCAGCAATAAAAACACCCAGACCAACAGCATTTTGGGCAGCTGACCCTTTAGCAACAACCAACCACTGAGGAAAAATCCCATCCTGAGGCTCTTCATCCCTGACCTTCTCTGCAGCAACACATTAACCTCACTGCACACGCTCTTTGCTGCTCCAGCCAGAAGTGGGCTGCTGCTGAGTTGATTCCAGAAGCAGAGAGGTGGACTCAGCAAGGTCCCTGAGGGCTCTGTCCCCCACCATTGTTGAGCTCAGGTTGTGTTGGTTAATGGACTGGTTTACAAAGAGCACTGCTGTTGGAAGCCCCCTCAGTGCCTTATAAAAGGCCAGCATGAACAATAAGCCACAAGCTTGGCAAGTGGGGCTTTGTTGCTCTGCTTTGCAAATGGCTTATGGCTTGTTAAAACCCCTGGCTGGAAGGAGCAGTGCTCTGCAAGGCTGATTCAGTGATGTCTTTTGATACATTCAATAAAAAGCCCCTCACACTTGATTTCTTTCCCAAGGAATACTTGAGATTTGTTGCTCTGAGGTGTCCAGAAAGGAAGAATATTACTGGCCCATTAACAACTGCCCCTTGGCCTGGTTTTTCCTGGATTGGACTCCAAATTGGCAGTCAAAGCAGCCTTAAACATTTGTTTTGCCTCAGATGATTTGCAACACCCTGTAAACTTGGTGGCTTTTCACTCCCTTGCTGAGGGGATTGCTCCCATGCATTTTTCCACGTGTCTCCAACATATGGAGCAATAAAAACATCAACAATCAAGCTCCTAGCTGGTGTCCCAAAATGTTTTGGGGGTGGGGAAGGCTTGAGGAGGTGTGGGGCTCAGATCAGTGTGACCTGCTGGAGATTTGGGCCTGAAGGAAGCTCATGTTTTTATGAGGCAGGAAATTGCAGGCTCAGCTTGGGCTGTGCCACTTGTCCATCCATGGCCAAGTTCCACATCATAACTTGAGTCTTGGGGGAGGGAGCTGGATGAAGGGACAGATGGTGGCAGCATGGGAAGGTCACCCCCACTAAGAGGTGAGCACCAAGAGATGCCTCACAGGGATGGCCAGGAGAAGCCAAGTTAGTCATTGGGGAAAACGCTAAAGAGCTAGTCAAGGGAGAAAAAGAATCCACCTGATTTCACAGGATCTCAAGGGCTGGAAGGGACCTTGAAAGCTCATTCAGTGCAACCCCCCTGCCAGAGCAGGACCTCCTAGAGTTGGTTGCCAAAAAGCTGATGAGTTTGGAACAAGTTGCTGAGATTCCCCATTTCCTAGGGACTCAAGTGAGCCTGGAACACTTGTCCATGACATTTAAGAGCAGACACAGCCACCCTTCTGCAAGGTACCAGCTCTCCATGAAGCTGGTCTACCAAGGGCTTCCCTATCCAACAGGATTTATGTCACAGGGAGAGAGGGAGAGCTGACAGACAGGGATGTAGAAGAGAGGTGGAACTAAGTGATGGAGAACCACAGAGTTAAGGAAGAGAAGAAAACCAACATGCACCAAGCTATAGGGCAGCTGAGGGGATACCTGAAGAGCGCTCAGAGCATTTCCCTCCTTACATCAGTAGAAGAATTCAGCTATGCCCAAGTGTCCCCAAGTACATTTTAATTGCCTAAACATTTTACCAGGCTCAGAGACTTCTGGATGCCTCACTGGCTGCCTTAAGGTCTCAAATGCCTGCCTGGGCACTACCCATGAGCTGCAGCATGGCTGGCAGCAGTGATCCAAACACACTGGTGTGTGTGAAACATGTTAGACTGAGACACATTGGCACAGCCAGGGCAACATAAACCAGCACTCAAGCACCAGCAGGGAAATCCTCAGCAGGGCACCCCAACCAGAGGAGGCTAAATGCACCTATTTTCTCCTTAATTAAAACGTAGAAAGTTAATCAAGCAACTTGCATTCCCCAGCTTTTGGTCACTTGCCACTTCGATAAGGTTGGTTCAATGCAGGTGACTTGTAGAGCCTAATAACACTCCAGCAACAGCCCAAGGGCTCTTTCTCGGGGTTAGCAGAACAGGGAGTGAATTCTCTACCTCCTCTGCTCAGCTGCATGGTCACCAGGAGCCTCAGACCCACCTCCTTTTGCCCAGGCTGTCTCAGCTCTTCAGCACAGTGCCTATAGCAACCTCATCAAGTCCCTTTGAGCACCAGAGTGAGGGTAAAAAAAAAAAAAACAAACAACCTCAACACACCTAGGGACAGCTTTTGAGTCAAACAAGTCAGGAGCCTCAGCCAGTTGTTTGTAGCCCAAACCTTCCTCCATAACAAGATGACTGATTTCCCTACCTTGCTTCTCTCCTTGCACTGAGAAGGCATTTGAGGGTGACAAAACCCCACCATTCCTTTGGTAAAATCCCCATCTCCCTGCTCACTGCCTTCACAGCTGCCCTGGCTGGTGATGCTCCCTGCACAATGCTGCTGCTGGGACCCATCCCCAGTCAAACAGCCTCCAAGGCCCAAACAGACCTCAGCCCATGGCTGTGGGCTCAGAGAAGACACTCCACACAACTGTCTCAATCAGGCAAAAGGGAACAGAGCTCTCTTCCCTCAGCTGTCTTGGGGCAGGCGAGCTGCAAGGCTGGAGTTTGTAAAGTGGCATCCAGCTGTCATCACTGGCATTTGTCAAATGAAGTGACCACTCTTGGGACAGGTACTGTTTCAAAAGTGGACATCACTTTCAAAAAGTGCTAATGTAACAAGGCTGTCAGGTCCTGGCCTCAGGAGCAACATTGGTTTTCTCTGATGTTTAGGGGTGAGATAAGGCTCTGGCTGCTCCCTGGGAGGGATGTCAGCCTGAGCTGTTCCTGCCAGGCACTCACACAGCACACAAAGCTGCTTCTCCACAAATGTTTGATCAACAACCTCCTCTTCACATTGCTGCTACAAACAAGTTTCTCTGTGCTGGGAGTAAAGCTCCAGCCTGCTCAGCTGATCTCCAGCATCTCCCAAAGCCTTCATCTTCCATCTACAGAGCTGTGCAGGGTGTGATGGAGCTTGGGCAGACAAGGTGGGAGGCAACAAACTCTCCGTTTAAATACAGAGAGCAAAAGCTTTACAGAGTCAAAGCCTCACATATTCCAAGTTACTCCTGAAGAAATCTGCAAGGGATGGAGGACTTATCCACTTCTGCTCCTTACTCCAAGTGCTCTGCTCACCAAGGGCTGCTTCATCTGAAGCATTCCAGACCTTTCCCCAAAACTAATGTCCCTCTGGAAGCCAGAAGGGAAGGGACAAGCCTTTAACCCAGTGTCCACCATCTTCTGCCCTCAGGCAGAGTACAAGGCATCCAGCAACCAGAGCGTGACCTACACAAGGCTCATTGGAGCCCTTGTCTCTCTATTTAACACCACTCTAGCAGAGAAGTTGCCTTGTCTCTCAATTCTATGGTAAAGCCACCTAAAAGCTGTATGTCCAGCTCATTATAAGAGAAAGAGGAAACAAACAAACCCAAATCAGAACTAAAAACACCTATTTCTCCTTCCTGCTTTCACTTCTGGGGGCAGCCAGACCCCAGGGGAGAGACTTTTAGTGTTTTTAGAGATTATCCACCTAGTGTAGTGAGTTAGCTCCAAAAACGCCCCAGCTGGAACAGGAGCAAATCACTGAACTGTCTCTGCCTGATGAGGAGACTCAACGTAATCATCTTCATTAGGGTCCAGGGAAGAAGTTCCCTGGGCTTACCCAGGGCTCCACAGCAGCACACTTGCCTGCAGCTGCATCCCAGGCCATCCTATCTGCAGAGCAGACACTGATCCCTCAACACCAGCAGTGCCCAGCACAGAACATTTCTGCCCTCAGAATAACACAAACAAGCAAACAATAGCCTCCCACTCTCCCCACCTTACTTCCCAGTTGAGAAAAAGAAACACCACATACCTCAGAGCAAGCACATCTTGGCATCCCTCAAACACCAGCAGCACAACAGCAACTGCTCCCCTGACTGGGGCTTATATAGGATTTCCCACCCCAGGGAGGGAAAGTCCTGCCCCTTCTCTAATTACCAGCAGGTTTTGCAACTAATTAGCCTTCCTTCCTTCACTCCTGGGTCTTTACCAGCTGTGCTGCTCAGGACATCCCATTGTTTGTTAAAATCAGAGGGGAGGACTTCTTACTCGTGTGCCTGCTGTGTGGAGCCCCACAGCTGGGCTGCTCTGCATGGCTGCAACCAAAATGATGCTTAGAAAGTGTTCTCCTTAATTGAGGTGCCATTTATCATGCATAGTATAGCACATGACACTGAAATAGCAGAGACAAATGAAACACAGAGAACTAAAAGGGTGCTCCAGGAACACAGAGGACACCTAACTTCTTGTGCAGCCTTTGGATTGTTGCTTGATTTTACAAATGATTGTTTCAGGGGAATTTAATGGGGAGAAAGATCCATTCTAAGTCAGAACATCCTTTCTTTCCTTTGTTCCTATCCATGGGTGAGGAAATAGCTCTATTTATTTATACTAGAAACACATTTATTCTTTATTGATATAAGGAGATGATGATGGGATAACAGAGCTTGGTATTGAGCCTCAGGGGAAAAAGGGGAGTTAATTGCACCCCAGAGAACATGTCCAGAAAAATCATCTGAGTCCTTCAGCAGGATGCTGAGAACTCACCATGCACCAGCTCTGGAAGGGTTTGTGGTTCTGAGAGAGGAAAAGCTAAAGACTCAAAAGCTGAAGGCCTGCAGAGCCCAGTGAGGAAGGAGGCACACGTATTTAAGTGAGGGTGATTAACAGCTGGCACAGCCGGGATTCACCAGTTCAGGATCTCTTCAAACAGCAGCTGCATGTTCCCCGGGAGTCCTGTCCCAAAACCCAGCCCAGGAGCAGCATGTGACCTCCTTGGCTCTGTGATTGCTACTGTTCACCTTACAGCCCCCTAAAAAGCTACTTCTGGGATGAGTATGAGCTCTGAACTGTTCAGTACCCAAAGGCATCATTATCAGAGGCAGATTTCACACCAGGAGCCGTTGCCAGGGTGGGCATCCTCATGGGCTGGGAACAGGAATGCAGGCTTGAAGAGACAAACTTTCTCCCCTCAGCTCTGCCTTGGACTCTATCAGAGTTATTTCCTCTCTCTGTGCTTCTAGCTGTCAGTTCTTCACCCTTGCTGTGAGTGTTCAAGGCAGGAGTGCCTTGCACGATGGGTTGTGTCATGCTGGGTGTGATTTTAGGGTTTTAAGACACTATTTACATTACCAATTTGCAAGGGTTATGTATCTTTTGGTGGGGATGAAGACTCTGGAGATATTTCCTTGCCAGCAGGCCCCAGGAACATATTGACTGTGCAAAACCCTCTTCAAATTCTTCTGTGCAAAAAGTTCTGCTCATCTGGAACAAAAAGAAGAAACTCTATAAAGAAAAGGATGAGAGGGCAGAGGAGCTGGAAGAAGGAAGTGGATCTGTGAAAAGGCTGTGGGAGAAAACAGACCTCAAATACAGCTCAGTAAGGGTAGGAGGACATGAATCGTTAAGCTAACCTCCTCTGAGAGGAGGATGAGTTCACTCAGGGTCAAGAAGCCCAAAGGGGCAGATTGCCATGACTGAGACATCTCCGGGGGATGGAAAATCAGGAAGGATCAACCAAAACAGCACTGCAGGCACAAAGAATAGAGAGGGGAAACAATTTGGACCCAGGAGCTGGGCTGGAGCTGTGGGCTTGAGTCAGACAGGAAAGTCATGTCTGTTCATGGTGATTTTTATGGAAATTGTGAACATTAAACATCACATAGGAGCAAAAGTTGGAACCAGGTGGCCTAGGAGGGGAGAGATGTCAAAGCAGAACTGCAAGGCTTTCTTTTTAATGGCCCTTTTAACCACCCAATCATTAAGCTACTGTATGAGTTTTGGCTTCCAGCCATGGGAAACAGTTGATGCATCAACCCCAGGTCCTGTCCCAATGACAGCAGAGGAATGGAGCAGTGGGGACCAGCTGGAGCAGGGAGGGATGGGGCTGAGAGGGTTGTCACACAGCATCTCCCTGGCATCTTCTTCCAACTTCAGCTACAAAACTCTGTAGACTTGGCAGCTGCAGGGAGAAGGTGATGGTCTGCAAAAGGCCTGTGGTGTGGTTTGGGTGGATTTATTTCCCCAGTGTTATCAAGCAAAGAGAACTTGATCACTTGTGCAGACCTTTAGCCACAACTTGGGCCGTTTCTGAGGCCTGAATTGCTGAGCTGAGTGTGAGCTTTGCGACCTGATCTAGTTGAACCTGTTTCTGCAGGGAGGTTGGACTGGATGATCTCTAAAGGTCCTTTCCAACCCCTACCATTCTGTGATTCATTCTATGATTCTTTAAGCTTCAGATAAGCCACATTTTGGTGTTTCTCCTTGCAAGGAGGCTCTGCAGGCCCCAAGGAGGAGACAACGCACAAACTTCCATCACAGCTCCCTGTGCATCACCCCTAGCAGGCTAATCCCCCTCTTTCCCGTGCCACCAAGCAGCCTCAGACCACTTCCACTCCGCTCTGTATCCAAAAAAACCCATCTTTATCCTTTCTTTGGCACTGCTGCAGGGAAATCTCAGAGGCACCCACCCGGCCTGCAGCGCCTCAGCAAGGAGGCACTGCCTCGGCAAGAAACACCCCATTATTTAGCAGCTGTCAAGGTTAAACTAAATAACCCCAGCATGGGGAAGGCTGTGTGTTGTGTGTGTGAGCAGGAGAGGCAGAAAACATCTTCCCTCAGGCAGCCCAGGAAAGCACAAGCCATGAAGCAAATCCATTGCGGGCAGGTTGAGCCGCCGAGTGCTGGGGAATAAGGAGGAGCCAGGGCTGTGCTGGCAGACGCCGGGGCAGGGCCATGGGCAGACGAGCTCTGCCCATCCATCAGGGACCCGTCAGGCTCCCCGAGCCAGCCCAGGGATAAATCAAACCACCCGAGGGGAAGGGGGTGGAAGGGAGAGGGGAAAGAAGTGGCCGAGGGTGAAGGAGGTGGGAGGGAGGAGGTGGAAGAGAAACGAAAAGGCAGCACAAGGGAGAGGAAAAACTAGATCAAAGGCAGAAATTCATCAGAGATAACGGAATTATTTATTTTTCCTGCTTCTAGTGGGGCTGCTTTTTCTTTTTTTTTTTTTTTTGCCTTTTCGCCCCCCTTTGAGGCCCCCCAGGCCCTGCTGGGCTCTTACGTCTCCAGCCAGTCTGTTATTCTCAGGCGTCCCATCACCCCACCCCAGCCACAAAAGCAACATGTTCACTTCATCACGCTGCTCTGCTCGGCACTGCCAGACCTTTTGATCTCCATCTCGGCAGTGTTTATGTGTGACAGTGCAAGAAATGTATTTACAGTACGGGGAGGGGGGGGTTGTGTTAGACACTGCCTGCCTTCATTTGAACGTTAATAGTGGGAGCAGGGCAGGGTGGGGGGAGCAGCTCTCCTTTAATTCACCCATCATTTATTAACATGTTTATTTGGAAATCCAAAGGCCCATTTATCTGGTTATTACTCAGAGCAGGATCAAATAATAACTCAGGTTCTCTGTGTCACACAAGACAAACCAAATATACTCTGGCTGAGGTCTTTCACTAGCCCCCAGATCCATCCTCACGCCTGTTGCTCACACGGCTGCAGGGCCCTGGGTGGGCTCCATGGACCCCTAATGCAGCTTTTCATCTCTCAGTTCACAGCCTCAGCTCCAGCCTGAGCCAGTTGCTACTGCTGATGGTGCCTTCAAAAGCCCTTCAATAGTAGTGGGTACCTGGCTAGGTAAGGAGGAATCTACTTAAGATTTTTTCCCCCATCTCCAAGTGACTTAATTTCTGCCTTTAAAACTGTGTCCTTCCATCTCCATCCCCTCTTCCAGGAGCAGATGGCTGTCTGCAAGCCCTGGAGGACCACATCAGCACAGCTGGTTCGCTATCACATAGTAGCAGCTGAAGAACTTGGAGTGACCACAAAGCTCCTGGTCTCAGACCTTGAGGCCAGAAGAACAACCCTAACTCAGTGGTATTCTGGGATAAATCCTATATTTCTGGAGACAAAGAGAGTCCATGGCCACCCAGCACTTGTGACCTCCTTCCTTTCTGTCTGCTCCACCATCTCCTTCCACCGTTCCCTTTCAGGTCTCATATTTTCTACTTTGTTTTGGGTTGCTCAGCACAATTGTGTGATGAACAATGAGGCTTTGAAAAGGGTTAATTTCAAGCTCTCAGCTGCTCTAGGCTGAGCTGTAAAGCCACACTTGGGCAGTGCAAGGGTCCCTGCTACAGCTGTTGGACTTCAGAGGCTAAGAAAACACTGAAGACACTTTCAAGTGGTACTTCTTGTCAAACAAGTTTTGATCAAACAGCCTTTGGTGATGAAATGGCAAAGGAAAAACCAATGTGGCCCATTTCCCATGGTAACAGTGGGCTGAGAACCCAGCAGAGATGGTCAGGCAGCACTTCCCACACAAGTCCAGAGGAGAGGCTGGAGGTGTCACCGTTCAAAACACTTTGGAGAAAGGAATAATTTCAGAAATCACCTGGGAAAAGTAAATGCAGGAGATTAAATTGGACACAGATAGGCTCTGTGCTTCATGCACCCACCTCTATGCTCTTCACACCCTTCCTATGCTGCTGTGTTACCCTTGGCTACAAAGGATGAACCACCACCAATTCCCAGTTGTTCTTCAGTGCTTTACACCATTAAATGCTTTCCATCAGCAGCTACCTACAAGTTCTGTTCTATTCCTGTGCTCTGTTCCAGCTGATGTTGTATCAGGCAGCATCTCCAGCCCAGCTTGCTTAGGATCACCCAGATCAGCACTGGGAATGAAGGCATGAAACACTGAGCCTGTCCCTGGAATGGCAGACAACATACTTGACTGGCATATTAGGCAAGAACTCTTTCCCTGTGAGGTGAGGGAGCCCTGGCCCAGGCTGCCCAGAGAGGGTGTGGAGGCTCCTTTCTTGGAGGTCTCCAACACCCACCTGGACAAGTTCCTGTGTGACCTGATCTAGGTGGGAGCTGCTTCTGCAGGGGGTTTGGACTGGATGATCTCTAAAGGTCCTTTCCAACCCCTACCATTCTATGATTCTATGACTTTACTGCAGCACAGGCAAAGACACTGTAAAGGTGCAAAGGTAACAACCTGTGCCCCAAGAGCCTCTGCACCCCTCCACCTCCTGACAGCACTGCTCCAGCACAGCCCCATTGCCACATGCAGCCTCTCTGAGGTCCTCCATGGTGGTGTAAGGTGGTGTTTAAGATCACTCTGCCTCAGTGGGTGTCATGCTCTCAGGGCAGGATAGTCCCAGTGGGAGCTTCAGAGGGTGCACAGACAGCTGTAGGAACTACATCCCACATTAACTGGCAACATCACTCTGTCCTCCATCTCCAGAACTAGAGGGGCAAAGCCTACAGAGAGCTGGGCTCATACCATAGAATCATTTTGGTTGGCAAAGCCCTTTCAGCTCCTGCAGTCCCAGCCCTCTCCTCACCCTGCCCAGTCCACCACTACCCCAGGGCCCTCAGCACCTCAGCTCCATGGCTTTGGGATCCCTCCAGGGCTGGGCACTCCCCCAGCTCCCTGGGCAGCCTGGCACAGGGACTGACACCCCTCTCAGGGAAACAGTTCTGCCTCAACTCAAACCTTAACCTCCCCTGGGGCAACTTGAGCCCATTGCCTCTTGTCCTGTCACTCATTACTGGAGAGAAGAGTGTGAAGCTTTACAGCGAGGCTGGAAGCTGGCACCATCCCACAGGGTGCAGCAAGTCCTAAGGGACTACCCTTAGGAAACAGCCCATCCACTGGTAGCATCCTGTGCTTACAAACGGTCTTTTTTAACACTTGCTTTTCCTACACATGGCTTTAAGATGCATACAATGAGGTGTCCTAAAAATAGCTGACAACAGATGAACCAGTGAGCTGCTAGGTGTATACTCTTTTGACACTATTTGTGGAGTTGCTGTGGTCCAAGCCTGGGATGCTGTAGCATAAGCACAACACTTCATCACCTCCTGGGCTTCAAGTCTGTCCTGGGTGGGGGATCAAGCCCAGAAAATGCAGATGGAGTCCCAACTGGGAGAGATGTCAGGCTGCAATCACACCAATTAATGGCTTTTGGAAGAAAGACCTTTTGGGTAAAATTATATAAAGGGGTGGAAATTCTGTTTAAGAAAAAGGCACATCCACCTTCTCAGAGGAAAGGGAATTTCTGGTTATCATAGAATGGTAGGGTTGGAAGTGACCTCCAGAGATCATCTAGCCCAACTCCCCTGCAGAAGCAGGTTCAGTTCAATAGATCCTTTTCCCTCTGCAAGGGGATGTATTTTGGGTAACTCTACACAAGTGCACAGAGAGAAAAAAAAAACAGTTTCAGCATCAAGCATTTGCTACATGAGCTACATCATACATATTGCAATGATTCAAGGCTCTTTCTCCTTTCCTACCTTATGCTCTATTAACAAGTTTGCATTTGGCCCTCCCAGCTTTACTCACCATCACTTGATTCCTTCCAACCTTCTCTTCCCAGGTTGCACCCCTTCACTTTGCAACCCTCACAGCTGAAACCCTGAGTGGCTTTTCCTCCCTCCTGCACAAACACACATACACACACAGAGGATTTTTTACCTTCCCTTTCAGCCCTAAGTCTGGGAGAAGGGGTGAGTCACTGCTTTGCAATCTGTACTGGATGCCAGCTGAAAGCAGAGGCTTTGCACGGTCAAATTGACAGATGATTCCAAGGCAGCCCCTCTACACACAGACCCATCCATATTGCCAGCTCCAAGAAATATTGCATTTGTAAGAGTAAAGAAACATATTTAAGAGATAAAGGAAAAGAAAAGTTTGCTGCTCATCAATTATTGTAATAAAACAGAAGAGAAGGGGAAGGGAGGGGGAAAGAAATTCACTTTAAAGACATGTTAAAGCCTCCTAATCTTCAAAGAGATAAAGAAGGGTGGCTGCCCTCTGGCTGAGGCTCTCCACGAGGAGGCAGCCCAGTCCCAGTGCTTGGGGAAGACCCAAGGAGGTTAATCCAGTCCCAAAAGAAGTCCAGGAGAAACTTAAAGTGTGTATGGTTGGGTTCAGTGGATGGTAGGAAAGGAGGAAAAAAGGACCAGAAGGACATGGTGGATCCAGTGGTTGATGATGGCTTGCGGGGCTCTTGGGAGAGCCCCATGACTTGGGGTGGCACCAGAGGACATGAAGGGAAGTGTCACTCTGTTCTTCTCCCTCCTGCCAGGTGAGCACAAGCAGACTTTGAGCTCAGAACAGCTTAGAAGAAGAAAACAGATGTGACTGTCAACAAACAGCTGTGGCTGGACCTGCAGGAACTGTCCTCTGGAGTCAGTGGCCTCCAGTTGAGTTCAGATTAAGCCCTTGGGGTGTTTCGTTGTCTGGGGACAACAGTCAAGGAGTAGATCAGAGAATCATTTTGGTTGGAAATGACCTTTAAGCTGATGGAGTCCCAGCCCTCCCCTCCCCCTGCCCAGGCCAGCACTAACCCCTGACCCTCAGCACCTCAGATTCAGAGCATGAAGCTCATTTTATAGCAATGAGCTCAACTAAGGATATTAGAGCAAAGTTGGAAAGAAACTCACCAAGGACAGATGATGGTGTGGTGGAATCCCAAAGCATCCAAGCCAGGTATACATCAGCTAGTGAGAGCATTAAAATAGCTGGATACTTACAGGCTTGGCTGACTCACTTTGCTCCTCAAGCATGTGGTGTGGAGACCAACCCCAAGGAGCAGAAGACTGCAGGAGTCTAAGTTGTGGAGAACACCCTCAGCAGTGAGATCTCATCCTGCTCCATGTCCCCAAACATGCCCATGCCTCATATCTAAGCACCTAGTGTTCCTTCAGCTTGCAGTGGGCTTGTCTCTCACCCTCTTGGGCCCTCAAGGCTTTTAAAAGTTGTTTCCAACCTGAGAGCCTGCTGGTGTGGAGAGTTTATCATGAAGTTCAACACCAGACTTTTTCTTCAGCTTGCAAGCCAAAACTAACATAAACAGCCCTCTCCTCATTCATTATTCTAATTCCACCATAAAACATGCCAAAGCCAGGGCTGACTGAGGGTTTAGCTGATTTACTGCCTTTTCAACAGGCAGTGTCTAATGAATTGGGTAAGCTCACAGGGCAGATTTATCCAGGAGGAGCAGCTGGAAGGAGCTCAGCACCAGCACAGCCTATCCTGGATGGCATCTCTGTGCCCAGCACAGCACTGAAGGGATATGTCCAACAATATCCTGTTTCCCACCAGATGGAAGTGACCAGCAACAACGTGTTTCTGTTAGCACTGAGAAGAGAAAGGTGAAGGAAGAGCTTTCAGGGCATTCCCTTGCTCAGGTTGAAGTATTTTCCAGGTGGGGTTTGGAAGGAGTGTTGCCCACTGGCAGCTCACCCAAGGCAAGAGGCTGTGGCACACGTCACACTGCTGAGGACACAGCACCAAGCACCGCATGCTGGGTCCTGCCACCACAGCAGGGATCTTTCAAGGGTGGATGGGCAAAGAGATCCAACAGCCCTGGTATCAGTGGAAGCCCTTCCTTGGGCTTCAGACCACTGCAGAGAGCTGAAGCCAACACTCAGCCTGGATGTGCTTGCACAAAGCCATTCCTTTTTCCAGATCCCTATTTTTCTCCCCTGCTGATGGAGGAGATCATCCTCAGCTTTGGCAAGTACCACATGTAGCTGGGAGAAGTTTCATCTGACCAAGAGATTCCAGCATATCTTTTATCAAAACCCAAAAAATTCCTGGTCCAGTTGCTTCCAGTTGCTCCTAAATCCCCTTTGCAAGGCCAGCTCCAGGGAGTGGGATAGCAATGCCATCTGTAGTACATAGTACAGCCTGCTTTACCTCCAGCTCTCCCCACCAGGACCCCCTTCTGAGAAATGATGCTGGCTTTGGATGCTCCCAGCTAGGTTAATCCCACTCAAATAGAAAATGCCTGTCATTTCAAAAATGTTCCTGTATCAGGTTAAGAAACTGTTTCCCAGGCAGGCTGGTGCATGGGAAGAGTAAGAGTTCAGCTAAAGCATTAACCCTTTGACATCCTACAGCTGGTATTTTTGAGTTTCTTGAGGAATCCTTTTGTTTTCCTTTGAGATGCTTCTATTTTGGTCCCGGCCCAGCTCACACACAAAGACTCCTGAGCAGCATTTGCCAAGTAACACATCCAGCAGCTCTGTAAAAGCACTGATCAGCTATTCTGCTTCCTGGCCTGCAGGAGGAAAGGATGAAACAAGCCAAACCCCTCTACTTTCAGTTACAAACCTTATCTTCTCCTTAGGCAGGGCAAATGAGAGCAGGTGTTACCTTTACCAGGGAGAGCTCCCAAGTTAGCAGCAAAATGCCTTGTACAGGGACATTCAAACAGCTTCCAGGACAGGGATGTGCCCTGGGTTTTCTCTCTCCTCTTCCTTATCTGAGACGAGAACTGCCAGCAGCTCCTCCCCCAGGAGTTTGGGGAGAGCTGCAAACACTGTTTGCTAATGTCATCCCAGCTCTGCCTTATAGCAGCCACAGCAGCTTTGCAGAGGAATCAGCTTCTTCAGCCAGCAGCAGCAGCAGATCAAAACCCCTCCATCCCCTGACTGTTGCTGGAGATACAGAGGGAAAAGGTATCACAACGTGTTCATTAACCAGGTGACATTCAAACCGCGCCACCTCCCCCCACCTTCCACAAGTGCTGGGACTTAAATTACATGGAAGGGTAGGATTTAGGGGGCTGCTGGGAGTGGACTTGGCTCACAGATTCCCGTATCTGGAAAAGGTCTGTCCTTTGTGTATTGTGTTATGAGACAAAGGTGGAAGAAAACACCTGGAACACTGAGGCCAAGGTGGGGGGAAGAGATGTTGCCACGGCTGCTTACAAGGGTTGGGCCAGAATTGTAAAGGTCCTTGGAGACTGGCCACTTCTGCCAGTGAGACCTGTGCATCATGACCTGGAACAGTAACTCAGTGCCCAGAGAGCTGGGTCAGGGCTTGCTCTGGATGGTGAGAAATCCTAGAGCAGCCTCCCCTGCAACAACTGCTCCGTGCTACATTTGCCCCGAGGCTGCCGTGTCCCCCAGGCACCGACCTGCTCCTTATGTCAAGCAAGAGTCAATCTCTGCCTGCAATGTGTTGGACTTGCTGTGTAGACACAGATAGGAGCACCTCCTTTCCCCAGGTGTTGACAGGACTGTACTCAAGCACCTAAAGATATATAAAAACATGCCTGGTGGGATGGAGCACGGGAGGGTCTGACTCCCACTGAACTTGGAGGCTTGCACCTTGCAGACCTGCTTCCTCCACATCTCAGCCACTACTTCATCCGCCAAAAACCATGGCACCCTTTTTGGCCAGGGTAGGAAAGTCTGGCAATGAGCTCTAATGAACCTTTAGCTTTGCTCTACCCGTTGGACACTGCACAAATATCTTTTGCAGCCAAGAAGATGGATGTAACAGCTGAGAGAGGAAGCACAGAAAAAGCCTCTCCCCCAGCTCCTCATGGGAAACCCCCCATCAGAGGCTTGAGGAAAAGGGCAAGAGCATTGTCAGACACTGATAACCATCTTCCCACTCTCCCAAGCCTGCTGCATCAGAAGTTTGGAGAGCAATGTAAAGATCCCAAGCACCAGGGCAAGGGGACCCCCCAAGCCTTCCCCCAGGCAGCATCCCTGCTGGGTGCCCCGGGGCTGACAGCACTTTGGAGGCTCTGAACACACACTTTATGTCAGACACAGCACCTTCCTTCCTACCAGGAGGAAGGCAAAGCCCCATAAATAAATGGCAATAGGGAAAGATATTCCAGGTCCTCCCAGAAAGTGCCTGGAAGCTGCTTTGGAGGTGAGGTGAGGCAGGGAGGGGGGAGGAAGGGAGGCTGACTGACTGACAGCCTGATTTAAGACCTGCCTGAAAAGCAAACAAAAGCAATTGAAAACTGCATCATCTAGGAAAACTTAGTAGGTTGTATTTTCACAAGTGAGGACTGATGGTAAGACCAGCTTAATCCCCCAGTGGACTTTCCACACCTCCACACGCTGGGCTGATGGGGCCAGCTGTTTTGTCTTGCAGCTGATTGCTGAAATAACATGGTCAGGCTGGAGGGATTGAAACAGGATGGGCTGGGAGGGAGGCAGCCAGTGTGCAAAGAAATGTGTTTGGTTTCCAAGCCCCCCCCCCCCCCTTCCTCCAGCCAGCCCTCAATCCCCTGTAAGGACACAGGGCACTTTTGCAGCAGTGAGCAATGATGCTCGGAGTGTTCCAGCCCAGGCAGGAATCTCTCTGCTTAAAGGCAACTGGAGGAAAAATCCTAGGAGAAATATTCCTCCGTGTTTTCAGCTACTTTGAGATGAACAGGAAACACAGTGAAGAGGTAGAAACATAACTCATGGCCTTATCTTTCCTTCTCAGGGACTGACCCGGGGACCTGCAGAGCTGAACACGAGCTACATCACAGGCACACCAGGCTGACTGATGGCAGATATGATGCTTTACACAAACAAGTTTTAAAGGATTACATCATGTACATGCTGACAAAACCCACCTCAACTAACAACCCAAGACATTCTGAAGCTTTCTCATGATAATATTGCCATTTTTTGGAACAAAAGTACAGAGTTCCTTCCTGCCAATTGCAGAATCCCAATACATTCCAGAAAAGGAGAGGGAAAAGGATTGCCTTGCTCAAACCAGGGGATCATCAGTGCCCTTGGCTCCCTCTAAAGCCTTCAATGAAATTATCAACCAGAAAGAAGTTTCCTTTCCCAACATCCAACTTGTTAACAGAGCAAAAAAACCTGCATGTTTTAACCGACTCAAGACATCTCCTGTATGGCTCAGGCACACAAGCAGCAAGTGTATGAGCCCCTCTCACTGAGTGCTAAACTTTGCCTGCACATGCTTTAAAATCTGTGTCTGATGGTTACAAAACAAAAGGCAAAGCAAATGCACTCTTACATCCATTCCTAAGTCATTTCTTTGAACCTACAAGCTGCAAGGCTATTTATATATGCATGAGTATAGATATATAGGTGGTTCACCTGGGATATTTGGCCA
The DNA here is from genome assembly GCA_013401255.1 of Urocolius indicus. NCBI lineage: Eukaryota > Metazoa > Chordata > Aves > Coliiformes > Coliidae > Urocolius > Urocolius indicus. The sequence continues at coordinate 129,723 of WBNH01004368.1, forward strand.
TTTAGGGCCGACAGCCTAACAAGTTCCTGCAGGGTAATAAGCCTAAGTCTGGCATCTGGGAGCTCAGGGGATGGCCACACGATTAAAAGCAGCTGAGGAATCTCTTGGTAGCTGAGCCTTAATGATCAGGCTGTGAAGTTAACTCCGTCAGCAGAAGATATTTGGGCAGAGAAATCATTTAAATCATACTTTATATTTGCACCAGGTTAAGGAACATACATGCAGCTGGGAAGCCCTCAGGAGACAGCACTGATTCTCCCCACCCTCCCCCAACACTGCAGCCCACAATGGGTGGAGAGGGGAGCAGGCTGTGCACACACACACACACACACACACACACGTGCTGCTGCCTGATCCTGTTAGCAGGAGCACCCAGTGCTCTCCAGACCTGAGAGCTCTGATAAGATGCAACATCTCTGCATCTCAGGTATTGCTACAACATCTGGAATCCAGACCAGAGAGAATTTACTCCTTTCTTTCTCTGAGAGAGAGAGAAAGAGAAGATGAATGAACCTGCCTGTCTGACCTGAGATTGCTCAAAGGGACAGATGATACATCAAGGTCTCTGCCTCTCCCTGCATCTGGGCAGGGTGTATAGGACCTGGGCTCGAGGTAACCTGTCCCCTACTCAATCCCTAGTGAGTGGCAGCACTGTCAGGAAAGCATCCTCTGCTTCCTGCTCTCTAGGAACAAGCCCTTTGCTCTCCACTGGAGCAGGAGGAGGCTGCTGCCTGTTTGGTGACTCAAAATGCCAGCAGGAAAAGCAGATTCCCAGCAGCCACGTTTTGCTGGAATGCCAGTGACGTTTTCACCAGGAGGAAAATTCACTTGCTTCTTGCAACCAGCAACAAAACACTTCAGTTCTGGCAGACAAGCAGCTTTTCTCTTCATCCCTGCTGTTTCCTTTCCCTTCATTATAACCCACTTTGGCTGAGTTACTGGTTTTGCTGACAATTCAGTGAGTGAAGGAACTCTTTAGGAGCTAATATTTTCACTCAGATGGTTTTTACTTGATTAAAATGTGCCATTAATGCCCAGCCTACCAAAGATTCTGTTGTTCTCCAACAGGGAAGTCTGTCCAAATCCCATGGTAATGGTTGATCACTAAATTCTTATCCATTTTGGCAAAGAACACGGATCTCAAAACAAAACAGCTTGGTTCTCCTTAGCTGAGGCAACACCATCTCTTCCTCACACACTCAACTCTCTGTGCAACCAACATCAGCAAAGCTCAGGCAATTTTGAGCTTCTAAGGGTTAAGTGAGGAGTCAGGCAAACAAGAGATAAGGTCATAGAAGACCAAGAAGGACAAGTGACAAAGAGGATGTTAACAACAAAGCAAACTGAAGACTTGGTCTCAAAGCTAATGCCTCAAAGCTGGCTCATCCTTCAAGCTGAACTTCTAATTCCAACAACCACAGCAGGACTGCTCCCAAACACACACAGCCCCATGGAATCCATCAAACCCAGCCCATCAAATACCTTTGCTTTTCCTATTCTGACACAGCAAAAAAAAAAAAAAAGAGAAGAGATGGAGATATTTATTCCAGCTCCATACACTGAATCTTCTTTATAGCATTACAGGCCTGTCTCTGGAATTCCATCTCCAATCCCTCCTTAATTCAAAGTAAATACATCAACCCATCACTGTTTCAACAAGTTCACATTTCTCAAGGACTTGGCAACTCTGGTAAAATGAGGAAAAGGTAAAGGAATGAGTCAGAAAATGGGGATGAGCAAAGCAGGACTTCAGCTACCTGTTCTCTGCAGTTCTGAATTCAGGCAGGACACAAGCAGGTGCTCTCGAGGTGGGATGAGCTCAGTTTGGGTTTCTGCAGCATCTGCACTGCCTGTAAAACAAAGAGAAGTCAGCTGTTTCAGATGCATCATGCTAACTGTAAGACTTTTGTTCATCTACTCAGGAGCAAAACTTGCTGGGAAATTTGAAGGATGAGGGAAAGCTCCATTTTCACCTCAACAAGCACACCATGGTTTTGGCTGGTTCTCTCTGTCCTGGACAGGGCACTGCAAGCAATTGGGGTGGATGCTGTAAATGCACGAGGGAGAGTACAACATCAGCTGAGAGGGCACAAATGCTTGTAAACCTGAGGTGAGGAGAGCAGAAGGGCTGTAGAGGGAGCACTGTGGGGTTTACAGCATCATCTTTGCCTGGGAAGGAATGGGCACTGAGGTCCTGAGTCTCTGGCAGAGCTGTGGCTGCAAATAGCTGAGGAAAAGCTCTGCAGAAGTCATCCAGTGCCCCAGGGCTGGGCTGAGGGGCTGCAAGAAAGCTTTGACTTGTGCCAGCAACTGGGGAGGTGCAGGTTTTCCTCTTGACATCTCACCTGAACCACTCTGCTCAGTCTCTTCTTGCCAAACACTTTGTGCCGCCCATTCACTTCCAGCACAGATTCAGGATCAAAAGCCAACCCTGCTGCTTAGCCCTGATGAGAGCTGGATTAAGCCCTCTTCTCAGCCCATCCTCATCTCTGAGCAAGCTCAAAAGCCAAACACAGAGCAAAAGCATTACAGCTCACCCTTCCAAACCCTCCTTCCCTTTATCCCAAGCCTGAAAATCCTTAACATCTTGCTCCGGGTCTGCCAGCTGGGCCTGGCTTCGAGGCTCATGCATCTCCCCCAAGCTGCATCTCAAATGCATGACCTCAGCATCCTCCCCATCTTCAGGCTCTCTCCATCCAACTTCCCAGTGGATGTGGGGGAATGGCAAAGCAGCACAAATCCCCAGAGTGATGGGCTTCGCTGCACTTCAGCTGTGAATGGAAGGAGCAGAAGAGCAACCGCCTTGAGAAGCAATTGCTTCCACAAGCTTCACCTTAGACATCTGCCTGAAAAAGAGGAGAGGAGAGGGAGAAAAAAAGGAAGAGAGGAGAAAAACCCCCACCCCCAACCCAAAGGCCTCACATCTAACTGCTTTCCTGATGGAGGCAGCTGTTTTAGCACTTGCTGTTTATCGAGCGTACCTGTGCCCCAGAGCCGCGGCTGTTCTGCTCCCTGGGGGCTGCTCCCCAGCTCCCCCTTCCCAGCCCTCAGCCAGGAGAATGGCCTCTCAGCCACTTCAACTCCTGCTGTCTGCATCCCCCTGCCCTGATGGAGACAGATGAGCAGGTTTGGGTTGTTAATCCTGCCTTTAGCTGGCAGCTGCTTGCTGGGATGTCTCAGGCACGGTCCTGCTCGCCTCAGAGCTGAGCACCAAAAGAGGCCGATTGCTTCCCAAGAGTGTCAGCTTTCCCTAAGCTATGCCATATAGCCATTGGAAACTGAAAATGTCTCATTCAGAAGCCTGAAAATGCACTCATTTTCAGCTTTCCAACCACAGGAGAAAAAAACCCCCACATTTTCCTCTGTGGTGGAGGTGGGGGAAAGGGATTTTTTCCTCCAGCAGCTTTGGCTGTGTTGGGCTTGTTCATGTTTATCCTGATATGGTGAATGCCCTGAAGCTGTTATTTGCTGTCCTTCAGCTCCCAGTGCTAGCAAGGGGACTGTAACAACCATCAGATCCCCAGACACTGGCAACAGCACCTCTGACCCAGCTCTTGGAGGAAGGAAATACCCACACGGCCATGGATTGCTCTCTCCCATTTGCTTCCAGCAAGCATCTCACCTCCTCAAACAGATTCATGTCAGTAAATCCAAGGCATGAGTTTTAAGCTGGAATGGTCCCCAAGGAAAGCATCATCACCTGAAACAAGGTGGGTTTCGGGCTGAACTCATCCTGTATCAGCTACTGAAGTAATTCAGCCACACCTGAGGCTCAGCAGAGGCGTGCAAAATGCATCCTCTCTGCAAGCTGCATATGGGGAATTGTTCTCCCTCCCCATCCCTTTTGCAGGGGAGCTGAAAGCTGCTCCAGCACATAAAGGAAAAAAAAAAGACCAAGAAAATGCACTGCATTCACTGCTATCATCCGTTTCAATCCATTTTCACATCCTCGGGGCTGTGCTTCGGGGCTCTGCTCCCCACCATCCCTCTTCCACCTCCAGAGGACCAGCAATTTCCCTGGCATCCCAGCAAATGGATTTACTGGTCATGTGCCAGTGTCCAGCCTGGCTCAGTCTAAAGAGCCAACTCTCTGGCTTCAACAATGATCACTGCTGTCTGCATTTAAGGCAATGTAAGCATTTAAGGCAAGACTCCTTTGTTTAGGCTGGCAGGCCATCTCCCTCTCCAAGGAGGCATTTCTCTGAGCAGACTGAGAAAGAGCCCACTGCAGCACTTCAAAAGGAAAGTTCATGCATGGGTAAAGGTCCTTTAAAATGGGATTAAAAAATTGACATTTTAGTCCCTTATTTTTTTTGACATTTCTAATCAAACCTATCCTGAGACAGGCAGAAGGATGAGTTGAACTAGCTGCTTTCCAGTGATGGGATCATCAGTCATGGGGAGCCTTTGGGGGGGTATTGCTAAGAAGCTTTGTTTTAAAAATTCAAACCCCACCAAACAGCTTCTGTGACTCACTTATCTGAAGGCAAAAGGTCCCCCTGGAACCTCCAAGTTCAAAGCTTTTTGCTTAGAAACCAATTCAATTCTCTCCACAACATTTCAGTTGCTGCTTTTGCACCAGTTTTGCTTGAAGTCAACCTTTCTTCCCTTCCAATTCCTAAGCCAAAAACTCAGGTGACTTTAGCACTCTGGAAATTCCACTTCAGGAGACCTGCCTGCAATTGCCCAGAAGCTCAAGGGGTTCCTCTTTGCCTTCTTGCCCCCTCCTCCCCAGGAAAGCAAAGCCCTGCCTTATGCTGCCCTTCAAAGCCGTTACTTTCAGAGTAGGAGCTGGATCTCTGGAGGGGGTGTCCCGGAGGATTTTGTGCTCAGCAGCAGGTACATGGCCTTTGATCCCCCATGCTGCCCAGGGCAGAAGGGCCAGTGGATAAGACCCTGCAGAGACAGACTCCCCAGCCATCCCTCCTTTCCTAATTCCCTTCTGAAGTGCTGGAGCCACTGTCACCTCTCATTAAAAGAAGCGAATGCCCTTGTTTTAATTTCTAACCAGAGCAAACTGGATAATAATATTAATCCCAGCAGGGGGTGGCAAGAGAAGGCACCTCCTGGCTTCAAATGTTTGGACAAAAAATTTGCTCTCATTAAGGCAGAAGGCCAGGAGATGTTGCCTTTGTAGAGCTGGCAGGACAGCATGCCACGGGGCTTTGTTGCATTTGAAGTGCTCCTTGTCTCCTCCAAGAGTGCTCAAGGCTGTAATTGGGGACAGGCAATGCTCAGGGCCAGAGACAAAAAGAGAAAGGGAAGCTTCAGACCTCCACACGTTGCACAAAAACAGATCTCCTCTGTAAATCTGTAATCTGCTGCAAAAGATGCTGCTGGGCAACTGGCCCTGTGTGCTCCTGGAAAACGAAGGGCAACACAGTGAGCATCAGGCAATGGATCTCCTCAGTGGCAAAGGCTCAAGCTGAGGGATGCTACTACTGCTCTAAGAGAAGTGGTTGAGGTCACACAAGGAAAGTCTAGTGCTGAGGTCAAAGAGACTAATTCAGCTAAAGAGATGTGAGCTGAAAAGGGAGACCCATGGGAGAGACCCAGAGGTGTCCAGGGGTCCTTTTTATCAGTAAGGGAGAAGAAAAGGTTGAGGGGAAGCACCTGAGCTGACCACACTGTGTTGCTGTCTCTCCTTGAACAGGTATTCATTTCCCCCATTGTTTTCAGAACTTTTCCCCACGTTGGTTATTCATGCTTGCCTCTGACTTTCTCCCTAGTATGTAAGTGACACAGATGTTACAACGCCAGCCAGAAGTGCAGCTCTGCTGCTGGGGCTCAGGCACTGTAGGAGGTGACAAAAAGCTCCTTTTTCCACAGCAGCAGATATTTTTCTGTGGCTGGCCACGACCCCTGAGGAAAAGAGTTTCATATGAAAGCTGCTTGCTATCAGTTTCTCCCTGAAGTCATACCAAGGTCCAGAGAATGAGCATCCACAGCTGAAAGAAGGGATGTGATGGGAGACATGAGGAATAAACCCTCCTAAATCAAGGCTGCTACAGCCTATGGTCACTGAGCACTGTGCAGGATGCAGACAGCTGATAGCAAGGCATAGAATTGTCCAAACTTTGCCAGTACCTGGACCTGATCCCATGAAAGAAACATCTTTTACACAGACACCACCAACTGTAGAAAATGCAAAGCAGAGCATCAAGAAGAAAAAGCTGCTGTGAAAGGAGCAAACAACTGTCCAAATCAAGCAGAAAGGGATGGAAACCCCAACCACCAGAGAAGGAAAACCACTCACCACACACCTTTCCTCTTCCTGAAACACATTGTCAGCCAAAGAGAGGCAAGGTTGCTTCAGCCTTGGGTTAGGGGCTGGAAATGAAAAGCAAGCATTCAATTAATTCCTCATTTAAGGCCAAGTACCCAGTATATTGCTTCCATCATTCCCTGAGTCACCCACTGACAGTATGTTTAGAAACAGGTTGGAAATGAATGTTCTTCCTGTGCATAGCTGTCAGAGAAGAGAGATTTCTTTGGAGGGTCGCTTTTTCATTGGTGTGTTATCATTACTGCTACATGAAACCACCAAGCTACCCTGGACATGCACAGTTCTGGTAGCTGCTGAGTCAGGTTTGGGAATGGACAGGTTCCCATCCATTGCTGCAGTGACAACAGAGCTCAAAACTACAAGAGCAGCACTAGGGCTGGTGCTTAGGGCATTGGAAAAGGACAAAAAAAAAAAGAGCACATATGAATTTACCTCACCTCATGGAGACCTCCACATTTTAAGCTACTCCAAGGAGAGAAAGAGGCACTTTCAGAAGGTGAGATACTTTATCCTACTCCAGGTACCTACACTCATGCCCTCAGAGAGCTTGGCTCACAAAACTCCACTGAGGTTTTAGGTCAAAGGATGTTGTGCACAAAAGTCAGTGCTGCTGTGTTTGGTTGTAAAGAGCAAGGACTAGGAGAGGTGCCCACAGTCAGACACTTGGGTGAAGATCATATTCATCACCAATTTCAAGCTGGAGCTGGCTCATTAGAAGCACATTTTCCCCTTAGCACGTGACTTTGATAACACCTCAGTGTTTTGGTTATTAAAACTCATTTTCTGAGTTAAAAAGTAGAGCAGTGCCATTCTGTAAGGCTGGTTATTTGTGTTCAGTAGGAGAAAAAACACAAATCCATCACGTTGCCAATGTTCTCTTTCAACCTGAACCAGTTTTAAATGTTTCTACATACAACAAGAGAGGTTATTCATTCACTCTTTAGTCTTTTCAAGCACTAGAGAGATTCTTTCCCCTCAGGTAAAACCAGGCACTTCAAAAATACAAAAGAAACACATGTTTTAGCTCTCAGAAATCTGATTAACAGCCAATCCCTGCAGATCTGTTGAGGATAACTTGATGGGACAAAGCTTGACTATGACGGGACAAACAACAACTGTCATGTTCTTTCCAGAAAGCTTCTTCTAACATCAAGATCAAGCAGAGCCCCAGGAAAAAGGACACAACCTTCACTTGACCCTGAGTTTTCTTCAGGCAAATACCTTCCCTTTGCCCAGTTTTATAGCAAAGTCCAGAAAACCAAGCACTGGTGAACACTGACCTTGGTGATGCAGCTCCATGCCAGGATTGTTAGACTGGGCAACTGCAACACCCTGAAGTAAGAAACTAAGATGAAAGCAAGTACCAGCTGCAGCATGTAATCACCCCAGCTTATTTGGGGTACAGCACAGCAGAACACAGAGTATTATACACCCAGGAAGGTTTAATGAAGGGGCTGGCTTACCACAGTCCTTTCCACCATCCATCCTGGCCAACACAGACCACGAGCCCCATTTAGTCTTGGAAGAGCTGGGTATGATCCACTGAGTTGGCCCCAAAGTCTTGGCTTCCTCTTCAGCTCTCCCTTCCTGCAAGCACTGGCCAAGCTTTTTTCCCCCTACATCTTGGCCTCCTTGTCAGTAAAATGAGGATAATGAATGATTGTTACCTTTTCCTTCTGAAGGGCCTGAGACACTTCAATTTAAGAAAGCGATCAAAAAAATAAGCATTCCTGAATACCAAGTAGAACTAGAAAGCCATGGATCAAAAAAGTCCTTGATGGAGGCCTTTCCTTCCAAAACCACCTTGGGATCAAAATCAGAACATTTTGCAAGAACTCATTGATTTCTAAGAAACTGTTGATGAGGGGGGTCAAAGCCTTTGCCTCAACTTTCCAGAGGCAGTGCTGGAATGGTTCATTTCATCTGGACATCATTTCGTTGGAGTGTTTTGTTTAAACACACACAAAACTATTCAATGGCCTATTATTACATCTTCAATATCCTAAAGGATTGGGTGAATATTTTCAAGTTTATCATAGCGAAAAAGTCCAAACAAAATATTAAAGTGTCAGGTTTTGATTGAAACAAATGGATTCTAAACTCAAAACAACACCATCAGGAAGTGTGGGAGAGGCTTCCAAGCCACGGGTTTGCTTCTGTCCAGTTTTACTGCCATGAAAAATGTTGGCTTCTAATTGTTTGGCACAACGAGAAAGTTGCATTTTGTTGCTTGCAAACTAGAAATTGCAATTCTCAATCAGCTGTTGTGGTACTGGAACTACTCAGACTCTTTTTTCTCCTCCTCCCTTACTCAGAAGGTGAAAAATAAAGGGAAGAAAAGCCACTTGTTTCTATCAACATTTGAGTAAGTGAAGCAAAATCTTGGAGCAATTGATAAAGACCCAGCTTCTGGCAAGCCAGGAAAAATGAACTGGTGAGGAATATTCTCCTTAAAAGACAAAGTTTGCAACTGCACCTTGAATCCTCTGGAGCTTCAAAGACATTTTCCCTTTCTGGGATGGCACACGGTACATCTTGGTCCTCGGGCACCAACTCATGTTGTTATCTTGGAGAAGGAAGAGGAATAAATCCTCTGTTGCATGTTTTCCTTGAGCTTGGGGAAAAGAAAATGAAGGATAAAAAAAGGAGAACTACCCTTGTGCTGTAACTTCTCAGAATCTCCTGTCAAAGACTGGTTTTGTAGGAGCTAACGAGCAGGAAGAAGGCAGGTGACAGTCCTCAGCTCCTAACTTATAGCTCTGATCTACACAGCTGCAGACAACCCACTTGGCTTGGCTAGAATGGGGCTACAGCTTGCATGAGGGGGGGAAATGGGGATGAATATCACATATGTGATGGTGAGAGCCCTCCCACAAACCTCTGGCTGCAAGATCATGGTGCTATTTGCAATCTCTTATCTAATGCAAATGAAGCTGAGGAAAGAGATAAAAAAAACCCCCATGTAACAACTGTTCCCTTGTACTAGCACAAGGGGCTTGCTCATGGATAAGATATTGTAGAAATGGAAGGCAAACACTGCTCCTAAACACCAACAACAGGCACCATATCTGTATAGAATCACAGAGGGAACCTTGGGAAGTCTCTGCTCCAACTTTCTGCACAAAGCAAGGCCCACACAAATTCAAATTCAATATAAATTGAAACTGGCTTGCTGAGGGCTTTGCCCGGTCAGTCCCCAAACATCATCAAGGATAGAGATCCTGTGACCTGCCTGGGTCCTCTGCCCAGCAGAAAGCTACAAAAACTCCTCTCTCTATCTCCCTCCCCCCACAGTCATATTAGCACATGGTTTTCCTTCATTACTCTTTTTTTTGTGTGTGTGTTCTTTAGTCTGGTTTGGATTGTCAGACCCCAAGACCACCAAGTACTACCCAACACCACGCTCTACATCTTTCTTGGGCTGGAGAACCAATCTGACAACAGCCTTATACTTTCACCCACTCTGGGGAGCTTTAGTTTTTTCCCCAGCTGATGATTCAGCCACCAAACAAAACAAAGGACATAACATGATGGTGTGCTCACCCCTCATCTTCTGCCAATATTACCATGAAGTCAGCTCACATGACGTGTCTCTCATCCGGAGCATACAGTGAAGTTTTTATTGGCATGCATCTGCTCTGCCTGCATTACTCACCCCACTGCACAGCTACAAGGCATTCCCTGATGGAGTCAAAGGGTGTAAGGAAACTTCTTATTCCATTATTGCCTGTTGGGCTTACAGCACCACCAAGAGAAGTTGTTTCAGAACAAAAAATGTTCCAGTGACTTCATAGCAGCAGCACTCAGCACTGTGCTGGGAGCAGCCCCACTAAGAGCACGATTACCACTCTCCTCTCAGGCCCTCAGCTTGAGTCATGACCTTGCTTTCCTTTTCCACAACCAGCCTCATGATGCTGTTTGAGGACTCCAGCCTCAGCTGGGCAAAGTCCAGCCCTCTCTCACCAAGCAGCTGACTAATGTTGGCATCACCACTCTGCTGCTGTTTCTCATCACACCTCTCTTGCTCTCCAGGACACACCTCTAGAAACTGTGACATCCTCATTAGACCTTTTTTTTTTCTCCTCTTTTAAAATGTGGGACAGGCATGTCTCCAGGTAGTTGTTGTTCCTAACCTTCTCTGCAAAAAATATCTTGCCACTACTTGGAAAAAAAAAAAGAGACCAAGCCCCAGATGTGGCAAGTGGAGGCTGGGGGAAGAAGGAGCTTCATTGAAGTGTTGGAGGCCAAGATGCAAAGGAAACCCAAGTGACAGCTTCTCTGTGACTGTCCTGAGGTGTCACATGCGTGTCAGACTCCACAGAAAACTGCTGCCTAGTTACAATAGGAGAGAGATTAGCTCCAATAGTTCATAAAATTCTCCTCCTTAAAGGCAAGGGGGTAAAACAGAAAGCAAGCTGAAGGTTTCTATTAGAGTGCAGATCACTGTTTCCAAGGGTTTGAAATGGGGATAATAGCCCCAGGTGATGAGCTATTGGTGAGCAGCACGCAGGTGAACTTCTCCAGCTCCTTGAGCAAAGGCTGCTTCTTTCAGGGCCCTGGTTGCAGAAATAAAAGTATGCAGGGGCCAGGCAGTCAGTAACACCTGTGGGGTGGAGGAGGGGGTTTAGGCTGGATATAAATGATCCTCAGAGTTGGGGCTGGAAGGCTGGATTGCCTGACACTCCTGCTGTACCCCTATGGCTCGAGTGCACAAAGTCCTTGAATGTTTTCATTATTTTTTCATTTGTAATTTCATTTCAGAAGAGTAACAAGACACCCCAGGGCAATGTGTTTCCAGGGGATTATTGCCTTCAGCTTTTGGCTTTCTGACACATGCCATAATCACCAAGAAAACATACAACCTGTCACATGTCATTACCCAGCCGTGGGCGCTACAGCCAAGCTCTGTGCACAGACCAGGCCCATCAAATGATATGGTGGCAAAAGTTAGCTTGTGCAAGCAGTTCCTCAAATGACTTGCAGCTGGGCTAGCTCACTTCGAAGCCATCCTCAGCTTGGGAGATCTTACAAGTTGCTTTTGCTCTTTCTCTACCCACAAAGCCATTGAGGAAGGTGCAAGGACTGGTTCTGTGGTCTCAATGCTCCTCTGCTTTCTCCCTTAGCTTGGCAAGGTTCACATTGCCAAGAAATACCCTTCAGGCAAGCTCAGTCCTGGGGTCACTCCCAATAGTCCCCTGAGGGCTTGCAAAAAAGCAAGTCCTCAGGCTCTTTCTAATTTTTACTACCCAGTGTCTATAAATAACCATTGACAAGACTTCCTAGAGACCTGTGATGTGGATGAAGAGAAATGAGAAGGCACAGAACCTGAGGCATGAGCTGCTTTCTTCCAAGGAAGGGTGTAATTCTGGATTGATTTTATATTTCAATCAGTCTGGGGATCTGGCACAGGAAGACCAATGTCTGAAAACAGGGGTCAAATGTAGATACCCTGGCTTTTGATCAGCTGCCAAGGGACAAAGGAGAGGTAGTCAATAGGTAACTCACAGCTGTGCTCTGCAGGTAATGTTCTCCTTGGCCAACAAGGCTGGGGGAGATGGATAGGAACCACATTCAGAGTGGCCTCACAAACAACCCTCAGCACTCCAGGATGCTTTAACCAGAGTCGTTGCACCACAGCCAAGAAGGGCTGGTGGTTATAAGCTCTTCCCTGGTGCTCTCAGGGATTCAAACAGGAGGCCATTCACAAGGATTCAGTCATTCCCAGCAGCCCTACTGGCTCCAGCTCCCAGCACTCTGCTGCTCTCAGTGTACCAGGAGCCTCTAAGGGCTCTGCTGCCTTTTTTTCAGCAGCACACAAGGCTGAGGTTGTGGCTGCCTGCAGTCTGATAATTCAGCTAAGCACACAACAAAGTTCAAGTGGGTGAAGAGCACATTTGTCCAACTCCAACACAAATGCTCTTCAGATCAGGGGTTCCTGACCTACCACCTTGAATAAGAATCAAGATCAAGATGAAGACTTTGCACAGACAGCAGGCTAGAGGAGACCTCTCTGGAAGGCTGTGGGAAAGACAGCCCTTCGTTACAAGGGGCCCAAATCCTTTCTTGGTTGGACTTGATGACCTTACAGGTTTTTTCCAACCTAAATGATTCCATGATCCTGAGATACTGCTGGGTCTAAGGGACAGCAGAAGCAGGCAGGAGAAATCTCTCATATATATCTGACTGGAAAAGCAGTTAGGAAATGGTGTAGAAGACACTCTTAAGCCTTTGCTATGCAGCTGCAAGTACCTTTCTCTGCCTGGGAACACTCACAATAAGGCCCTGAGAGCTGGACCACCAGGAAGAGCATTACTGAGAGGTAAATGGAGATCCATGGTTTGTCTGGCAGGCTCCACTGCAGTGCAAGACTTGCACTCAGCTCTGAATGACAGCTCTGTGCTAGGCTGGGCAGCACACACACACACAACTGCAGGCTGCTCTTCCAGCCCAGTCCATCCTGGAGATTTCCCAGGGCCATGGGGAGGCTCAATCCCTGCTCACTTAAGCTGGCAGAGTGATTTATTCTTTGTTTGGCTGGAGAGAGCCCACACATAACCACAAAGGCTACAAGAATCCATGATCCAGCCCTTTAGAAACACAAAATAAATCCACAACAAGGTTTTTCACCTTACCTGAATCCTGGAACAATGGCACAGGGGTAGAATCTCCCTTCCTCCAGGGAGGTGGAGCTCACAGCAGGTTTTCCATCTGCTGTGCCTTTAAGCTCACTGTATTGCTGCCTCTGTTTCCAAACAGCAGCCTTTTTGTTCCCAGCTCTGTGCACCATGTCCTCTTTCACAGAGAGGGGTTTTAACAGAATTCTTTCTTGCTGTTCTCCATAATGTGAGGTTAAAGACATTCAGGTTAAATATACATGGCTGAGGTGGCTTTTTTTTTTTTTTTTTCCAGACCACCTCCTCCCCTCACAACCCAAAGTTCTTATTTAAGCAGGATCAGCCTCCCTCAGGTGACAAAGGCAATTGATTAAGACATAAACTACAATTACACCCCAGTCAAATGCTCTTCTTGGATACATGGAGACAAATCCCCTTTGCTGCTCTCCTCAGATAGACACTCCACAAATAAAGGACCTACATCACTTCTGCTATACCTGCTTACACTCAAGCTTCCCTTTATTCTCTGCTCAAGAGCAGCTAAACATAAATCTCAGTCTTCCCAGTAGCTTCTAAAGGTTCTTTTTTTTCTTCTTGCCAAGTTTCCTTCCAGCTCCCAGAATGCAAACAGGAGCCACACAGCCCTTTTTGTGCTCTAGGGCTCAGCTAACAGGCCCCACCTGGGTTGGCAAGCAGGAGGAGTGCCCTCTGCCATGCTTTGAGGACTGGCACACCATCAAAGTGGGCTCAAAGAGGGAGCTGCTGCTGGGTCTCCTATGGAAAGGGCACTTCCCCAAGCTCCAGTGCTGCAAAGGAGGAGGAGGAGGAGCATGGAAAGGGCTTGAGCAACTCACAGGTACCTGGGGTAGGACTGCTGGAGGCTCCTGGTGAGATGCTGCTTGCAGGTGAGAGCCAGGGCATAGGAGATCAGCCTCAGAAAGCTGCCTTCTGTGTAGTTCTATTTGAAAAGACAAAACATAGCCCTGAGTCTCAACAAGTTCACTGTCTGACGGATGAAAATCAGGCCCTACAGCTTCAGAAATGGGACCACCTCACCAATTCTGTTCTCTTCAGGACATAAAAATTCAGGTGCAGAGTGTGGACAGGTTCCTGTCCCAGCTCCTCACTACATCACCAAAACCTCCCTGTTCCCTTCACTCTGTCTGTGGCACAGCTGCATGCCTCCTGCTTTGTAAAATCAGCCAGAGCCTCCAAGACACTACTGACAGAGTCATTAAAATCAGCCATAAGAGATGCTCCTCTGCCTTATTCTGCTCTTCAGAGGCAGCACCTTCCAAATGAGGAGTGGAAACACCATCCAGGATCCCGCAATATCCAGCACCCCACAATATCCACCACCTTGACAGCTCTCATTCTGTAGCCTGAAGGGCTCAGACAGAGCTCAGTACAGTGGACACAGAGTCTCCTGTGCTGGCAGGGCATGGGCACATCTGTTGGCAAGTGAGCCAGTGGCTCTGGATGGCAAGGGCCACCAGGGTCTATCCTGGACCATAAAACTCTTCTGAGGGTCACACAGTGAGTCAGTGAAATCCTGTAGTCACCTGGGGACAGGGTCAGGTAATGGAGAAAGAAAAAACCCAGGTGAGAACAGTAAATCCTTTGCACTGGCTTAATTTCCTCTTGCTTTCTCCCTGTTTCCCTCCCCTTTATTGTACTGGTTCTTTGGTTTTTGGTCTTCTGTCTGTTCTAGATCATTTTCTTTTCTCACTCTCTCCTTCTCATTCTTTTTTTGCCCCTTCCTTTTTTTTCTACACTTGTGCAAACCATGGCCCCCATTTCATGTCCATCTTACCTGGAGGCTGTGTCTGCTCCCTGTGCACAGTGTCACAGGCTAGGTGCTTGTTTGCATGCCCTGCTGATGCACTCCCATTTCTTCTCTCCTTTGTTTTTGGGGGGGGTGGGAGTGGAAATGAATTGCTTTCCTTAGTGACACCTTTATATTAAAAACCTCCACAAAATTGAGAGTCTTATCTGATGCCCTTTCCCTCTCTCATGTCACACACTGGCCACTGCAAAGGGACACACAGACCCAGTGCATGCCACTGCTACCCATTCCTATCCTAAGTAGACAAGTGCTAGTGGAAGAGCCCAAGATCTCAGACACCTCCAGACAGATCTGCAGCAGATGAGATGACAACATGTGTCATCTTCTCCTGAAGCATCTTCTCCCCTTGCCCAGCTCTTCAGGCTCACTGCAACAGGCAGATCACACAGAGGTAGAGTTTCAGGCTAACAGCAGACTCAGGAAGCTTTCACTTAGACTTCCATCATGTTTCCATCCCTGACAGGAATGTATTTATTTATAAATGAAAAAGGAGACTGTGATCTCATGTCTGGGATGAAGCAGGTCCTGACAAGTCATGCAAAATGGTTCCTGTTACTGCAGGGACCAGAATAGCAACATCCAGCCCAGGGCTCTGTTAGAGGATGGATTAGCTTCAGAAAGACACTTTGGGAACACACCCTGGGAAGAGCAGGATATTTTTGGTTTCCAATAAGTCCTTATGTATTAAGATAAGGAAGAGGAGGGTGGGCAAAGTGTGCTGTGCACAGTTCTTCCAGTACTCTCAAAAGCACATGGTGATTCTCCAACTCTTCTCTTTCCCTTACATTTCACAAGGCCCCTCATGGAGGGAGAGCCCTCCATCCATCCCAGGAGTTACACAAAGTCCCTTTCCCCTTACAAACATCATTCCCTGACCTTGTTTCTTAGTTTCCTCCATTGGTGTTGAGGAGAAACCCATGCAGTGATGCTGCAGAGCTGGGTTCCAGCTCCCACACAGTGTCCCTCCATCCCCTCCCTTTTGGCTGCATCCTCACATGCTCCACTGAGACATCTTCTCATCACTGAGACAGGCTTCTCATCTGTTGTGGTTTAGGCCCATTCAAGAACAAAAGACCATGATTACCCTTAAGTACAATAGACCCTGGAACTCCCAAAGGACAGAGAGGACTCAATTTGTACTTATGGTCCCCAACAAAACAGAGCAGGCTACTCAGCTTGGGGATGAAAAATGAAACCTCATTTAATCTGCCTCAAACTAAAACATAACAAACAGAAATATCCAATGGAAAAATAATACAGAGCAGGGTGAGTGATGGAAGTGCAAAACCAGCTCTGATCCCTTTTCCCCCACCCATTCTCTCTTCCTGGGCTCAGAGCCCTGCGCCCAGTATCATTACCTCCTCCCCCCACCCAGGGGGCAAGGAATGGGGGATGCGGTCAGCCCTCTCCTCATGTCTCTTGCTGCTTATGGCACTCCTGAGAAGAAGTGCTCCTCCCCAGCCCTCCCTTGCTCCAGCTCGGGGACCCCACACACTGGGCAGCCTTTCACAGGCCACTCCCACAGAGCTCTGCAACCCCAGGTCACCTTCTCTGGTTTGGGGTCTAAACTTCTCATTCCCTCTGACTTGGATGCTCCAGCTCCCACTCCTCCTCTGGCACAGGGTCTCTGCTTCTCATCACAGGCTATGAGGATGTCTGGTCCAGCATCGTTCCTTCTGTCCTCTCCTGCCTGCAGGGTCCACATGTTCACCTCCATTTTGTTCTTTCCTTCCATCTTGTTCCACACACTTCAAATTCTTGTCCTTAACCAGCGCTGGCAGAGGTGCCAGATCGGCCTGGCTGGGCTGGAGGTAGCTCAGAACCTCAGAGACAGGGGAAAGTCCTAGAACTCTTTACCGAGCCTGCCCTGCAGCCCCCTGCCCCTGGTACCAAGCCAAAGCAGCTCCTCTCTAAACCATGACATCATCTTAAATGGCTTAAAGCACACTTAAAACAAAGCCAGGGGACTATTCTGAAACAAACTCCTCCCAGATTTCCAGCCTGATGTTCCTCACTGGGGAAAATCTTTCCCAGGCTGGGACACAACACAGGGGGAGGCGGGAGCATCCCTCAGCCATGGCCAGGGCTGGCTGTGCTTCACATCAAACCAGGAGCAAAGCACCCAAACCGGCTGTTGCTGGCCTGGTCCGGCTGCAGGGGGGCAGGGAGAAGGTGCTGGTGGGTGGGTGAGCCCGGTGGGAACTGGAGGGGCCGGGAGCCGCTAGAGGGCAATGGCGGTGTGTCCCAGGCTGGCGGCGGGGCAGGGGGCGATCGGTGTGTGCAGGGACATCTCACCCTGCCGTCTTCAGAAGTCTTTATGACTTGATCTGCAGTGCAGGTGGAGAACGAGAGAGGTACCTTTAAGCATCCACGTGTCATCCAGGGCCTCGCCGAGGCTGTCGGGCTGCTGTAGTTCAGAGCCATGGCTCCAGCACAAAGCAGGAGGCAGGGGCTCAGCTGAGCCTCCCCTTCTCCACAGCTGATTCAGGGAAAAGCTGTCCTGCCCAAGATAGGCAGCTGTCTGCAGCTGGTTTCCACCTTGCTGGAAACACTGGAGCCTCTCCTGGTGTGCCACTAATTTCCATGCATTTCTTGGCACCCATAAACACCCTCTGTCACTCCTCCATGGGATGATTCCTTTGCAATCCCAAATATGACCCTTTGCTTTTGTGGATCCCTTGGGGAAGAGGTCTGCTATGCTGCTTCACCACCACATCCTCATCGACCCAGAGAAGCTCACAGAAGCAGCACCCCAGCCCTGACAGCTTTGTGCCTGGCCAGTCCCCAGCTCCATCTCTGCTCTCCCTGGGTGCCACCAGCCCCTCCGTTTATCAGGCTGGGGCGGTGGGAGATAGGGAAGGAGGCTGATAAGCTCTCAAGTGGCAGCGTGCTGTAAACATTCCCACTGGTGCTGTTAGATTAGAGTGCTGGGAAAATGCCTCCAGCCCCCTGGCCCACCAGGGCAGTGGGCTGGGGATGGGGGGCTGCAGAGCTGTTGAAAAGCACAGAAGGAGGAGCTGTGTAGGAGCTGAAGTGCTTCTTTGGCAGGCTGCAAGGCTGGCTGCTGCCTCCCAGGGTACCAGGGCTCATTGTGGGGGCTGACCAGCAGCCTGAGGATGGATGTTTTGGCATCTGAACTTACAGTCACTCTCCATCTGCATCCACAGGTTTCACTGCCTTATTTTTTTCCCTAGCTGGTACAAAAACCTCACTTCTCCCTCACTCTGTCTTCCAAGCTGCTGGTGGTCAGAGGTCCCAGCTCTCTGGAAGCACAGCAGCAGGCAAGGGGCACAGCCTCATGTCCCCTTTCCCAGGCAGACAGAGCTAGGGCTAAGACACAGCTCCAGATGGAGCTATCAGGAAAAAAAGTCCTCCTATTCTTCCTCTATTCTTGATGCAGGTCTCCAGGGACTGATCCAGACACGATGTCACCTTTTCTTGTGCAGCAGACCAGCGTGAGGTGACAACGTGGCCAGGTGATATCTGTGGGGCACAGGATCAGCACTGGCTCTGCTGGCAAGTGTCACTTGGAAGGAGGGGACATAGTCTCAGCATCACCACAGGAACTGGACTCAGTTCCCCGTTGCATCAAGCAGCATCCCTCTGTCCTCCCCACATTTCCATGTGTCCCTCCTAACTTGCCAAGGATCAGCATCACCCTGGATCTTCATTTCCAAGGGGTGAACAAGGAGCAGATTTTCTGATTGACAAAGGTGCACCTATTCCTTTTCTCTTCTCTGAGAAGGACTCTGAAACACTCTGAGGTTCAGGCATGTCCAGGGGCAGGGGGAAGATGAGTGCTGAGCAGAGCAGTCGCAGCTGCCTTTCCGTGCCGCTCGGAGGCAACCTTCCCTCCTGCTCCCATTCCACAGCATCTCCTTGGTCTTCAGGCAGCTTTCAAAGCTCACAGGCAGGCAGTGCTGAGCCATGGGAACCTCCCACTCCCACTTTCTCCCTTGTATTTCCACAGTGAGTAAATCTCCATCCTTTTAGAGCTCTCAAATCTATTATTTTTACATTTGCAGTGGATTCCCTGGCCCTGTTATTAATGAAAACCTCCAGGAAAGCTCCTCAAATACAGCTTTGACTTTCTGCCCAGGACCTGTGGACAAGGGAAAAATAATAATAATAAAAAAAAATAAGGCAACATTAATAAAGCAGGAGGTTTCTATTAAGTCTGAGGGACTGGACTCTCTGGCTTTCTTGGATGCTGAAATCCTCTAGAGCAGGATAAATCTTACACACTTCATTTTCCCAATCTCTCCTTCAATATATTTTAAGAGAACGTTGCTAGTATCAGAGTAAATAATGTCCTAACTGCAAATGTGGGGTCTGCAGAGTGGCCTGGGGTCAGCCTGTGGGCTGTGGCATCCTCCACCGTGGTCTGCTTGTGGTCTCAGCCCTCTCCCCATAATCAGGGGGTTGAGTTTGGAGAGGGTTGAATTAGCCAAGGATACAAATAACAAGCAATCTCTCAGGGGCTGGGGAAGGAAGTGGGTGACTTCACATCATGGACGTGTGCACAAAGTCCTAAAATATGCAAATCCATGAGCTCGGTCACCAACACCACCTCGGTGTGAGCAAACTTCCCCCAGCCCTTTTTCCTTCTAGCAAGGTACATTTCCCACCTGGCAGCAAGGGAGCTCCCCATTTATGGGCTCTGCTATCTTCTTTGCACACCACCTGCTTTTCATACCTCTCAGCTCCTCCTGAAGGTGCCGAATTGTCTCAGGTAAAGCTCTTCTCTGGAAGCGTGCACACTTGCTTGTGCTGCAGAGGAAATGGGAGCAAGTCCATGGGGTCCTGCGAGCCCAAGGTCAGCCTGAGAGATGATTTTCCTGTGCTTTTATGCCTTTCACTGCTTTGCAGAGCACACAGAGTGTGAGCTAAATGCAGCATCATCAGTGTGGGCAGCTAAGGGAGTGCCTTCATGTCTTCTTTGGGCATCAAGAGCTCACACGCAGCTACCGAGCAGCACTGGATGCTGTGGGAATGGATGCAAGGGGCACATGTGATTTGTATCTTGGCACCTCATTCAGCTTGGACTGCTGGGTGTTGCTGGAGATGGGGCTGCTGTGCTTGTAGAAGACCTGAGGAACTGATCATCACCCCAGGCTGCCTTGGGAATAAATGTGAAGGACTTTGGTGGCCAGAAGGAGGTAACCTTCCTTGGGAGCAGGAGCTTGAGTGTTTGTCCCAGTCACTCTTGCTGCTGTTTTTAACTCTGTAGGACTCTTTGTTGCTACAGGACTAACACTGGTGCTTTTTGATAGTCCCAGAGGATCAGAACTACCTTTTACCTGCCTGAAACATGCCAGCCTGGTCCCTATCTGCAGAGGCAACAGAATGCAGCCAATGTAAGGCAGGAGCCTTGTACTTACAGCATCCTGATGCTGACAGACACGCAGCCAAAGCTTCCTCCAATAAGGGGTAAATGAGAGAAGGGGATGGCACAGCTTCTAATTCATGAGATCCACTGCAGCTTATAAGGCAGTTCTGGGGCTCGACAAGCCCACTGTGAAGGGCTCTGGCCCAAAGGCACAAATGTAGGGCTGGAAAACACCACTTGGACAAGAAGCATCAGCCCCCTGTCAGTCTGAGTAGTTAAGAAACAGATATTTTGAACCACTCAGCCAGTCCAGAGGCCACCTAATCTGCAAACACACCCCAGCCCTCTCTTACAAGATCAAGGTGCCTAAGTCACACAGCAAGTTGAAGTGTAACTTTGAAAGCTGCAGCAGCTCTGCCTTGTAGCATGCTGTGTTTGTTCTACTGAACACCCAGAAACCAAGGTGCACTCACATCCTTTCAGATACAGAGGTGAGGAAGGCCATCTTCCCCAGCTGAGGTTTCCTCTAGTGGAAAGATGCATCTAAGGAACAGTGCTGGGAAGGGAGGTGATGCATCAGATTTGATCCATTTCTAGGGCTGCCCAAATTGCATGAAGTTCTTGCTGTTCCCTGTCTGGCCAGGACCGGGAGAAGCTGTGAACTGTCTGGATGCAGTGCTCAGCACAAAGCACTTGCCTTTGGCATGGATTGCCATGTGATTTGACACGTTGTGTGGCTTCACATCTACAGTAAGTAAAGCTGCCCTTCCTTTTCCCAGCAGCCAGAAGTGAATTGTGTCCAGGGCTCTAGTGCCATCTGATTCTGCCTCTGCTCAAAACATTCCATACCCACCCAACCCCTGCAATATCCCTCTTATGAATGGACATGGAGGAGTCATTCCCAGGAAGGAGCCCTCTGCCCCTCCCCAGCCCATCTCTTCCTCCCACCTTTCCTCAAGTCATTGAATTCTTTTGGTTGAAAGTGGAAAAGGCCTTTAGGATCATCTAGTCCTAAGCTCACAGGGCAAGCCAACTGACAGATCAGCCATAAGTTGCCATTTGCACAGCCATCAGCACATGCTGCTGATGGCACCACGGCTCCAGCCATGACGTCAGGCCAAAGGACATCAACACGCTGCAGAGCTTTGGGGATCTTGACCTCCACAGAGCTGGGAGCTGACCCTCAGCAGCCACAAGAGGAGTTGCCCATTGCTGCAGCATCAAGGAGAACACCTATTCAGGAGGTTAAAGATGTTCAGAGACTGGCCCAGCTCAAAAATGCAGCAGCAGCACCCGCTTTTCCTCCAGCGCCAATGCCCACCATTCAACCTGTTTTTGCTCCACCAGCCATCCCTACCTTTCCTCCTGCATCAATGCCCACCTTTTCTCCTCCAGCAACTCCAGCACCAATGGCTTTTCCTCCCCCAGCAATGGCTGCCTTCCCTCCGACTTTTGCTCCTGTCCCAACAGCCTTTGCTCCTGCAGTAGTCATTGAGGAGCTAATGGAAGTGGATCCACCAGAAGATCAAGAAGAGCCAATGGAGGTGGATCCACCATAATACAGGGCCCAGCACTACACCATCGTGCTGGGCCTCCTCTCTGCACCATCATGGCCGTTTTGAGGCAGGAGAGCCCATCCATTCATAGACTCCCTGGCATTAGAACACCTCAGACCCTCTCTGCTTTGCTTCTCCACCCTCTCTGCTTCACAACCCTCCCTGCAATGCCTCATTAAATATAAGTTTGTCATTTTAAGAGTGGTGGTCACGAATGAACAAGGTCTGGGTGGGGAAACCTCACTAACCAATCCAACACCAACTGCTCCTCTAGCAACAGGCAGTGGGTAAGAAGCGAGGGCTGCTCCTTGTGGGTCACTCACTGTTAAGAGGCACTGAAAGACCCGTCTGTAGATGGGTCAAGGAGTGGAGAGAGGTGCTGCCTGCCGGGGGCCAAGATCCCAGCCAGGGCTGTGAGAGGGCCATGTGTTGTCAGGGATGTGGGCTGCTGTCCCCTACTCCTCTTTGCTGTGGGTATGGAGGATGTAATGAGCACACAACATTTCCAAATTCAAGGAGGATTATAAAAGCTTGGAGGAACAAAGTGAAAGGTGGTGGTTGGGTGGCTGGGTGGAGGGAACAAGATCTCTTCTATCCTGCTCATCAATCTGCAGAGACAGCAGGATGCAGCCAATGTAAGGCAGGAACTTTGTACTCAAAACAGCATCCTGATGCTGACAGACACACAGCCAGAGCTCCCTGCAATAAAGGTAAATGAGAGAAGGGGATGGCACAGCTTCTAATTCATGAGATCCACTGCAGCTTATGAGGCAGTTCTGGGGCTGAAGAAGCCCACTGTGAAGGGCTCTGTCCCAAAGGCATGAATGTAGGGCTGTAAAGCACCACTTGGACAAGAAGCATCAACCCCCTGTCAGTCTGAGTAGTTAAGAAACAGATATTTTGGACCATGTTGCCAGGCTAATGGACACATAACACGTTGCAGAGCTTTGGGGATCTTCACCTCCACAGAGCTGGGGGATGATCCTCAGCAACCAAGAGAGGAGTTGCCCACCTCTGCAGCATGAGGAATAGAATCAACCCAGAAGACCAAAGATGTGGCTTCAGAGACTGGCCCAGATCAACAGCACAGCAACAGCACCTGCCTTTCAACCTGCTTTTGCTTCACCAGCCATCCCTGCCTTTCCTCCTCCAGCAAGTCCAGCACCAATGGCTTTTCCTCCCCCAGCAATGGCTGCCTTCCCTCCGACTTTTGCTCCTGTCCCAACAGCCTTTGCTCCTGCAGTAGTCATTGAGGAGCTAATGGAAGTGGATCCACCAGAAGATCAGGAAGAGGCCATGGAGGTGAATCCACCACAATACGGGGCTCAGCACTACACCATCGTGCTGGGCCTCCTCTCTGCACCATCATGGCCGTTTTGAGGCAGGAGAGCCCATCCATTCATAGACTCCCTGGCATTAGAACACCTCAGACCCTCTCTGCTTTGCTTCTCCACCCTCTCCGCTCCACAACCCTCCCTGCAGTGCTTCATTAAATATAAGTTTGTCATTTTAAGAGCGGTGGTCACGAATGAACAAGGTCTGGGTGGGGAAACCGCACTAACCAATCCAGTACCAACTGCTACTCTAGCAACAGGCAGTGGGTAAGAAGCGAGGGCTGCTCCTTGTGGGTCACTCACTGTTAGAAGGCACCGAGATACCCGTCTGTAGATGGGACAAGGAGTGGGGAGAGGTGCTGCCTGCCGGGGACCAAGATCCCAGATGGGGCTGAGATGGTATGTGCCATCCCTCCTAACAAAGAAACAGGTCAGGGAAGGAAATGCAATGATGAGTGCTCCTCAGCTGCACACCAAGCTGAGAAGCAGAAAGCTGAGCAGCCTGAGGCAATGTCTACCAAGGGAGGATCACCTTGCACCCACCCAGGGAAACTTGTCTGCTCAACTGATCCCCTGTGTTGCCTGTTCAGCGTGGCACACAGCCTGGGGAGTGAGCAGGAGGAGCTGGAGATGTGGGTGCAGATGCAGGGCCATGATCTCAGTGCAGTCACACAGACATGGTGGGCCTGCTCACATGGCTGCAGCACAGCCAGGAACAGCTCTGTGCTGTTTAGGAAAGACAGGCAAATGAGGAGAGAAGCTGGAGTTGCTCTTTATGTGAGAGAGCAGTTAGAGCACACTGAGCTCTGCCTGGGTGGGGACATGGGACAGGCTGAGTGCTCATGGGTGAGAATTTAGGGGCAGGGTAGTGGGAGGAAGACTGATGTGGCAGTTCACTGCTGGCCTCCTGATCAGGAAGAGGAAGTGGAGGAGACCATCTCAAAAAACTGGTGAAAGCTACCACACACTGACAATGCCTGCTCATGGTCCTCATGGGGGACTTCAACCTCCCTGACATTTGCTGGCATAGCCACTCTATCAAGCACACACAGGCGAGGGAGTTGCTGCAGAATGCTGAGGACAGCTTCCTATCACAGATGACTGAGGAACCAGCCAGGAGGGGTGTGCTGCTGGACCCTGTGCTGACATACAAGGAAGGTCTGTTTGGGCATGTGAAGGTTGGAGGCTGCCTTGGCTGCAGGGACCATGAAATGGTGGGGGTCAAGATCCTATGTGGAGGAAGCAGGACACCAAACTAGATTGTGAGCCTGGACTTCAGGCAAGCTGCCTTTGGCCTTTTCAAAGGCCTTAGAGAAATGTCATGTACACCGACATCAGCACATGCTGCTGATGGCACCACAGCTCCAGCCATGATGCCAGGACAAAGGACATCAACAGATTGCAGAGCTTTGAGGGTCTTGACCACCAGAGTTGGGAGAGGACTCTCAGCAGACAGGACAGCAGTTACCCATCTCTGCAGGGTCAAGGAAAGACTCAATTCAGAAGTCTGAATATATGGCTTCAGAGACTGGCCCAGATCAACAGCACAGCAGCAGCGCCTGCTTTTCCTTCTGCACCAACACCCGCCTTTCAACCAGCTTTTGCCCCACCAGCAATGGCTTTTCCTCCTCCAGCCATCCCTGCCTTTCCTTATGCACCAACTCCAGCACCAATGGCTTTTCTTCCCCCAGCAGTGGCTGCCTTCCCTGCAGCTTTTGCTCCTGTCCCAACGGCCTTTGCTCCTGCAGTAGTCATCGAGGAGCTAATGGAAGTGGATCCACCAGAAGATCAGGAAGAGCCAATGGAGGTGGATCCACCACAATACAGGGCCCAGCACTACACCATCATGGCCGTTTTGAGGCAGGAGAGCCCATCCATTCATAGACTCCCTGGCATTAGAACACCTCAGACCCTCTCTGCTTTGCTTCTTCACACTCTCTGCTTCACAACCCTCCCTGCAATGCCTCATTAAATATAAGTTTGTCATTTTAAGAGTGGTGGTCATGAATGAGCAAGGTCTTGGCAGGGAAACCTCACTAACCAATCCAGCACCAGCTGCTCCTCTAGCAACAGGCAGTGGGTAAAAAGCAATGGCTGCGCCTTGTGGGTCACTCACTGTTAAGAGGCACCGAGAGACCCGCCTGTAGATGGGACAAGGAGTGGGGAGAGGCACTGCCTGCCGGGGGCCAAGATCCTAGCCAGGGCTGTGAGAGGGCCATGTGTTGTCAGGGATGTGGGCTGCTGTTCCCTACTCCTCTTTGCTGTGGATATGGAGGATGTAATGAGCACACCTTCCCAAACTCAAGGAGAATTACAAAAGCTTGGGGGAACAAGTGAAGGGTGGCAGTTGGGTGGGTGAGGGAAACATCATCATCTCAGTTCAGGGTCCGTAACACTGACAAGAGGAACAGCTGTCATCCCATTTCTTGCCCTTAATCAATAGGGTCCCAATCTCAGCGTTCGATGGCATAAATTATGTATCTCTAATTGGATTGGATGCTTCCTTAATCCCACTGAATCAATTAATGAGTATTTGCCATCAGAGTTCTCGATGCCCTCCAGAGAGACTTGTGACAGAAACACCAGAGGAAACTGGTGCTAGAAATATTGGGAAGAGCAGAAAGGAAATCTCTTGGGGGTTTCTTCTTCAGTGGGCAAGCTTAGTTGCAGTGGTTGGCAGACACCTGATCTGGAAGATGTGCTGCATTAAACCTTTGTTCTCACTGCAAGACTTTTCCCTTGAAAAACCAAAGCTTGAGATTCTTGTGAAATCTGAAGCCTTAAGTCAATGTTTTCTACTCTGCACCTCCATCACTTTCCTCTTCTGCCTGCAAAATTATCCACCCCTGCTATTATAACCTCAAGCTGCTTTTCAAGGGCAGTAGCCATCTGTCCTATAACTCTTTTAACATGCTTGGGGTTGATGATCAGTGCAAGGATATCTTCACGCTGATACACTGTTGGGTAGCAGTGATCCACTGCATGCCAGCAGCTGCCTTTGATAATGAAGGATCTTTGAGAATTTAAATGTTCTCATTTTAAGCTCTGACAATATTTAAGCATGTGTTAATGGTTTAAAGAAGCAGCCCACTAGAGAAAGTCTCATTTGTCAGGAGCTGTTCCTCTAAATTTCATCATAACTGAATTAAGGCAACCCAGAAAGGAGTAAGTTAGAGTGAAGACAGGAGCACTGATGGATGGTTCTCTCTAGCTGCTAAAATGCTCCTTTGAAAGCTCCTTGAGCTGAGGTTCTGCAGATCAGCATCAGTGACTCCTGAGTAGAAGCAGGACAGCTTGAAGAAGGCTGAACTGGATTTCTGAACTACTGTGCAGAGCCACACATCAACACGATGCCTGACAGTAATGCTCCTCATCCCCCAAACCAGCCAAATGCTATATGAAATCAAAATGTGGGCTGCCACAGATTGTGATGACTGGAGAGACTCAGATATCACCTTCAGAAGTGCAGCACAGCTTCTGGAACTGCATATTTAAGATAGAAGAAAATCCACCACCACCGTTGCAGTTCCGGGAGATCGTTACAGTTCAGAGCTTTAGTTCTGCATTTTTAGCAACAAGGTCATGCAACACCCTTGCAGCCCTGCTCTTCCTGATGCCTTGTACTCTGGATAAATTAAATTGCCTGTAAAAATCAAAGCAGCGGTTCTAAAGGACAGCTTTCATGCTGCTGCAACTGCTAATCTTTGTCCTACATCATGGCAAGTGCAGCAGTGACATGCATCGAACTTGGATGTGCCATGCAAGATGCTGTGCCCATGGTAGCAAGAGATCATATGGAATAGACAAGAAAAAGGGGAGAGACTCAGCCAAGACCACATGGTTGGGCAGATCTGGGACCTGCTGATTTCAGTGACACACGTCTCCATCAACTGAAGGCAAGTGGTTGCATCATGTGTTTATGGCTCCAGAGGAGCATGGGCACTGAGCAACACCCAGGAGGGCAAAGACCTTCTCCCTGTGGGAGGGGAGTATTTTCTCTGTCTCATAAAGGTTTTTTAGCACCCACATCAGCCTTCTCCATGCTGATTTTCAGCAGATGTTGTGCTAATGAGCAGCAGTGTAATCTCAGTGCCTTAATATAGTTCTGGGCTGCGATAAGTCTGAAATTGCTGTCATCATCAGCGTTAGGACGATCTGCTCATTGTTCAGAACTGTCCTCCTCTGATGATTGCATGAAGGGGAATGTGTTTTCTTCCATCCACTCCTACTCTGCTTCCAAATTTAAAACTATTCAGGCATTAGATACTTCTGTTTTTCTAAGAGCTTAATAAGAGGCCAGGGTGCAGATGTTCTGATAAGGCCATGACAAATTGCAAGGGGAGAAGCCACATTAAACTTGACCTATTACGGGATGCCAAACTCTGCTCTGTCTGTGGAAGCATAATGATGGCCAGAAAAGGGCCCCAGCAGTTTTGTTAAACCAGCTGCTACCACCACGTGCTGTGTACTGGTGAGGGTAGAGCCAATGGCTTACAGCCCAAGCAAATATTGCCACTCAAAGCTGAAAGCCAGAGATTAAATACTGGAGTTGAGAGGAGAACAGATGGATGAGGGAATGGCTTGGTTTCTACATTGGCATCTGGTGATAGAACTAAACTTACATCAGACTAATCAGCAGAAGGACCAGCCAAACTAGGCAAGACCCCAGGAGAACCTGCATGGTAGAGAAGACAGTTGATCAGGGTGGGCATCACTTTGGAGCTGTGCAGCTCTCACCTTTGGGAAGTTTGGGAACTGATGCTCCAGGCAGCTTCCACTGTTCAAGCTGCCAGGATGGGCTTGGATATCTCCCACCCTGTGCACATCAGGACAAGACAGGCCCAGCTGATGACTGTAAACTCCATCCTGCTTTTGAAGGGTCTAACAAACATGGCCACATAGCCCAGGCTCAGGAAGGGAGTAGCAGAAGGAAACTGAAATAAGAGAGTAAAGGGCAGTCTGAATGTGAGGAGAGGGGAAGAGATGCAAGAGGCAGCTCTTTTCTAGGAGACAAGGCATGGGAAGGCAGCCTGGGTGCAGCAACACTTGCAGCGAAGCTGTCTTGCCTGAGGAGTGAAGAACTTGAGGGTAGAGCAGGAGAGAGGCCAGGGGTGAAGTGCTATGTGTGAAATCATTCAAGCAAATGAAAGGAAACAACACCAGCTTCTGTCCCTCTGGAAAAGGAGTGACTACAGGCAGCTGGGTCTACCAGGCAATTTCATTGTGAGATCTAGAGTTCAATGCCTGGCAGTTTGCTCTGCCAACTTCTGACCAGGGCAAGGTGAAAAACTCTTCCTCATCTCCAACGTTAGTTTTTCATGTCCCAGCCTTTCTGTTGCCTTTTGTCCTATTGGCTCCATCTTTTCTCTATCCTCCATCCTATCAGACAGTTGTAGACAGCAATAACATATCCTTTTAGCCTTTTCCTCAAGGCTGAAGAAACCCAGTTCTCAGACTGTCCTGTATATCACAGGTATTTGATGCCTCTCACTGTGACAAGAAAATTGTCCTAGAGAGCCCCAAGACTGGATGCTACAGCGCAGGCCCCTCTATTTGGGAACAGTCACTGCCCCTGACCTGCTGGCTACCCTCCTGCTCACACAGCACAGCTTATCTCTGCAGCAAGGAGTCATTGCCAGCTCATTTTCAGGTTATTGTTTGCTAGAATCCCCTTTTCTGCAAGGCTGCTTAGTAAAGTTGGCCCCATCCTGTCCTGTTACAGGGCTAAGTCCCTTCCAGAAGCAAGACACTGAGTTTGTCTTTATCAAACTTCACGAGGTTCCTGGAGGACTCTCAAAAACGGCAGCTTTGGCCTCCAGCACGTTGACCATTTCCCTCCAACTTGGTGTCAAGATCAACTAAAACCAATTAGCACTGACATAATGACCAGCTGTGGGCTGGCTGCCATAAAACTTGTACCGAGACACACACCTAGAAGTGGGATGGGGAGAAACTTGAACAAAACTAGTGCCTGCAAGGTCTCCATCACAGGCTGGCGTTCTCTTTCTAGGTGGTTAGGCCGAAACACTAGTAAAACTGGAACAAAAGTAATCAAGAACCATTTTGGCATTGTCTGTATGAAAAGCTCTGTCCCTGCTTCACAGTGTTGTGTTGTCTGGAGTGAAATCCCCTGGTGAATTTGCCCTGGTTGCTGGCAGCTCAGCTGCTCTGGCACAAGCCTGAGCCCAGGCCTCGCCCTCATGTACAGTGATGGCAGGTGGGAGCTGCAGCCCTCAAGGGAAAAAACATTCTTTCTGCCCAGTTTTATCCCTTCATTGCCAAAAATCCCAACTATTGAAGGAGGTTAGAGGCTGAGCACGTGATTTTCTGTGAACAAAAGCATCTGCAGAAAACAATGAGAGGGTTCAAGAATCACACTGGCTCTGCTGCCTTCTGGATAGCAACCCACGTGACCATGCCTCTCAGACTACAGCAGGTGCCTCAGAAGCATTTGCACTCTCTTCATCTATAGCGTACCCCAGCCAAAACCCACAGGCAATTTCCACCGTGGCTCAAGGTGTAACTGGCATCCACATGCTGTTTTTCTTTTACAGAAATCCCAGACTCTTCTGGAAAGCATTTTCTGGCTGAGGCTGTATCTCCTCATACCTTACATGCAGCCTAAAACTTGCCCAAGTCAGTGGGGACTGGTCCATATCTACCAACTTCAATCTTTTGAAGGTGAGAAGCCATAAAAACATGTACACAACCACTGAACCTCCAATTTTATCCCACCAGAGCACCTTAGAAAGAAGCCCATCCACCTGCAAGTAGCTCAAGGGTACATTTCCCTTCTACATCTTCCTCTGTACAAGAAAAGCCACTCCACTTCATACAACACCACACAAAGTCCTGAGCCCAAATTAGTTTTTCCAAACTTCAGTGTCATGACTGTTATTCTGGAAACAAGCTATTCAGGTCTCACTATCCAGGCGTGCTTCTACCCTCCCAGCTTTGCCAGCAGCCATCTTGCCCTGGTAAAGGCAGGATGATGGAGGAGCCAGAAAACACAGCTTCAGAATGCCTCTATTGTGCAGGGGCAACAGAAGAGGGGAGATTCATCTAAGTTACATGGTGCTGGGGACTAGGGGAATGCTAACTGTGCTCCTTTTCTTCTGGGCTCTGCTGGACAGCTAAATTCCATTCTAAGCTTGTGAAATATCACCTGCTTTTTATTTATCCATCTGATGGATTTGCTGATGGCCAAAACCCACATCTCCCTCTTTCCAACCCCATAGTCTTTGGATCTGGAAGCAGCCCTACTAGAGCAGATAAAAACCTCAATGGGAACTCAATCTAACTTGCTCAGTGTAAAATACAATAAAATGGAATAAAATGCAATAAAAAGAGGGCCCAGGGCCCAAGCCTGAGGCTGTAAATTTTCCACCAGCACTGTACCTGGTGTCCTGCTCAGACGTTTCTCCTGCATCCCTTCCTTGCCTTCCCTGGTCCCACCACAGGGACATGTGCTGTCACTTTGCCTTGCTGACTTAGACATTTCAAAGAAACTGATCCAACAGGCTTTAGTTCAATAGACACTCTGGCAAGGGCAAGGTGACTTGGGAGAAAGGTAGGAAAAAAAACCAACCAAACCAGGACAGACTTTGTTTTGCCAAAGCCCAAGTGACAGTAGAGAGAGAGAAACATGTCTGATACAGAGAACAGGCTCTGCTGTGCTCCATCCAGAGAGCAGGAGGGAAGAGACCCCAGCACTCAGCCCTAGCTTATGTGGAGGACAAGAGACCACCATAAGAAGGCAATTATTTCAACTTCCCTAATGGCTTCATTATATTCCAAGGAATAAAAAAAACCCAGATGTATCACATATTCACTGTCCCAGCTTCTCAGTCTCATCACTGTATCTGCTTTCAACCAGCCTGTAAATAAATGGGGGTCAATACCAAAGTCTTACCTGCTCACAGCTCCACATCTTTCTTGCTCTTACTTTACTATCCATTTTCATCCCCCTTGTCTTGAAACAAATCAATACCACATCAGTTCACACCTTGTCCTGACTGCACATTGCCATCAGAAATAGCTGGTGGCCAGCGGGGAGCAAGCACAAGCCCATGGCTGATATGCTCAGCTTAGGTGCAGAGTATCACAGCTTAAATTCCCTAAGCTGCTACAAACAACCACTGTAGCCACCTGCAAACCAGA
Source organism: Urocolius indicus (assembly GCA_013401255.1). Classification (NCBI taxonomy): domain Eukaryota; kingdom Metazoa; phylum Chordata; class Aves; order Coliiformes; family Coliidae; genus Urocolius; species Urocolius indicus. The sequence goes on from WBNH01004368.1 coordinate 160,848, forward strand.
AAAGCCAAACCTACCCCAACAGCTCCATCTTGCTAATGGCATTTGTTGTGCAACACCCTCAGCTTGGTGCTCGTTACCACCTCACCAGGTGAGATGGGAGAAAAATGCTCCCAAATGGACTCAGCAGATGGGAAAGAAGCTACAGCTTCAGGTGGGATGCAGACTTTGCAGAGAACTCTTGTATCACCCCATCCTCCTAACACCCACCTTATAGGGATTTATCAGTATTGATGAGGTCCCCCCTCAGCCTTCTCTCCCCCAGGCTGAACAGCCCCAGGGCCCGCAGCCTTTCCTCCTCACACATGTTCCATCCCCTCAGCATCTTGGTAGCCCTGCACTGGCCTCTCTCCAGCAGTTCTCTTTCTCTCTTGAACTGGGAAGCCCAGAACCAGACACAACGCTCCAGATGAGGTCCATTTATAAGATCCCTTCACCTCATCTGAGCTCTCTTTCAGTGGTGGCAATGATCCAGGGCTGTGATGCACTGCACCTGCCTGCACCACTCTCAAGCCATTATCTATGCCTAGGCACAGCTGTAATTGGGGAGGAAAGGAGGGAGTTGGGGGATTGAATGTCCCAAATCACATCATCTCCATTGCTTAGTATGAAAACATCCCATGAAGCATGCTGCAATAAATAGGCAGACAAATAGCCATTTCAAAATGTGATCCTCATGAGCTGTGTTGAAAAGAAGTTATCTCAGTGGAACATTGGCTAGAATTACGCCCAGCCCTGCCTCCCTTGCTGGAAAAGCCCTGAGCCAGCACCTCCTGATTTATGGTGCTCCAAGACACAGATCAGAGTCATTAAGGGAGCTGGTTTTTAAACTCTTCGTTTATAGACACGGATGTCAAAGGGGGTTCAGCCCCAAGTTTGACCTCCAGCACCAGCAAAATGCACTGACTGGGTACAACACATCTTCCAGAGTCAATATCTGTTACCACCTGGACAAGCACAAGCTGTATGGGAAGTGGGATAAAGACATAACCAGCCCCGCAGGCAACAGCAAGGGGAACACATTCCTGCAGTAGCATCTCTTGCTGCTACAGGAAAATCTTCAGTCCCTGTAAATAAATAGCTGTGCTGGCCTCCAGAAGGCTCCCCTGCCCTGAGATGTTCACACAGCTCCAGCTCCCTAAAGGTGATGCTGCCTTACCCACCCAAGCACTGATAGAAGAGGACTTTGTCTCTATCTCTGACACTTGTCATTTCTCAGTCAACTCCCTGAAGGCAGAATCAATTCATTTATATGAGGATTGTATCTGAAATGTTTACACCTTCACCTTTAGTAACTGGTCATAACACTGGCTGACCCTTCTGTAGCCAAGAACTAAATGCCATTCTGGTTCTGAAGGAGTATACGTACCCTTTTCAAAGCAAGCTATTTTCTTCCCCATCTTTCTTCTTCTCTGAAATCAGTGTTGCCCTGCTGAAGAGTGCATGTTCTCACAGAGGACTGGGCTCTGGGACTTTAGTTTCATGGTGTTACATTTTCTTTTCAAAGTGCCTGGGCGGTTTTCAGTTGTCCAAATGTCTTCAAATTGTTTGAAAAACATAAACTTACACTGAGCTGTGCTACCTTGAGCCTTTGGGGAGAGACTCTCATGGTTATCTCATGTAGGAAGCTGAAGCTGTGGCTGGCCTAGAGCTCCTCTCCATTCATCTCTCCAGGATGAAGTGATTCATCTCGCTCCAAGTTGTCCCAGTTCTTCCCAGGTAGATTCCCAAAGCCATACACATGATCTTACAAAGTATTGGGAAAATGAAACCCTATGAAAATGTTCTTGAAAACTCCTTTATTTCTCAGCATACCCTTTTTCTGTCTTATGCCTGCAAAAGTTCCTGTGTGACCTGATCTAGGTGAACCTGCTTCTGCAGGGAGGTTGGACTGGATGATCTCTAAAGGTCCCTTCCAACCCCTACCATTCTGTGATTCTATGTGCAGGCAAGGCCTTTCAACACCACCTCCTTCAGCTTAAAACTGTATTTGCTATGACTGTTTCCCCCTTTTCTAGATAGAAATTAAGCAAACCAACTCCATCCTTTCTTCCAAAGTACCTCTCACTAAAATCTCCCTGAGTGGTGAAGCATTGAGCTGTGTTACTCACCGTGCTCAGCCTGTGTGCTGGTCACATCCTCCCCTCCCTCCCTGCCCATGAGACCTGCTGTTGACACAGCCAAGGACAAGATTGGAGTGTCCCCTCCATCCCTCTTGGCCGTTTCCATCTCGCAGAGAACAGGGAAGGTGGGTGCAAAGCCCTCCGAGCTGGGCTGCCTCTGGAAGCCCATTACTGTTTTATGGAGGTCACCCTCACCTAATTATGCCACTGTTCCTCCCAGCCCCAGCCTGACCCTGCCTGATCCTGAAATGGATTAACATGTCTTGGTCACTTGAGCGTGTGGTGTGTGTCTGCTCCGGGAGGTCAGCGGCTGAAGGTCTGCCCTGTATCTCAATGTTATTTTGACCCTGGCTGGTTTTTTCCTTGGTGAGTCCTTGGCAGACCTGTTGAATGGGGCTTTCATTTTGCTGACCCCTGGGGTCATCTGTTTTCGGAGCATGAAATATGGCTGCTGGGGGGAGGCGGGGGAGGGGGGAACGAGATGGAGGGACAGGAGGGAAGAGATAAACTTCACTGAGGAGCCTTAACAGGCCAATGAGCCGTGACTAATGATGATTGTGGTTTGTCTTTCGAGGGCATAATTTATTGGGCTGCTGACCACTTAGTGCACTGGCAGGGGGGTGGGAGGGAGGGGGGAATTAACTCCTTCAGGTACGGTGCTGGGCACAGGCTCATGGCGGGAGGGGTGGTGTCAGCTCATTGCTCACCCTTCTCCCCTTCTGCAGGGGGAGTGAACGTTTTCTCCCCCCTCACATCTCTCTTCCTGCCCTTTTTAAACCCCCCCCCCCCCCAAAATGGTTGTTGCAGCTTTTCTCTGAGGGGATTACCCATTGTGATGATCTCTGTGATGCCTCAGCCATTTCTTACAGCCCAAACAGGATCCCTGAGGCACAGCATCCCCTTCAGATGCTGCTGGATGCCAGCCGGCCGCCGCGAGCCGCAGCCACCCCAACAAAGGAGCCAGCGTGTCAAACGCTGCTCTTACATCTTCATCACAGGGCTCCCTCATGGCCTACAAGCTTTCTCCTGGGGGGAAAACCCTGAGCCTGACAGCACGTTCCCAGCAGCTCTGCCATCCATCTCTGTCAGCCCACAGACAGACGGGGCGGCCAGGGACGCTCCCTCCCTCTTGCCTGCAAGGACAGGCAGCCTGGAAAAGGATGGCAGCAGCCTCACGGCCAGCAAGGAGTGCAAAAAGAAAGTTCACCACTAGCATTCAAGCACCTGCTTTCACCTTTTTAGTTTGTGGTTTGGTGTTTTTTTTTTTTTTTTGTTAACTTACCATTCAACTTTTAGATGGGTTGATTACCAAAAGGTTGGATTTGTGGTGGGCAGTAGCTAGAGCAGAGGCTGGCACTGCAAGGAGCTCACTGGAAAGAAGATAGTGTTTATGGGGGGGGCAACTGCGTCTTCTCCAGCATCCTATCACTTGGATGGGAAGAAAAGAAGAATAGAGGTTGGAGAAGAGTCCTTCAGCCTTTAAGTTATTTAAAATAAGTGCAGAAACTAATACACATTAACAAGTATACAAATGGTGGGTGTCAGGAGGTTGGGGCAGCCCTTTTTTTCTGTGGCATCTAGAGACAGGATGAGGGGTGATAAGATGAAGCTGGAACACAAAAAATTCCAGTGAAACATAAGAAAAAACTCTTTCAGTGTTTCAGTGAAGGAGTCCTGGCCCAGGCTGCCCAGGGAGGGTGTGAAGGCTCCTTCCTTGGAGGTCTTCAAAACCCACCTGGACACATTCCTGTGTTACCTGATCTAGGCAGAACCTGGTTTGGCAGGGAGGTTGGACTGGATGAGCTTTAAAGGTCCGTTCCAACCCTCACCATTCTGTGATTAACAGCTCAGTTCTGTCTTTGCTTTGCTGCACTACCCACTGAGGTCAGCCACCCTGGATGCCATTAAGGTTTCACGTGCCTCAGTTTCCCCACCTGAAAATATGGGGCGTGGAGAAGGATGATTTTCCTGATTTTACACGAGAAGTGTTTGGAGATCAGTGGGGTGCTCTGATAGGTGCTGAGGAGGATTTGGTGCAGGGAAAGCAGCTCACCTTTCCTCCTGCCAAAAGATGCTGGCACCCCACACTTGCCTGGGAGCTGATGGGAGCCTTTGAGAAGTCCTGGCTGTGCCAAGCCCTGCCATACCTGGGCCCAGGGTGGGATTGGGTTGTTTCAAGCTGTTCAGTGCAGAGTCATCAGTTGTGGAGCAGTACAGGGACAGAGGGTATTGTGCTGCTGGAAATCACAAGTTTGAGGAAAGTCTCAAAAAAAAGGCACTTTCAACCCAGCCATAAATTGAATGAATTGGCTGAATTCTCAGTCAAATTGTGTTTTAAACATTGATTTCCCAAAAGGGGAAGGAGAGTCATCTCCTTTGGATAATTCCCCTTAAAAGCACAGAGAAAAAACACATCAGAAAGCCTGGGGGAGACTGGAAGAGCTCTCCAGGAGCTTTCACAGGTCCAGATCTATCCCATCCTTTAAGAAACTTTAAGTTTCTTAAAGTTATGTGTATATATATATGTATATATATTATGTATATATTCTTAAAGTTGTGTATATATAAAGTTATGTATTAAGAGCTATCCCTCCAGAGGAGCTCCCTGCCTTGGACAGCACACAAGCTCTTTCTGCAGCAGCAATGCCAGGCAGTGGGTGTCCTTTAGGATGAGAAGACTTCAGCAGGGCCAAGAACCACAGGTCAGAAGCCACAGGGTCTCCCCCAGAGCCCTCTGACAGGCACAGCACAGGGTGTGATGGTGGCTGGCTGGGACTCAGCAGGGACCTGGGATGGTAACACCATCGCAGGTGCCTCTCCATCCCTCAGCATTAGCTTCCCTGCCCTTCTGAGCAAGGTTTGAGAAAGGCTCTGGACATTTGAGACTGGTTTTCCTGCTGATTTACAAGCTAAAGGACAAGCCATAAACCTCAACCCCTTAATTGCAGCAAGAGCACTGGCATAGCCTAGGTCCAAAGCTGCAATACTTGTACAACCCCTGTGTGTTAATAGACCACTCAGTGACCTGGTACTCTGGGAGTTCAACCACGCTGTAACTCATTACCAGCAAATTAGAGGAGAGATTCTCATCCTATCCAAGCTTGCTGAAGGTTTCTGGGGAGGCACAGGATGGCTGCAGCTCCTCCAATAATCACCAGGAAGAAGATTTCACTGGAAATTGGAAGGCTTAGCAAATCAAAAGCCAGAGCAAAAGCCCTGTGAGTTATAAGCAGCTCCTAACTCAGGTGCAGGAGTTGTGTGTGTGGGGGTGGGATGCTCCAGCAGCTAAGAATTCTTACGAAGATAAATATCTTCTTTCTCTCAGCAACATGAGTCTGCCAAAAAGAAATTGTAGGTAGTGTGTGTGTGTGTGTGTGTGTGTGCCTTCAGATTTTCACACTCTTTTCTTTTATTGCCTTTAAAAGAATAATAATAATAAAAAAAGCACCAAGATTCTTTATATCTCTGCATATTTCTTGTAGAAACAACAGATTCTTTGAAAGAGGGTGGAGAGCAAAGGCTCCTTCCCTGCCCATGCAGCATGCTGGTACCTCCTGCGCTGCCCTCCCAGCACCATCCAAGCTGACATTCCACCTCCTGTTTGATCTCTCTTCACAAGAGACCTTCCTCCAACTGTTATTGTTATCACTAACTAGTGCCCAGGCAGGAGAGACAAAATGACACTGCTCAGCCTTCTTTTTCTCCCAGGTGGAGGGACCACACACGAGCAAGGACCGGTGGTGCAAGAGCAACCTGTGCCCTACGAGCTGGGGGAGAGACAGAGAGCAAAGATGCACAAGATGTGTGAGAGATGGCAGCCGGTGTGGCAAGGAGGGGAAACCAAGCTGTGAGAAACATGAGACTGAGGCGGCAGAGGGAGAGAGGGGAAAAAGTAGAGGAGGTGGGATGGGGGGGAGGTGGGGAGAAGCAAGACAGGCTGAGAAAGTAAGTGAGCTCACCACATCCCCTGGTAGATGCAGAGCTTGAGGGCTCTGCAGCCACAGTGATTAGCCAAGACATGATCCAGCCTTTGCTGGCCTGATGCAGGGTAAGAGGTCAGCAGCAAGCTGATAAAACAGAGTATCTTCAGCTCCTCCTTGGGGGGTGAGATGGTTAAAAGTTGACTGCAAAGGTCTCTGAACAAACAGCTTTGCAGACCCCAAAGAAGAGTCAGTGAGAGACTGGGCTCAGCTCTTCCTTCAGCCCCACAGAACAGACCCATTTGAGGGCAGATAAGTCTTACAAAGAAATAGGGCAGCTGCTTCTCCTTGGGTTGTGCTCAGATGCTGCTGTCAGAGAGTTTAGTTTGGGGAGTAGGGGGTGAAAATGGTGCAACTTGGTCCTTTTGAAGTGATATTGTTACCTGCTGTCAGGAAGCCATAATGGATGGGAAGATGGGCTGAAATTCCCAAGCCCAGCCTTGTAAAAGAGGATCTGAATGTAAAAGAGAGGGAGAGATGTTTAACAGAGCCAAGACCTGGGGATCAAGGGGAGAGAGGAACATCCCAGCACATCAGGTTAACCCTTACCCTACCAATTTCCACAGCTCTGAAGGCTGATCTGGAGAAATCCCAGTACAGAGCAAAGCAGCAAGAAGAAAAACAGTTGGTGGCTTAAATAAATCAAGAAAAACTTCTTTCAAAAACATCCCAGCTTGGATTTTGGAAGAGAAAATGTAGTTTGTCTTACCCTGAAGCCTCTACTTTCATCTCCCATGCTCTGGGGCAGCAGCACAGCTTCAAACCCTCCAGCCAGGGAGTGAGTGGTGCTGCTGCAAAACCATTAACTCTGATACAGATGCTTTTGCTGCTTTGGATAAACAGCCTGCTGTTGTTCTGCACATGTGAGTTACTGTAAGAGTTGCTGAAAGGTTGGGGATTTATAGCCTTGGAAAATGATTTATTTTATTGTAAAGGCCACAGCTGATAAAGCTGGGGAAACACCAGTGTGTGATTCCCCTGAGCTGCCTCTTGCTCTGCACCACAGAGACACTAGGCATGGGGAAGGGGGAGAAACACCCAAAAACCTCTCCCACAAAATCCTCTGCTCACCATGGTGGTAAATACTGTTTATGCAGATCCATGGCCATTTGGGCACAGATCCAGCCTATCTGCTCTGCTTCCAATACTGAGCCAGGTTCAGATAGGAACACAAACGGGCTGGGGATGAGGCAGCTTAAAGACCTAAGAGTGGACAACCAGAAGCCACCTTCTGGCACCCAAAGCTGTCCCAAATTCTTCAGGATAATTCTTGATCCTCTTTTCACGTGGGCAAAGGGCTGTTTTAGAGTTTAATCTGTCTCCCTTCTCTCATGAGCAATGCAGACCACAAGCATCTACCTCTTGCACCCACCAGTGCAAACACAAAGGCCTTCCAATGCCTTCATATGATCCCCCACCCTACCAGAAAATCCTACCTTTGCTATTGCTGTCACAGGGCGGGATGTTGTGGTCTCAGGATTGTGCTGGAGAAACTGCCAGTGTCTGCTTGGGCTGCAGCAGGGAAAAAAAAAGCAGAATCCCAGAATAATCAGTGTTAGAAGGGCCTTGCAGAGCTCCTCCAGCCCAAGCCCCTGCTAAAGCAGGTTCCCCTTGCTGAGGGGGCACAGGAACATGTCCAGGTGGCGTTGGAAACCTCCTGAGAAGGAGCCTCCACACCCTCCCTGGGCAGCCTGGGCCAGGGCTCCCTCACCTCCACACCAAAAGTCTTTCTCCTCCTGTTCCAGGGGCACTGCCTCTGTGCCAGCCTGTGCCTGTTCCCCCTTGTCCTGTCACTGGCCCCCACACATAAACACTCGGCCCATCCTCTCCACACCCACCCTTTAGGTAATTGATCAGCATGGATGAGGTCCCCCCTCAGCCTTCTCACGGCTGACCAGCCCCAGTTCCTCCAGCCTTTCCTCCTCACACACATGTTCCATCCCCTCAGCACCTTTGTAACCCTGCAGTGGCCTCTCTCTAGCAGTTCCCTGTCCCTCTTGAGCTGGGGAGACCAGAACTGTTCCCTCTCACACCAGAACACTGCAGGGATGTAATAGAATTTGCCAGGTAATTTCCTACTCCCGTCAGACCACAGCACTCATGTTACTGGGTGAGGTTGCTGCTACCTCTGTGGTTACCTCTAACTCCAGTCTCCTGTGGGATTTGCTGCATTAAATCAGCATGTGGGTTAACATGCCTTGGACACAACCCTGGCCTGTTCAGCCATCTCCTAAATGCCAGATAGGATCACTTTCTATAGGAAGAGTCTCCTCCTTCTACCCTTTTTCATTGATTAGGGATCCTGCAAAGAGAGCAAGCAAAAAGGTGAAGAAAGTCTGTCTCTATCTGGAAAGTCTTTGAAGAAGGAACTGACAATCAACAGGCTCTTGGTCTGAAAAGCAGAGTGATGCTCCAGCTTGTTCAGCTCAGTCCCCTGGGAACTGGTGGGATAAGAACTATCCTTTCAGGACAGGCACTCTGGGGATGGGCTATAGCCTGGAACAACCCCCTCCTTGCCTGATTTAGTCAAGACATAAGAGTGATCCCATGTCTCCTGCCCCTGCTGTGGCTACATCTGGCCCTGCCATCCAGGCTGCATCACTTTGTGAGCGAGGTTACTCACACTGAAGGATGAGACCCAGGAAAGGAGCTGAAGTTTGAGAAGTAGTGTGACATTCTCAGATGAGACCAGGCTATTTGGGCCATGGATTGCAAGAAGGGAGCAGGGTACAGACCTGCTAGCTCAGTTCCAGTGTCCTGGCCAGCCTTAATGTAAGCTTGTTACAATCTACTCCCTTGACCACCCCCTCCCTTTGTTACCCATCAGAGATGCTGGGCATTAGCAGTTTGCTGGAGCCACTCCAAATGTAGGTTCACCTCTTCAGTCCCAGCTGGGGTAAAAGATGACAAAACAGCTGTGGGACCCACTGGGATGAAATTGCTGATTACACTTGATGCTCCACACAAGTAATCAGAGGTTACCAGAGCCCTCATTAAGCAACCAGGCTGGCTTGCCAGAAGATGGGTTGAAAGGTAAATGGTTCCCTTTGCAAGTGCAATGTGTAGAAGGAAAAAAAAAAAGACTAATCCTGGCCTGTTCTAGATAAGGGAAAGAGAAGGGATGTCTCAAATATTTCTATTACTTCAAAGTTCATAAATCTATTGGTTTAAAACTGTCAACAAGAAAGAGGAAATATGAGCTAGAGACGTGGTTATCACCAGGAAAGGAATTTCCTCCAAAGGGAGAGCAAGACAGTAAGTCCAGGAAAGAGGGACAGATAGGGAAATACCTCTATGAGACCTTAGGAATCTGGAGAAGCCTGATCTATTGACTCCAGCAGACTTTGTCTCTGCCCCAGCACAAGGGAAGGATGGTCAGGGAAGGTTTGTTTTCAACTCACCAGGAAAAAAAAACAACCCATAGTAATAGAAGCTGAATGGGTTTGTTGGCTTTATTTTGTTGGACTGGGTTGGTTTGGATTCTTTTTGTCAGAAAGCCTTCAATGTATTTCAGACTATTGTCAAAAAAAAGCCCTTTGCCCAGCTGCACTGATCCCACCTATTTGTCAACTGAGCTGGTGTCCCTAAGGAGAAAAGTCTCGTGACACAGAGGTTGTATGGGGAGTATGGGACACAGAGAAGGGTGGAAACCCATGGGAAAGAGAAAGGAGGCTCCAAGGAAGGATCTTTTAGTCTCAACTGGAGAAAAGGAAGCAATGCAAAGGGAAGAAGAAGAAAGGAAAGCAAAGACTAGAGAAATGAATGGTGGACTCTGCACTGGACACTGTGCTTGCCTTTGTTTTGTTGCTGGATGAAACAGAAATGGCACTGACCCTCAGAAACAGCTTTCCTACTCAGAAGCATCAAAACTACCAATGCTGCTCAGCTTTGCTGCCATAACATCAGTATCTCTCCAAACACACTCATTTAAGACCATTCAAACTCTGAGCCCACATATGCTGTTTGTTCTGTCCCAGCTCTTGAACACACCTGGGGCATTGCTGCTCCTAGCAAAGGAGACCTGAAGAGCCGATACTTTCCCAAATAGTGATGGGGAAAGGACAGAATTTCTCTCTGGAGTGCTCAGCACCATATCAGGAGGTGCCTGCAGAAGGTTGTGGCAACTGGAGCTGTACATGGAGTGAGCACTTGGACTGCCATTGCTCCAGAGGGAATCATAGAAGCATTTTGGTCGGCAAAGCCCTTTAAGCTCCTGGAGTCCAAGCTTTCCCTTCCCCCTGCCCAGCCCACCACTAACCCCTGGCCCTCAGCTCCGGGATCCCTCCAGGGCTGGGCACTCCCCCAGCTCCATGGGCAGCCTGGCACAGGGGCTGACACCCCTCTCAGGAAAACAGTTCTGCCTCAGCTCCAACCTTAACCTCCCCTGAGGCAACTGGAGCCCATTGCCTCTTCTCCTGTCATTACTTGGGAGCAGAGCCTGATCCTCAGCTCACTGCAGCCTCCTGTCAGAGAGGTGCAGAGACTGCTCCTGTCTCACCTCAGTCTCCTCTTCTCCAAACTAAACACTCCCAGTTCCCTCAGCTGTTCCTCATAAGACTTGTGTCCCAGACCCTTCACCACCTTCATTGCCCCTTTTTTGCTCGTGCAAGATGCTGAGGACCAAAATAGGTGCTTCCCTACAGGTGTTTCAACAGCTCCTCAAGAGCTGGAAAGTGGCTCTTAAGCAGAGCTGTGTCTGTGCAGCCTCCCATTGCTAATGGTACTGGGAGCTGGGCACTTCAGAGATCATCTTTATTGTACCCACCAAGCTTGAATGGTCATGACCTGGTTCTGAGCAGAGAAACCCTCCCCATCACCCCTCCCTGCTGCATTTATGCAGAGAATACACTGAGGGGACTCTGGTTCCCCAGAGCTGTCAGAGCAGCACTAAATCCACCAAGAACATGTTCAACCAAACCCATTACAACAGATAAAGGATCAGATAGCTGGATGGGCCTGACTCCTACCTGAGAGCAACGCTACAGGACCATTGTACCCCACATCAGTTTCATCCTTTCTCTGTATATTTGTACATAGTTCTTTCATAAGCCCCATCCTTCCCCCCACCCACCCCTTCCCTTCTCTCCTTTTATCTAATTCAGCCTGAAGTCCCCATCCTGTCTCAGGGCAAAGTTCCCACCACTGCCAACCCCTCCCCTCCTTTCTCTTGATAACCCAAGCATTTTCAGCTCGATTCTCTTGCTCTCTGCTCTGTGGCTAAGCAGTAACTTGCTCACAGCAGAATGTTTACATTTGAATATAAGTACAATTACACCAGCCCATCTAATAGTCCTCTCTGTATATGTTACTGAGTACTTAGGGCCATTTTTTTGAAAGCCATTATGCTCATGTGATTTTCCTCAAAGCCTTTCCAAGGGGGTTTGTTTTGACAGGAGGGCATTAAGGGGGTGAAACTGATAGCATAAGTACCACTTACAGACTTTGATCAGCTTAGGTCATAATTCTCTTGGAGAAAGTCTTGTATATATTAGAGAAGGAAATTAATTTTATTGCCTCTGTGGCTTTTTCTCTGCCAGGAACATCCAAGCACTTGTGCTTAGATTTTGGGGGGTTTTCATGTAGTTCCCCCCATGTTTGGAGCTAAAGGATAAGTTGGGCTGTCCTCCTCTCAAGGAGAGGCACTGGAAAGAAGCTGCCAGCATAGCCTGGGCCCTCATCTTTGTGCCCAGGTTTCCTCCAACACCATCCTACGAGAGAGACTTACAAACCTCTCCCATGAGCTGGATTTAAGTGTTGTACAGCTGAATTACAGCAAAAATACACTTTTGAACTGTAAATATCCAAAGATAAACAGGTAACTGGACTTTATGGATATCTACACAGTATGGTTTGGGATACCCAGGCTGTTGGTTTGAGAAGAACTACATGAGAATAGGCTCAATACATCAAATGTTTCTGCAGCCATGACAGGAGATGATCAGCTTTTGCCTTCAACCCAGCTGGTGCATTGGGAAGAAGAGAAGCAGAACTGACTGGCACCATAGTTTTGGGAGTGAATAGAGGTTCTCTCACAACTGGCCGTGTTGAGCTCCCTAGTCTGCATCTCAGGTCCTATGCAACCAGGAGAACAGCTGGCAGTTTGGCACAGAAGCACATGGTCCAGGGTAAGACACCTCTTAGTAAACATGGTTACACCATAAGCAGAAGCTTGGTTAGAGAACAAGGGGAGCTCTGATGCATCCTTCAAGCAAAATGAATAGATGGGGGAAGCAGCTGTGCTCTGCAGGAAGAGTTTAACTCTTGGTCATTGGAGCTTTTGGCCCAAATGAATAACACCAAGGAAGAGGTCAGCCAGCAGCAAAGCTGACAGATCTCTGAGCTCATCATAAAGGAAACAAAGAAGGAAGGATTCTCAAAATGCCCCTTTGCTTTTTTGCTGGTGTGTTTGTTGTCAGGTCAGGTGGTGTCCCAGCCATTACTTTTCCCTTGTTGCCACTCAGGGAAATGAAGGGACAGGAGAGCATGGACAAGCAGTCTCTGGGAGCTGATAACCATCTGCAGTTGTCACACATCTCAGCAACACCTTGTCAGCAGGTAGGAGCTGGCTGTGATCATCAAGGACATTCCCTCCTTAAAGACAAGCTGATGATGTCACCCAGAAGCTCAGAGCTGAATGAATTTGTTCCTCCTTCCCAAAAAAATCTTTTCTCAGCCCATGCCTTGGTCTCCTCCAGCAGAGAGGAAGAACCTAAACATCCTGCATTCACTGAAACACGTTTCTGAAAGGTGATGGGAGTGGAATTATCCCACATAACACAACCTAAAAGTGATCTCTAGTTTAAGCTAGTGCTTGATCTATCCAAAGTGAGAAGGTGGATCAGCTCCTCATCTCCTTAGCCATGTCTAGGGGTACCAACCTTTGCCCAAGGACAATAGAAAGAGCACAAACGGCTGAAGCAGGCACTTCCCTTGCCTTCAACTAGAGGCAGAAAGATTCCTGTCTTCATTCAGCATTTCTACAGTGACCCAGGAACTGCAGCACTGAGAAAACCCACCTAAAACCCTGTAAGAAAGACCTGTAACTTGGGAGAATGTAACTGTAGCAGAAGGTAGAAGTGGCATAGATTACCAATGCTTGCCCATTCAAGTTTGCTACAACCACACTTCAGCTTCACTGAACAAAAAGCTCAGAGCAATTTCCTCCTAGTGATATCTCAAAAGTCCATGTTGCCAGATAAAAGATGCTTATGGGCTACAGGTTGAATGAAGCTTAACTGAACTTTCAGACCAGTCCCAAGCATGATACACACACCAAGAGATCTTCTAGTGCTAGGGACAGTAGTAAATAGAGGCAGAAGAAAATATTGGCATCTCATCCCATTTAATGACAGATCTAACTTCAGGCCAGCATCTCTCTAGCCCTAACTCAACTCCCACGTGAGCACTTCACATTAAGGCACTGCTTTCATCCCTGCCCAGCTCAGCCAGTCCAAACAGAATGAACCTTGGGCTGAGATGTCCCTGGAAGTAGGATGCCTTTAGCAGTATTGGCTTCTTTGACAGGGTGTCACATCACTGATGGGGTCTGAAAAGAAGAGGGCCCCTCTTTCTCCTTCCCCCCCTCCACTCCCTGCCAAGCCCAGATGGGAACTGAGCGGGGAAATGTTTGTGTGTAGCTGGAGAAGCTGGTTGGAAAGTTTTTGTCACAAGAGATTTCCATCAGAAAATGACACCCTGTTGGCTTTGGCAAATTTTTGTTCAGGAACAAAGTGGAAAGAGGGGAAAAAAAAAAGGTAAATGTCAGCGTGGCCTTTTGACATTTTCCCCAACACGAGGGACGGACTTTGCTTGCTTCAAAATGGCTTTTCTTTGACATTCATTCTCTACCTTCAACTCAAAACAAATCAACTTTTCTACCCAAATGGAATTGTTGACTACTCTCAGAGGTTTGGGGGTTGTTTTGCCTGATGGAATTGAAGATGCAGAAACTCTAGGAGATTGATTTTTTTTTTCCCTGATACGGGATGGGATTGGAGAAAAACCACAAGCCATCATTGTTTTCTGGTCACTCAAAGATTCATTCTTCACACCAGTCAGGCACCTGCCATCCGCTCACTTGTATTTCTCTTCCTTGCTCATTGGGAAGTGACACTTCAATTTAACTGATGTCTGAGTCTTCAGTTCTAGCACTAGCTTTCCTCTGCTTCTCTACTCCCAGTCTTGAGTTGACATCAGACTCCTCAGACAAAACCCAGAACAACTTGGGTACCACAGATTCAGCTGAAATACAACAGATGTGAAGTGAGATCACCAGTTCTCTGTTACTCCCAACCTTTCTCTCAGGCTCTCTCCTTGGGAAGGAGCAGCAGCAGCTCTCCATGACCTCTCCTACTGCTGCCAGCCAGAGGAGTGACTGTCTTCTCTCATTCTGCCTTCAACCACACTCTCTTTCTCCATCAAGGACTGGAATCTGCAAGGATTTCTCTCCTAAAAATGAACAAATGTTGGGAGAAAAAATCAACAATTCCTTCTATAACACCAGCTCAGGCATTGTCTGATCACATTGAAATGTGATCTACTTTTTCCTCTATGCAATGGGTTCCCCAAACAATTGGGGATTTGATTCAAGAGAGTGTAATATAAATGCATTTTGCTTAAGCTTAACCATCTACACTGAAGTGTCTCATCTGTGCTGACTGTGTGGCCGTCCTCTGCCATCAACAGACAGTAGATTTGCAGGGAAAAAGATCCCCACCACATCATTTTGCTCCCTATAAAGGGCACTCATATCTGTCTCACAGAGAGCTACAGTTTGCTAAGACATGTGGAACATCCCTTCTTACCTTGGAGTGCAGGTCTGGCCTTGTACCAGCTTTGGCAAACAGGGAAGTGAGGACTCTGCTCCATCACTGGGCTATTTCCTAGCCTCTTGGCTGGAAAAGAATGAAAATCTCAAGCATACACTTGTCTGACCTCAACAACTGCCAGTTATTGAGCACTGACATTGTGAAGGTTCTGTGATGAACCAGAAAAATGAGTAGTCCTCAACTTGAGCTTTCTTAGCTGCACACACTGCTCATAGTGAAGGTTGCAAGTGCATAATCAGCAGCCACAGAGCAATGCAGCTCAGGGGATATGGCCTTTGCTGTGCCCTCCTGCACAACAAAATGACCAAGCAATGGTTATCAGACCCCCACAGAGCTATGAGCTGCTACAAAGGGCACAAGACATACCTAGGAAAAGCAAGTCTCTAGTCAGGAGCTTAACACACCTATGTGTTCTCATGGGGAATTTGGGGGAGATCTGCAACCCAGAATGAGATTGAAAGCAGCTAGGCCAAACCCCTACTTTTCCTCAGCCAAAGCTGATGAAACATGTGCCTCCTCAGCCCCACACCTCTCCTACATGTAGATTTGTCTTGCTTAAAGCTATCTGAATGTTCTCACAGGGGTTTCCCAGGGGGGGTCTGCTCTCTGGCAAACAGCAAGGCTGTAAAGCCAAGCCATGCTCAGGTCCTGCCTGCCCAGAAGCACACGAGCTTTTGAAGCCTGTGCCAAGGATTTCCCTTGGGTTTGCAGGTGATTCAGAGTCAGGGCCAAACTCCTACTGTGTTTTAGCACAGGCAAAGCCAAGCACCTCAGAAAGGATCATTCCTTCCCATCTTTAGTAGCCTTAGGGAAACTGCATCAGGAAATAGCATCTTGGCATAATTCAGCCACACTGGCTACTCCCTCAGAGCTGGGGAAGAGAACTCTGAGCTGGAATTCAAACAGCCCCAGACATCCATCCTTCCAGGCAGCACAGCTGATGCTCTCAGCTCAGGTGGCTGTGCAGCACCATGCAGGATCCTCCTTGCTTGCTGCTGCACAGCCTCCCCAGGGAAGATGCCTCCAACACTGAAGCCAGTGACCCTCAGTGATGCAGAGCAATTCAGGCTGACAATCTATTGATAACATCAAGCAACACTTGAGCTTCTCTGTGAGCCTGAGCACTCCCTGCTCAGAAGGACACAGGTGGTAGGAGCAAGGGATGTTTTCTGAAGTCCCACCTGACCTCACACTTTCCTTCCAGATTCTTTCATCAAGGGCAATTGATGTTTCCTAAACCCTTCCTCCCCTTGTTGACAAATGAGACAACTTCAGGGCTTTGCTCAGGTGCAGGTGCTGTGCTGACAGGGCAGTATGGAGATAAATCCCAAGCTTCCCACACAAAGTAGCCTTTCAGCATTGACTTCCTTGTCTCATGCTGAAAAGAACAAAGAGGTGGAACAAAGCTGAAAAGTCCAACAAGCCAAAATCCCAGCTTGCTCCAGACAGTCACTGCAGTATCTCAGAACAGTCACCTGGTCCAACCCACTGCTAAAGCAGCCCAGTCTTGGTTTTGTTTTGTACCCATGCAAAGGCTCCCTTTGTACATTACTGAGATCTTACCCATTGGGTGAAGACATTTCAAAACCATGTCCTCTTAAATATTACCTATACCAAAAAGTTTCTCAGTCCCCCTGCAGCTCTGTTGTGGGTGGCACCATGGGCAGACACAATGGTGAGGCATTTTTCCAGCCTCACTAGCAGAAGTCTAGATGCTTCATGACTCAGAACTCAGGACTCTTCTACAGCAAGGACAGCAGCATCAGCTGGACAGGCAGCTCTGGAAGCAGAGGCACCACAAAGGAGACAAAGCCTCACCATTGGGTTGGTGGGGGGTTGTTGACAGTCTCTGACAAAACAAGTGATGAGCCAGGTTCATAAAATCACTACAGTTGGAAAAGATCTTTAAGATAATGGAGTCCAACCACCTAACACTTCCAAAATCATCACTAAGACCAACCATATCCCTCAGCACCTCAGAGTCCACCCAGAGCAGAAGACAAAGCCAGAGACAGAACTGGAGACAGGCAGATATCCAGAAGATGGGAAAGTGGACAAACAACCTAAAGCAGAGATCCCAGGCCCAGCCAGGACAAGGGAAAAACTACTTACAGGTCTGAAGTTCATTCAGGAGAAAGGGTTGAAGACAAACTACCTGCAGCAGAGAGCTCAGGTTCATCCCAGAGACAGGACAGGAGACAAAATACCCACAGCATACACCCCCCAGTCCAACTAGGAGACTGGGAACACAGCAGGCACACACACCACAGCCCAGGGAAGAGAGGGGGAAAAAGATTCTCAGAGGCTGCCCTTAAATAGAGCTTCAGGACTATGGGAAGAGGAGAGATAAGTGAAGGCCCCAGGTGAGGCTGATCAGGTCAATTAAGGCCAATTAGTGCCTGATGATGACCAGCTCACAGCTGATCATGCTGTGGTATCTGCCTTGGTAGGGGAGAGGCTGGTGAAACAACCTCAATGGATCCTAAGTCAGGTTTGGAAAATCACACTGAGGAAAGAGCTTCGAGGGGCAGCCAAAGACCTGAGCATGTCCCACTGCCCAGGCCCATGAGTCAGGTTGGTGGAGACCCCACAGAAGGATGTGAGGTGGCAGAGCTGCTGAATGGTGACAGATGGGGCAGATGTGCCACTTCTGCCCTCAACATCACAGAGGAAAAATGTAGTGTCTTACTGTTACACCTGTACCTGTGAGTTACTCAGGATGTTTCACGTCTTCTAGATAAATATCAGAGCAAAAGTGTATCCTTGGAGCTTTCCTTCCCAACCAACACTCTCTTCTCTCCAAAAATGAATGAGAGGATAAGAGGAAATGGCCTCAAGTTGCCCCAGGGGAGGTTGAGATTGGAGCTGGGGCAGAACTGTTTCCCTGAGAGGGGTGTCAGCCCCTGTGCCAGGCTGCCCAGGGAGCTGAGGGAGTGTTCAGCCCTGAAGAGATCCCAAAGCCATGGAGCTGAGATGCTGAGGGCCAGGGGTTAGTGCTGGGCTTGGCAGAGGGAGGGGAGGGCTGGGACTGTAGGATCTGAGACAGCTTTACCAACCAAAACAAGTCTATGATTCACAAAGCTGGTCACCACCCCTGGCCATCAAACCACCTCCATCTCCCAAGCTCACAACATTCTGTCCTGGGCACCTACACAGCAGAAAGGAAAAATGAGGCATCATTGTAGCACGTGGAAGACAGCTCCCAACTGCACCTTTTGAAGCATGAGCAGACTTTGAAGAGGCACAAAGCCTCCTATAGCTGGACACTTTAATTGTTGCTCTGCATGCTGCTTCCCACGGGTGTGAAGGAGGCAGGGGAGGGGGAAGCTCAACCTGCCAGCCAGGAGGGTAGTTTCCAACAGCACATTGCCTTGCTGTACAGCAGAGGGAGGCTGTCAGTGCACACTTTGACTTGATGCCAGGCCCAGGCAGCGTGCTGCTTTGTATTAATTGGTGTAAGTTGATGACTAAACTGTGCTTGGCTTGCTGGATGAATTTTAAATGAATTGTTAACAGGTTTTTATGAATGGAGGAGGAGGAGGTGCCAGCTGGGGAGGGGGCCTGTTGTTTAAAGCAGAGGAAATCAATCATGGGTTTTGCCCAAAATAAAACTTTATTGAGCTGTAATAAACAGATACTTCTCAAAAAAAACATTTAAAAACCACATAAAAACCCAAGTGGAAGGTGCTTGACTGCTTCAGCATGGATCTCATGGTCAGGGAGTGCAGAGCTGTGTTAAAGCTCCTCATTTTCTTTCAAGAAGGAAGATGCAGTTATGGGCTACCTCAGTGCCTTCACAGTGGCTGGATGAAATGTCCATGGCCTCATGTGTGGAGTCATTGAAAGACCCTGTGCAGCTGCTGCCAGATGCCACTTTAGAGATGTTTTGTTGCAGGATGCTTTGCTGTGCTGCCTCTTGTCCTTTGTAACACAGGATTACACCCACCATCTGTGTTTCCTGCTCCCATTCATCCTCTCTCATCCTTTCCAGAGACTTTTGACTTGGAAGATGATTGAGAAACACAACCTCCCCACGTCTATTTCTTCATCCTTCTTTTAGCAGTGGCAAAGGGGATTCTGCTTAAGGTTGTTGCTGGGGGAAGAGGGAAAGCAGAAGCAAGAAAACTGTGGTGGTTTTCTTCTTGTGAAGAGCTGAAGCAAGTCAGAATTAATTAAAAACAGAGGAGCAGCTCCCACTGTGGTGAGTTCCTTTCTCTTCTGTTATCTGTTGGCTGCTGCTGTGGGGAAAGTGAGGTCACAGAACTACAGACAAAACACCTACCTTAAGGGGAGGTCAACTTGGTGGCCTTTGCAGTAAATTTACTCTTCTTCCTCTGTTCCACAGTCTCAAGAACAAAAAAAACACTTCAGCATGGATGAGAGAGAGAAGAAAGTTGAGAGAGACAGAGAAATGTGCAGACCTACAGGGTTTCTAAGGCTTTGGTTACTACATGGCAAACAGGTCTCTAGAGGCAGGAGCAGAGCTTCTCCTGCAGTAGGATGAAGACAACTCCCTGGCTATAGAATAGAGATGTAAATAATAGAGGATAAAAAGGAGATCCAGGCTGAGAGAAATCTCAAGGGGAGAAAGTTCACACTGCTGCCTGTTCCTGCAAGCTGAGGTTCTTCAAAGCCAAACTCCTCCAGCCAGGAGACAAACCAATTCTGGTACTTTCCCTCCCCAAAATCCAAATCCTTCATCTTGGAAAGGAAAACTCTGACTGGAAAACCAATGGACTGAGCTTTCGTGCTTCCATTACTGGTTTGTGTTGTTCAGCAAAGGTCCTGCAGGCTGAATGCCCAATTCCTGGATGGCATCCAGGGAGAGAGTTCAGTTTTTCCACATTGTGTGGGGCTCAATTTGAACGTGTGACTTTGGCCAGTGCATTGATTGATGGTGCTAAAAATGCAGCTGACCCTCCCCTCCTCCTCTCTGGAAAGTGTGTGCTTCAGCATGGCTCTCGGTTACTTGTAACAGTGAGCTTCTCACTTACTGCACATCATCAGTGTCTGTTGTTAAAATAAGTGGATTCCCTCAAAAGACAATTCCCTGGCTGCCATTTGGGTTGAGGGCAGAAGATGAAGTTTCAAAGCTGATGGACAGGGCAAAGGAAAACACAGTGTTGTCACTTTAGTTGCAGAGGCCAGTTTTCTGTGCCATTGTGTCTCATGGCTGTGAGTTTCTGATGTCCCATAAAGCAAAAGCCTCTACTGGAGTTTTGCCCAGGACTGGATCATTTTGTAGCATCTCCATCCCTGATGCTGAAGGGGGAAACTGACGGGGTTCCTTCCTCATCACCAGGTAGCACTGCTTCTCCACAGCATATCAGCATCAGCTGAGCTCCTTCATCTCAGTGTTAAACATCAAAGATGGAAGACAGACAACTAGCTGGCCAGGTATCTTCAAGGGGAATCAAGGGGAAAAGGGCAGCTTTTCTAGTGTGTCATTCATCCTTTCCCACCTGAGGTGCATCTACTGCTGGGACAGACTGAATTACCCAAGGAAACTGCTTGTTTCTCCTCTAAGCTTGAAAGAGCAGCTTCAACTATATGTCAAACTCTTGGATCACAAAGTTCAGATCCAAACTGGTGCTGTCCATAGCTGCACAAAGTCAATGATGTCTTGGAGCACTTCCTGGGACAGAAAAAAAAGCTTAATTGTGACTTCTACCTTCATGTCACCTGTGGGCAGGGAGGAAGAAAAAGCATCTTCAGCCTTTCTAAGTGGGGTTAAAAAGAGCAGAGAAACAAGTTGAGCAAGAAGTTTCAAAAGCTGGGACCATAACATTTGCTGCACAGGGACGTGTGGAATGTGGGATTGGGGTTTGCCCCAGCATGGGAAACACAGCATTGCTCAGCAGGACTGAGCTCATCAAGAACTTGGGCACTTCTGACACAGTTAATTGTGACTCAGGGTTTTCTGATGGAATTCAAATTAAGGGATGGATCCAGGGTGTGCAGCAACAAGAAAAGTCCTACCAGCAACAGGTATGTTGGGGTTTGTTACCTCTTTTACTTACCTTATGTTGCACCAAACTGGGTATCACCAGGTAGAAAAATATCCAAACCAAATCCTTGAAGCCAATTGGAACAAATTCAATGGACTGGGAATGTCAACACCACCAGCAGCTCAAGATCTGTTGCAACTTTGCAAGACTTGAGGGGCAGAGAAAGGCTTCCAGCAAACACAATCTGCAAGAGAAGATTGTAAAAACCATGACATGGAAAGAGAGGGGGAAAAAAGAATAAGAGAGAATAAAGGTGAGGTTTTCACTGTGTGGCTTCTGAGCTCCAAAGAGGTCACATTTTCCAGCTATTCTTTGCAAGTATGGGTGTTAGAAATGAGCTTTATTTAAAGAAAATGAATGCTCAAGTAATTACATGGCTTCAGGAGACAGGGCTCTAAGAAAAACACCAAGTATTTCAAGAGCTGGCAATGCTGCCTGTGGAAAAGGAGTGAGTCATGGTGTCTTTTTGGACTCCTGGGTAGGGGAGGGAGACTGGTGCAGCCACTCCAGAGTGGTGGGGAGTTTGCTGAGCTGCTCATGTGGCTGTGCACCCTCTGGCCATCTCCTCAGCATCACTGCACATGGCTGTGATATGACTGGGATGAGGGATGCAGAGCCCAGTGTGGCCTCAGCTACCTGCCTGTGGTGCAGAAGGGGTAAAAATGCAGCAGCCTAGGCATGAAGCAGGCAGCTGATGAAGAGAGAGTCCCTGGGCTTGCAGGCACAATGTCTCCTTGAGCCCTGGGAGCGTGTGTGGGAGGGAATTCATTGTGAATCAGCAACCAAGAGTCTTGCAGGCAGCTACAATCTGTTATTTACTGGGCAAAGACTTTGAAATACTGAACCATTTCTTCTCTAAAGGGATGCAAACAGACTTGGTCTCATCCCACCCAGTGTTAGCAGAAAAGGGTAGAGGGAGGATCAAGGCAGCACACTGGGAGCAGGGATATGTTATGCTTTGCTTGAAGAATGCAATCAATATTTTATCAGTCCCAAAGCTGGCTTGTTGTTTTTCTTGTACCTAATGTCCTTCCAGCCTACCACCTCCCTGCTGATTTTGTCCTCAATACATCCCTGGTCCCAAAGCTTTTTAGTTAAATTGCTTTTTCAGAGTCCCTGAGCGGTGGAGAATCTCCTCAGAGCACTCATCTCCTCTATGAAGCAGCCAGATGAAGGTCATCCCTGGAGTCAGGCCATTGCTGCTCTATCTGGAGATAAAACCAGCCCCTGTCCCACTGCAGTATCTACACTCATCCCCCAGCAAGGCTGTGTATCTCAGAGGACACACAGCAGGCTGCAGGAAGCCTCTGAAGCCATGGCTTGGGTGGCAGTAGTGGGATGGAGAGCAGCACTGGGAGAGAAGGCACTGCCTGGTGCATCTGCCTGGGGGAGAAGGATAAACAGAACCAGGCAAGGAGCCAGAGCCTGTCAGCCAACAGACCATTACCCACATAGGTGGGATGTCCTTGGTGACCATCAGAGTCCTCCTTGAGCATCCAGCTCCATAAAGTCATGCTGCAACCCACCTCAAGGAAATAAAGGCAGCTCATCACAGGGCTTACTCCCAGGCGGTAACAGGGAGTGCACAGGCCCATAAGATGCCCATTGATTTCTGCCTGCCCTCCCTCCCAGCAGAGGGAGTTTGGGAGAGCCTTCTGCATTGATCCAACCTGTTGTTTCCATAATGGGGTCGTTGCCAGATGAAGTTCACCTCATTAAACATAAAGAAGTGTTATTTTCACATGTGCTGAAGCTCAAAGGAGCAGGCATTGGCACCATGTCAAAGGAACTATCCTCCTCTGCCTGACAGCCCAGTGAGCAGGGTGAGAGCTTTGCTTCACCCCTCTGCTACACACCATGTCATTGCTGATGCCTATCAGCAGTGTCTTTGAGTTCCTAGGCAATGAATGGCAGTCAATGGCCAAGACCCCACAGCTACAGCAAGATCAGCCCAGGGATTCCCATCACCCCCTTCATGTTCTTTGTGTGATCAGCTGGGATGTCTGTTGTAGACCTGGCTGTGAAATGAGGATGTTGGGATCAGGAGCTCACAAGCAGGGACAAGGTAAAAACAAGCAGCCACAGGGCTGTCCAGCTCCCCTGGGACACCAGAGAGGATCCCAGGCAGCCCAGGTGACTCCAGCAGGTCCCTGCAGTGGGGAAAGGTGCTTCCAGCAGAACTACTGCCTGGATCAGGCTCTGAGGAACAAGTTCTCCAGTTAGGGGTTAGGTTGTTTAACATAGATCCTATAAATTCCCCCCCTCATAGTCACATAACTCATGCAATCACTTTTTTTTACCCAGACTAAACACGTTTTCTCCCTCGCTGCCATTTAATTTGCCTGACAGGATGAAGAGATACCCTTATTCTCTGTCTTACAGAAGCCTATATCCCCTCATACAGCAACTGAAGACACTAATAACTCCATCTAATTACAGAGTGAGTGATCCCTGTTAAGGGGAATGGCAGATATGCCAGGATTATTTATGTCACCTGCTTTGCTCCAGCCAGCTCTGCTTGCTTTTTTTAGCAAGCACATTTCATTTTTCACTCCCCACTGTCATCCCCTTCTCTGTCTCATTCAGAAACTTCACCCACTCCTTCTATCACAGCCTGTCTCTCTGCTACCCTGGGGTATAAATCAGTATTAATTATGCTGGTAAAATCCTTTAAATCACTCATTGTCCTCATTATAATTATTTATCTTAGCCTGAAGGTGACACATACAAACACAAGCTCTTCTGTTCCCCTAGCAGGGATTTTAATGGGCTTACCAGCTTGGCAACCCCACTGCAACACCTTCTGCAGAGTTTCCTAACGGAGTTGCATCCACCTGGTTCTGCATCTCTCAGTTTGAGTCCATCAGTGCCCCATGGGATGATTCACAGCCCAATCTAACCGCTCCCTTCATGGATGGGGTTGGGATGAAGCACTCAGGGGGATGTTTCCTTGTGAGCATTGGGCTTCCCTTTGGCATCACTGTTGCAAAAGCACTGTCTAGGTGCTGGAATCACGTAGTTAAAACCTGCATGCACATGGATATGTGCAAGGAAGGGCACACAGACAACTTTTGTCTGGGATTTTTCAGAGTGGTGATGCTGAGAGAGGGGAAAAAGTTACAAGCTGAAGGAGTTAAAGGTCTGTTAAGCTTGTGTGTAAATACACAAACAACCCAGCCTTTTTCATTCTCTGCCTCCCTTGATCAGGAACAACAACTGTAAGAAATACATTGAAAATAGACAAGCTGGCAGCCAACTTGCCTTCCTGGAACAGACTCAGCCTGAGCACAGCAGCCAAGGTGGCAGCTTCTGGTTTGGAGAAGGTCCCCAAATTGCAATTCTACTGATGGCATGCAGCTTAAAAAGCCAGTTCTCTCCTTCCCAGGTGCCAGCTAAGCAGCATCTCTGTGCCCTTGCACCCCCATAAGCTGTATTTTCCAGTCCACCTCCCCCATGCTTTGGCAGGACAGCCCCAGTGTGAGCAGACCTCCAGCCCCCCAGGAGCAGTAATGCACGGGAGTATCGATCCTCTTGTCACTCAGGCTGGATGTGCCACTGCTCAATCCCTAACCTTTAGCTGTGCCTGGAGTCTGTAAGCTCCCACCCTCTCGTCCTGCCAGGCAGCCAACACCATGTTCAACAGCCTATTAGCAGGAGAACAGCCTGTCCCCTGTCAAAACACACAAGGTACCAGGATCCCCAGGGGAATGCTGGAGGCTGCTGACAGCATGCTGGCGTGCCTGCCTCCCTCCCTGCCTGCCTCTCTGCTTCCCTGCCTGACTGCCCTCCTCTAGCATCTCCAAACCTGCAGGGAGCAGCAGAACCAGGGAGCTTGGTTGCAGAGGAAAAATCACCCTGGAATCAGCAAAGGGAGGAGGTATCATCACTTGCTGCCTTTGAGGCTCACTTTCCTTGAGACGCAAAGGGAATAGTGCTGGCCTTCCTTCCATCAGCCCTCCTCATCATCTGCACGAGGAGAAGGGAAGCTCTTCAAGGTGGGATGTGTGTAAAGGGAACAATTTCAGGTGCACACTGTGTGCATTTCAAAGCATGCAGAGAGCAAGAGCATGAGTCTCTCCTCTTCTGCATGACAGAATGATTCCTAAGCATTAACACTTTGAAATGAGATCAGGAATGTTCTTATCGTTTCTTTGCTTTAGAGAAAAGGATGCAGTGGGGCTGCAGTGCACCTGTACAATGAGAGCTCCATGTCCTAGTGCTCTGACAGTCTTTCCATCACTCCAGTCTCTGGACTGGACATCTGCCAGGGCAGTCCCCCACAGCCACACTGCTCACAGCACTGAGGTGGGTCTGACACTTTCACGTGGCTCTGCCTTTCCTGTCCTCTTCCTAAATATTCACTTACTAAGTCCAGGTTTACCATATGATGAGTTAAACTCTGTTAAGAGTTGAAATTTCTTCACTGTTTTCCTCCAGGCTATGCTCCACCTGGAAGATTTCCTGACCAGCATCCCTCTGAGATCACAGAATTCCAGGCTGGTGGGGGTTGGAAGGGCCCTGCAGAGCTCCTCCAGCCCAAGCCCCTGCTAAAGCAGGTTCCCCTCACTCAGGGGGCACAGGAACGAGTCCAGATGAGTTTGGGAACCTCCTGAGAAGAAGCCTCCACACCCTCCCTGGGCAGCCTGGGCCAGGGCTCCCTCACCTCAGCACCAAAGGACTTGCTCCTCCTGTGCCAGGGGCACTGCCTGTGTGCCAGCCTGTGCCTGTTCCCCCGTGTCCTGTCACTGGCCCCATCCTCTCCACACTCACACTTTAGGTATTGCTCAGCATTGATAAGGTCCACATGAAGCACATCAGATTTGATCTCAACCCAGAACTCATTCTTTACAGTCACTGGTAAGGAATTTCACCATCTGTGTGGGTCACTCAGCTCCCTCCAGTAATAACTTTTGAAATCCATGGGTCCATTTTAATCAACTCAGACAGAAAACTCTCCAGAGGCATTAGGACTTGGCTCAGCTTGATGGCTGTAGGCAGCTGGATAGAGGGAGAACTCTGAATTCCTGCCTTTGCTGTGAGAGAGGCCATGGCTGGAGCTGAGTGAGGCTTTTAGATGCTGGGAAAAGCACACAGGAGAGAGATCTCTGAAAAGCCCCAACCTCAGGAAATGTTTCCATCAGAGCTCATACCTTATTAGGCATGTGATAATCCAGCCACGAGATACAGAGCCCCAGGAAAGCAGCTCAATAAAGCCCTGCTCCTCATGGATCAGCTTGGGCTTCAAAACAAACCCAAGCACAAGTACAACACAATGCAGAGCCTTTCAGAAAGCAGAGACCTCTGGAGCAGGCTCTTCTGAGTCCTGCTGGTGTAACAGAGGTGGGCTTGGGACTGCTACAAAACACAAGCACCAGTGCTAAAACAGAGGGGAGACGTTAAAAGACAAGAAAGAGGATTTCCATTCAGTTCTAGAGAGGATTGTAGGTGCCAAGGTGCATTTCAATGGGATTGAGGAGCTAAAAAGCTTTGAGAAACTCCACCTGCTTAAGGATCATAGAATCATAAAATAGTAGGGTTGCAAGGGACCTTTAGAGGTCATCCAGTCCAACCCCACTGCAGAAGCAGCTTCATCTAGATCAGGTGCCACAGGAACATGTCCAGGAGGGTCTTGAAGATCTCCAAGGAAGGAGCTTCCACAGCCCCTCTGTGAAGGGGCTTGGTTTTAACAACAATCCCTCCCCAGATTATTTTGTATCCTATTTCTATAAATCACAGAATCTCAAGGGCTGGAAGGGACATCAGAAACTCATCCAGTGCAACCCCCCTGCCAGAGCAGGACCAGCTAGAGCAGGGCACACAGGAACTCATCCAGCTGGGTTGGAATGTCTCCAGAGAAGGAGACTCCACAGCCCATTTGGGCAAATAAACCCATGAGTTGATATCAACGCCCTATTCCTCTAGCTGGGGAAGTTCCTCTTTACTAACATGGTAGCTACAAATTAGCAGCAAACAAAGTTTGATGAATTTAATCTTGATTAGAGCCAAAAGACTCTTTTTTTCTTTGGCTTAAGTTGTATTTTGAAGCAAAATAAGTGCAAATTCAACCAGAGCACACCACTCCATAGCCATCTTTTTAAAGACAAACAGTTTGGCAAGCTTAACAACTGAACAAACCCAAACACTTTGTGGTGTTACTTTACAGTCAAGTGCTTAATTACAGGCTACTTTTAGTAAAAAAAAAAAAAAAAAAAAAAAGCCTTTCCATTTCCTTCAAAGTTTTATTCTCAGGATTTCTTGACTGTGAAATGAAATTCATTTCATTTTTAACAAAGTTTTCTTCTGGCCTGAGACTGCTGCTGTTTATTTTCCAACCCATACATATAAACTGGGGTAGTGCTGCTGTTTGTTCTCCTGTAAACTGAACTGACACCAGTTCTTTTTCCTTAGCACCAATGAATTCAAAGCACAGGCTGAATAACAAAGTCTTAACACACGCTTGAGCGTGGCCAAAGCTGAGGCCCAAAAAGTTCAGCTTTAAATGCCTCTTGTTGCTCTGTGTGTGTGTGTGTGCAAACTCATTCTTAATGAGAGCTGGGGAAGAAGACACACACTGGCCTTTTCACTACTTTGAGGAAGTTTAGGAGTTATGAGCTGTGCCCTCCTCTTTCATGGCAAGCTGCAAGTCCCAGCCTTCACTAGACTGGCAAACCTCAGCCAGGAATTCCCTCTGATTTCCTACTTCAACCCACTTGATTCCTCCTGCTTCCTTTATGATGACGTTTAACCATCCCTGACAGCCTTTTGGCAACCTCCTCCCAAATAATCAGGTTGTAGTGCTTGAGACCCAGCTCTGCTCAAGATAAAGGAAAAAAAAAAATGAGTGATAAAAGCCAGTGATGCCTTTGCAGATCAGAGGCTGAGCCAGTGGAGAGCACGTTGTGTCGTGGACTTTTGATCAGAGGAGAAGGCGCGTTCCTTGTTAGTGCCGTAATCCAGCAGTCACGGGACCCTTCCATATCAATTGTCAGGCTGGGGTTAGAGCTGGAGCCTGCAACTCTGTCTGCAAGGCTCAGCTCCTTCCCTGGTGTATTGGACATGGCTCCTACTTTCTACTCTCAGAGATATTTCTTAGCACATATCGTGCCAAATAGCGTTTGTCCTAATAGAGCTCGATTCTCTGGTGGCTGCCCTTCAAGTCTTTGCCTTCCTGAGGGTTAAGGCTGAAAAGCCTGTGAGAGAACAGAAAATATAGAAGGAAGAGAAGGGCCGGGGGGGGGGGGGGGGGGGAAAAAAAAGGGGGGGGGGGAAAAAAAAAAGGGGAAAAAAAAAAAGAAAAAGGGGGGAAAAGGGAAAGAGGGGAAAAAAAAGAAGAGAAAGGGAGTGAAAGAAAGAAGGGGAAAGAAAAAAGGAGGAAAAGAAAGAAAAGAAAGAGGGGGGAAAAAGAAGAGAAAGGGGGAAAAAAGAAGAGAAAGAGGGAAAAAAGAAGAGAAAGAGGGAAAAAAGAAGAGAAAGAGGGGGAAGAAAAATTAGAAAAGGGAAGAAAAAGGAGGAAAAAGGAAGAGAGAAAAGAAGGAAGAAAGAAGAGAAGGGTAAAAGAAAGAAGAGAAAGGAGGGAAAAGGAGAAAGTGGGGAAAATAAGAGAAGGGGGAAAAGAAAGAAGAGAAAGGGAGTGAAAGAAAGAAGGGGAAAGAAAAAAGGAGGAAAAGAAAGAAAAGAAAGGAGGGAAAAGGAGAAAGGTGGGGAATAAGAGAATGGGGAAAGAAAGAAGAGAAAGGGGGAAAAGAAGAGAAGGAGAGGAAAGAAAGAAGAGAAAGAGGGAAAGAGAAAGAGGGGGAAAAAAAGGGGGGAAGAAGAGAATGGGAAAAAAAAAAAGCAAGCCACAACAATATGCCACACACACACAAAGAGCCAAAACTCAACCAAATCAGCCAGTTGTTGAATCTGCAAAGATCTCCATTCCCCCTCTATTGATCCTGCTTCAGCTCTGCTGCCTGACCCATTAAGCATGGCTCACTGGCAAGGTGTAAGATGTTCAAGCTGCACTTTGTTACATCCTTAGGCATCTCTTGTGCCTGGAGATGTTCAACACCTCCCCAGCTTTTAAATGGTCTTAGCTTAGTAGTAAATTCACATAAACCTCTCAGTAAGAGGAATTTGTTCATAATGCAGTTTGAAAGTGCTCCTTCCACTGTGTGTCCTGACTCCTCTGACTCTGCTGGGGAGTGATGCTGCCTGGGACTTGTATCTCCAACGTTGGCCATCAAAGGGTGACGATCCCTAGGCCATGTCTGTAGATGTCTGAAGGGACTGGTACCTCAGAAGGTCCTTCTCACCTAAAAATTGCAGTTGGTTTGAAGGACAGTGTCTTGGGCTGCTGATCACCTGTCATTGACTGTAGATGAAGTTTGAACAATTGAAATCTGGTGAGTAGATGAGAGTTCCTTGAGAAGGATCCCTCTCCTCCAGCATGACTATCCTCACCTCACACCCAAATGGTGGATATCAGGAAGTTGGGGCTGCCCTTTTCTCAATAGTATCTAGCAACAGGACAAAGAGTGATGGGATGAAGCTGAAACATAAAGAGTTCCACTGAAACATAAGGAAAAACTCTTTCAGTGTGAGGTGAGGGAGCCCTGGCCCAGGCTTCCCAGGGAGGGTGTGGAGGCTCTTTCCTTGGAGGGCTTCAACACCAACCTGGACGTGTTCCTTTGTGACTTGATCTAGGTGAACCTGCTTCTGCAGAAGGGTTGGACTGGATGATCTCCAAAGGTCTATTCTAACTTCCACCATTCTATGATTCTATGGTCCCTCAGTGAGCTCCAGACACGTCCTCAGACTTTGGCAATCAAATTATGTCAGGACACATAGCAGGGTTGTATGTCACAGCCTCTCCTCATAGAGCAGAAAGCCACGGTGAAGATTCTTTTCAGGGGATGAAAAAAAGAGACTGATTTGCTCAGACCTACTTCAGAAAGGTTTTCTTCCACAAAGAACTGACCACTTTGCTGTGCTCCTATCTTACACACTTGCTCTGGGATGTTATTGTTCCTATTTCCAGGACAATAGGTAAGGAAGTTGGACTCTCTCTCTCTCTCTGCCTTCCAATACAAGCCCAGGGCAGGAGTTTATCAGCTTCACAGAGAGGCCATAGACCAACCTGCCTCCTTCTGGCACCAGGCTCTAAGTCTATGTCAGAACTCAGTCACCATATCCATGACCTCACATTATTTGCCAGGTCAAAAACCTACACCCTTTATTGCTGGCAAGACATCCAGAAAACCCAGACACATGTCTGTAAGCCTCAAACCATACCCAGATACAGTTTATGAGGAGAAAAAAGGAAGAATATGGGCAGCAAAACCCAAGTGCAGGCCACTCTTCATCAGTGCCCATTCTCCTACATCCCCAGGTGCATGACAAAGGGTCTTTCTGGATTTGGTACAGACTTGATCAGGGCAGAGGCACAGGTCTAGCCTACATTAAGTGCTGCCTTTCTGTCCAGGGTTAATGTGAAAGTGAATGCAGTTCTGATGTCCTGGATCCTCTGAAGGCAGTAAATCAGGGTCTACTCAATGCTGTGAGGAAAACTTCACCAGAGAAAACTCCTCCACCTGCAAATGCACTTTGGAAACATCCACCCCCATGTCTGCAGTAGGTCTCAGATCCTCCAGTGGGAGAAGTGGTCTGTCTTTCCCAGTTTGCCTCCCCAGCCCCTCTGTGTACTCTCCAATACATTGTGCCTTTTCCTGGAAGACAATTAGGTCAGTGACTTTCCATATAGTGGATAATCCAGCCTCATGGGTCAATACACAGATTTCTATCTGAGCTCTGAGTTCCCATCAGCCTGGCAGCTTAAGCTCTGACTCCCCATAATGGATGTGCCTTTGCTGGTGTTTCAGCTTCATCCTGCTTTTTACCCAAAGTAAATTGTAGCCACTATAGTGAAAAACCAATGTAGGTGTCCTGTGGGGATGGATTTGGTTCTTTCTGGTGCTGGGTACCTCAATAGAGAGTCTGGCTGGCTGACTGCAGGATTTGTCCTGTTTCTTTCATTTGAAAGTCTTACCACTGATACTGCCTGAATTGCTGCCAACTTCCTCGAGAACCTCCTGTCATTCACGTTTACCAGGGCATCTCCCTGCAGAAGGGCAACAAGGGTGTTTCAGCTTTATTCCTCAGGCAGCAGAGACTAAATAGCACATTGTGGAAAGTCCTTCTCACAGCCCAGGATCTGACATTTTACAGGAGCAGGTAGATCTTCCAAGCAGATCTTGGATATTTCCTTGTTGCCTCCTTTCTTTTTCCTCCTCCAGTATTTTGGAGCTTCTGCTTCTAGTCTCACCCAAACCCAAGCAATGGCAGATCTTTTGGAGCCTGATGCAGAGCTCTCTTGTGACTTTGGCTGTAGCTGGCTATGGCTTGTCACTTCACCAGCCTGAAGTGTGCAGTTCTGTGCCACCTGCTGTAATCCACCCTGGAACGCTACTGAAGAGACACAGGACATTCTTAAGCTGTATTTCCCTCCAACCACAATATATACCACATGCTCCAGCTATGGGAGGAGAAGGGAACTGGTACTTTGAGTTACCTCTGGTAAATCTGTCATTCCCAGCTGGGGGAGAGGGAGATGCAGAGAGAGCTTATCAATGTTTTCTCTGACTTTACAGCTGGAAGAAATTTACAGCCCAATGCACACTCCTGTTGCAAAAGAAGGATAAGCCCTCCCCAAACGTGCTTACAAGCTACTGTTGTTATCAGAGGATCAGGGGGGCTTTGCATCACCTTCATTGCTGGCCACCAAGGGCTCTTCTAGAGTGTCTGCTCTTTGCAGAGGATGTCAGGAGAGCTCCAGCAAGGGGCTGAGATGCTGTCCTTCCAGGAGCAAGAGCCTCAGCCATCCTCTTGGAAAGCATATTTAGATTACCTGTGAGCACACATCCTTTTGAAGACTGCTCACAAGGTAGGTTTTGTCCCCTCTCTCCAAAGCTCCCTCTTTGGGAAGCCAGTAACTAAACATTTTTTGCCTGCATGCTGGGGAAGATTTAAGGCCCTGGAGCCTCCTCCCATTGCAGGATCCACACAGGAGGTCAGGTGTGTTGCTGTGGGTTCCTCTTTGTGTGTGATAAACACTAACCACATCTGAGATCCCAACATCTGCCTGATCTGTGGCTTCATTGAGATCCTACTGCAGGGCAGGGAGCATTTTACAGCTCAAACTCATCTTTGGCTTTTGAGTAACTGTCAGCCATCAGACACACAGCTACAATTTCAGTCTCTGAAACACTGATAGGCACTTTAAATAAATAAGATAAATGTACAAGCTTCTTAATGACTTACCTTTCAGCAGCTCTGAGTAATCTTCAGGTGTTTAAAGCCTTTCCTGAGCTTTTGCAGTCCCATCTCCTCCCAGGGTGAATTCAGCAATGAAGGGAGCTCTGTCCAGGCCATCAAGGCTGAGTGTGTCCTCAAGAACTGTTGGGAAATGTGGCCCTAGGGAGGGCAGCAAGGTAAAGAATTATTACCTGAGAAATTGAGTTACTTATAATCACTTTTTAAATTAACTTGAGGTATTATAATTACCTTAATTAATAATCTAAATTGATATCTAAACTACAGGCAGACCAGGCAGTGCTGATGATGTCTGCATCTTCATATCTGATTTCTGCTTTTAAATGCAGGGCTCATCTAAAACTGAAGGAGTAAAAAAGAGCAAGAGGCTTCATCCATGCTGCTTTTCCTCCAGAACAAGGTCTTTTGCATTGAATTTTTACCAGCCACATAAAAATACCTCACTGCTGATGAGTGTCTCTGGAATACCAACCCTCATCTATACCTGTGTGTGCACATGGCCTACCATGCCCTCAAAAATAAAACCCCACAAACATTTTCACTGTTAAACCAGGGTTTGTAACCCAGGCCATGCTAAAGCCAAAGATTAAAACAAAGTGTGTTGGAGAGGAGAGAATGGTAGGGGTTGGAAGGGACCTTTGGAGACCATCCAGTCCAAATCCCCTGCAGAAGCAGGTCCCACCTAGATCAGGTCACACAGGAATGTGTCCAGGCAGGTCTTGAAGAGCTCCAAAGGAGGAGCCTCCACACCATCTCTGGGCAGCCTGGGCCAGGGCTCCCTCACTGAAACACTCAAATAGGTCTTTCTTATGTTTCAATGGAACTTTTTGTGTTGCAGCTTCATCCCATCACCCCTTGTCCTGTTGCTAGATACCATAAAAAAAAAAAGTGCTGCCTCAACCTCCTGACACCCAACATTGAGATATTTGTCAATATTATTAAGATCCACCCTCAGTCTTCTCCAGACTAAACAACCTCAGGTCCCGCAGCCTTTCCTCAGCAGGAAGATGCTCCAGTCCCCTCAGCATCTTGCTGGCCCTGCGCTGGCCCCTCTGCAGCAGTTCCCTGTCCCTCTGGAGCTGGGGAGCCCAGAACTGGACACAGGACTCCAGATGA
Source organism: Urocolius indicus (assembly GCA_013401255.1). Taxonomy (NCBI): domain Eukaryota; kingdom Metazoa; phylum Chordata; class Aves; order Coliiformes; family Coliidae; genus Urocolius; species Urocolius indicus. The sequence continues at coordinate 194,210 of WBNH01004368.1, forward strand.
GGCCTCAGCAGGGCAGAGGAGAGAAGGAACAGAACCTCCCTTGACCTACTGGCTGTAAAACTGAGGCTTTCAATACACTCCAGCAAAGAACCAATGAAAGAATAATGCCTTGAAAGACACGGACCAAGCTCCACGCTGGCACAGCTCCATCCAAGGCAGTGGAGATAGGCCAGCAGCGGATGTTTCCCACTTCGTCAGTTGAATGTGAAGAGTTTCTTTTCCAAGCCATCCCCCCTCCTCTTAACTTCAATTCCCTGTCATTGATCAATGGGTGTCCCAAAGATGCTGAGTGGAGAAATCTGTCGCTTACAGAACTGGTACAAAACCACAAAAGGTCTGGGAACGGCAAAGTAATTTCTTCAAGCAGCAGCCAACTAAAAAAAAGGCAGATAAAAGAAAAACATTGATAGAGGCTGCATTTGCTGAGGACACTGCCAATTTTGGTTTTTTACATGGATAATCCCAACAGAGACAGTCCCACTAAATGACAAAAGTCCCGTGGTGGAAGTGCTGCCAAGTTTTTGAGCACCGGCATTTAATCTCTTGGCAGCAACACGAGCCCAACTGTGCTTTTTTTTTTTTAAACAGCCACTAACAACATGTTTGCATATCTTATAGCAGCAACATATGGTCTGAAGAAGGTTCATTTGCTCTGCAATTAATAGTGGCATGCAAATCCACACACAGCTAATGTGGGCTGAACCAATAGACAGAGAGTCAGGGATGCTATGGATGAAACATGGAGAACGTTTGCCAAACACCTGACTCTGTTTCAATCTGATTCTCTTTCCAGAGCAGCTGCTAAAAGGCAACAACAGGTTAAATCCAGCTCTATGAAGGCAAAGCTCCTCCTAGGTTTCTTTTACAGCTGAAATTGTGTGGGAATTGGGGAAAGGTTTTAAGGAGCTGGGATCCAAAGAGAACTTAAGGCAGTAGATCACCAAGGCAGGATCCTCACAGCACTGGGCAGTGGAAGCAGGGATGCACTGGTGAGATGTGACAAGAGGTTGAATGGGAAGAAGCCAAGGTGGAATGGCTGTGAAAATGTTGATGGTGCCCTCAGATCTGAGTAAGGAAAGAAAACACTTTGTTATTATTGTTCCTACGTAAAACATTGGACGTTTGCTAAATTATCTAGAGGGAAAGAATCTTATTGCAGTGCTATACCAATATAGAGTGACTTTGTGTAGATATAGACTTTATCTGTGTTAGATATACCAAAGAAATAACAGCAAGCCTCATTGCAACCTGGCATGACTATCCCTGCCTCCTCCCACCTCCTGTCCTGCTCTGCCCAGGACAGGAGCTCTGTGCGCTCATCACCCAGCCCTAGCCCTCCCCATCCAGACAGGAGCTGGTGTTCACCTGTCATTTTATTTTGCTTTTACAAGCAAGCAGGGCTGAGCAGGGCTTTGAAAACAGGCCCCTCATGGAGGAGGGAAAGAGGCAATAAAGCCCTACCCCTCCTCACATCACATGGGGCTTTTGCCTCCCAGTTGAGCAGCAGGAGTTGGGGAGCAAGTGAGGGGTTTTGAAGAGGAAGGCTCTGCTCACAGGGGGAAGAGGGGAACATCTCTGATCTCTAGTATTTCCTGGGTCTCTTTTAATGATGTGACTGTCCCAGGGTTGTTTGGCTTTAATGAAGCAATATGTGTCCCTTTTGCTAATGGTGTTGGAGTTGTCGCTGTCTCGTGTCTCTTGCTCTGAGGATGGGGGATTCCCAGCTTGGTTAAAAGGAAACAAATTAGGTTAGATGCTTGATATTGCACAACTGCTCCCCATAACTCCCCTAGCAAGTAATCCTCAGTGGGCCATGTATGCCCTTAAAGGCAAAAGGCCCAGTTCATCTGATGTAGCTGAAGCCACTTGTCTCTGGCATATTAGGAGAAAGGCTCCTTCAGAGACAACCTGACCCTGTGAAGGAACCTGTGTTCCCTTCCTGAACCTCCTGACAGCAGACACTTTTTGCTCCTCCTCAAGCCCCAGCTTCTAGAGTCACATAATTACAGGCTAACTCAGCTTTAATTCAAAAGGATATAGAAGAAATAGTGAATGGTTCCCAGAGTTTGGGGAGGCTGGAACGATGTGAACCTAGAAAATATCAGCAAAGAAAAAGTTCCTCTCCTACAGCTATTGTCTTTGTTATTGTTAACAACCACCAGAACACTTTTCAGATGCTTTCATGGGGCATCCCAAGTTACAAATTTGGCATGTTCCAATTCATTTTAAGAATTGAGTCCTTTTTCACTGAGAGGGTTGTTAAGCATAGGAATGAGCTGCCCAGGGAGGTGGTGGAGTCACCATCTCTGGCAACATTTAAAAGATGCATAGATTAGCTGCTCAGGGATGTGATTTGGTTTAGTGATGGGCTTGGCAGTGTGAGGTGAGGGGTTGGATTTGAAAAATCTTACAGGTCTTTTCCAGTCATTGTGATTCTATGCTCTAGCACTGGCTGCAATGGGAGGGCAGGATGCCACAGAGAGCTGGCAGCACTGGCCAACTGCTCTGGGCAAGATCTTCTCATGGGCTAGGCAAGGACAGCAAAGCTCTGAATGGGGCAGAAGCTCAGGGATGCTGAGGAGAGCGATACCTTACAGGAGATTTTTTCTACCCACACTTGCCAGGAGGGAACTGAAGCAGAATGATTCCCCCCAATGCAGGTTTCATGGCTTAAAAGGATTCCCTGCATAGCAGCTGATCTAGGCCACTTTACACAGCACTGAAAGGGTCAGCAAAGACCAGCAGCAAGAGCAGCACTATCTGCCTGCCCTTGCAGGCCCAAGGGGACCACATTCACGTGCATGGCTCCCACTGAGATGGCCCCTCTGCCATGCTCTTGCCTATCTCCAAAGTTAAATGGATTAGCAGATCACTTTCAATCAGGCTGAATTATGAGTGTGGCTATTTGCTGGACATTTTACATGAACCAGAAGATGTGTTATCTGATGAAAATTGCTTAATTTAATATCTTGGCCTGACAAGCAGTGAACTGTACATCTCCTGGAGAATTTACCAGGGCAGATGATTTTACTTAGCTGGAAGAATTAAGCAATCAGACCTCTTTTCTTCCTCCTCAAATTCACAGCACAAAACAGGTCAGAGAAACTCTGAGGAGCTGGTGGTGCCAAGTTTACCAGCACCCTGAGGAAGAACAAAAGATTTAGAGTCTTTCCATCAGAAAATGTTGCAGAATTACATACACTTTGCCACTGTCACCCCCAAAAAACATCAAGGTGGAGAAAGCAGATCAGGTGTAGCTCTCAGAGCTGCATTGAGGGCATAGGACAGTATGAAGACCAAGCTGCAGAGCAGATCTTTGAGTTACATTGCTCTGTTGGGTGGGAAGCCCTCTTGGGAGCTGCCTGGAGGATGGGGGACCAGAGGCAGGCTTCAGGCTCCCATGCTTCAGGGTACCTCAGCTGGGTTAGCGTGGGCTCAGCCCAACCTCTCTGGGCTCTGCTTCCAGCAAACACTTGTAACTCAAGATTGTAGAGATAAATGTGTGGTGGGTAAGCTTGGTCATCACTGCAGGTGCAAGCTCTCCCTTACCTAGACAGCAGTTAATTTCCCATTAGAGTTCCCCAGCAAAGCCAGACTTTCCTCTGTGGCCTGTGAGCAATGCTTGTTTGCACAAGGAAGCTCTTCCAGGCTGAGCCAAAAGCAGAGAGTCTGTGGGCAGAGTCAAAACACAACTGCAGTACAAAGCAGAACTGCTCCTTGAGCCTTTGCAAATTCATGGGGAAGCAAAAGTCACAGGAAAAGCATCCACTGCCCTGACCTTTCTCCTTAAACAAAAGAGACCCCAGCAGCCTGCAAAGATGGATAAAACTCCTACTAACTGCTCTGGGGAAAAGAAAACAGATGGACAGCTCTGCATAAACCAGACCCTGCCAAAGCACATGCCATCAGGCAGCTGAGAGCTGAAGGATCCTGAATTATCAGTCTCTCTTGATCTTGCCACAAACTAGTCGTATGTATTCCCCACACTTCAGCTGGAGGCTCCCATTGCTGCAGACAGAATCCATGAATGCACTTATGTAGGCTTTATCCATGCTGGCAATCTTAAGCCAAATTCAAGGCTTTTATTATAATTGAAGGCCATTATGATTTATGGTTGTGTTTTTAAACAGAACATAATTAAGTGGTAGAACTCATTGTCATAAGATGTTGCAGAAGCCAAAAGCATAAATGGGTTCAAGTAACAATTAAAGGCATTGAAAGATCCATCAAGAGCAATTACACTCAAGGATGTAGATATGACCTATAACTCTGGAAGTCCTTCAGCTGCAAATAGCCACGAGTTGGAAGGACCATAGGAAGTATCACCAGGGGCTTACCACGGTCTTACATCTCTCCCTAAGCATTTGCTTCTGGCACTATTAGAGACAGGATATTGGGCTAGATGTATCTTTGATGTGAGCCAGCACATCTATTCCAATGGCCATGTACCATGACCTGTAACAGATCTCTTCTTTCCAAGAGGCACTAAGCCAGGACAAGCCTAGATTGTGGTTTAAGCCTACAAGATACAGACATGCCTTAAAAGCTGTATCTTCTCCATCTAAAAGACTGAGCCTGAACCTTGGGTCAAGAGATTGGCTCCTCTTCCAAGTTTCAGTCTCAAGCAAGTCCTTCAAAAGACCATTTAATTCATTAAAGGATTTTTCTATGACTGGGAAGAAAACCTTGAAAAACAAATGTTGCAATGCTTGCTGCAGTTTTCTGATTGCCTAAATTGGCAGTGCTTTAAAAAACAGAATAACAAGGGAGCCCATGGACATCATCCCAGTTGGAAAAGCAGGCAGATGAGTTTCCCACAGCTGGAGCATGGCAGCCATCAGCACAGCCAGAGGGCAAGAGATAAGCTTCAGCCTGGGGAAAAGGACTTTGCCAGGTAAGATGCATCCCCTGCATTCGCAGGGCTCCTGAAACAGTTCCGCTTCAAGAGGAAATTCTATGGACCTCTGGCCTTACCTTGTGATGGTGAGTTTATGTTGTCTCAGTGTCAGAAGACAATGAGATCAAGGAGCAATTCTGTACTGCAGTTGTGTTTTGACTCTGCCCACAGACTCTCTGCTTTTGGCTCAGCCTGGAAGAGCTTCCTTGTGCAAATAACAATTGCTTGCAGGCCACAGAGGAAAGTCTGGCTTTGCTGGGGAACTCTAATGGGAAATTAACTGCTGTCTAGGTAAGGGAGAGCTTGCACCTGCAGTGATGACCAAGCTTACCCACCACACATTTATCTTTACAATCCTGGGCTACAAGTGTTTGCTGGAAGCAGAGCCCAGAGAGGTTGGGCTGAGCCCACGCTAACCCAGCTGAGGTACCCTGAAGCATGGGAGCCTGAAGCTTGCCTCTAGTCCCTCATCTTCCAGGCAGTTGCACATTGACTTGGTATAAGAGGGGAAAAGCTCTTTCATTTCAAAGTAGCTGAAGAGTGTTCTGGCCAAGCACTAAATTGACACAGTCAGGAATAAATCAAGGGAACAAAGCTTTTGCATACCAAAAGCAGAAGAGCTGCTTCTGGGAGACCCATTTCAAAGTATCTCCAGTGTTGACAACAGTCAGCTGTACATTAAACAGGGCAAAACTTCAGACCTGCTTCCCTGTGATCAGTGACCCAACAGGAAACCCCTAGGGTGAGTTGTTTGTGGAGGAGCACAGAATACCAGAGAGGTCTTGAGTCCTATCCTCTGCTGTCACAGGTGATCTAAAGCACCATCATGAGCAGTAAAGAGTCACTCCAAGGGATGGTAAAGAAAAAAGCCTAAGCATTATTCTTACAGTGAAGCAATAGTTCATAACACTTCATTAAGTCAGATTCCTGTTTGAAGAGACCAGAACTTCATCAGACAACAAGCACCACTGCAAAATGGATGCAAATTCCCACCAAAGTGATGTGTCCATACAGCAACTAGAAACCTGCTGGGAAAAAAAACAACCTTGGCATGACACTTGGCTGGATGTGAAGATCTACTTGACATTAAGGTTATGCATTTAGGCAGAGCTGGCAGCTGTCTTTCTCCTGGAAGAACCAGCTTTGGACACTCAGTGATGTTTTAAAAGACCCATAAATGTACTTAAGCAACCTGAAACTTCATCTGCTTGAAAGAAACAGCTGGGAAAATGAGGGTGATTTCTCAGCAGTCACCTTTGATTGGATTAACATCAGCATTGGTGCAGGAGGTAGCCCAGATCTCTTGCTGGCTCCTCAGCATGGCACTAACCTGCTGCTGCATGTTCCACAGCAGCTGCAGAACAGCACAACTGGAATTTCCCAGACTTCTCCAGCCACTACAGATACTGTCTTGTGTAATAAAAACAGGGGCTGAAGTGAAGCAAGCTCAATCTAAACCTAATGGTGTTTGGGCCTCTAACTGCCACTGGTGAAAATTAGCTGCTGAAAGGCCTTGAAGATCTCTGACAGGATCTGTTCAGCCACGTAGAGGCTGCATATGAGGGGAATAGAGTGTCAAATTGAGCATATTTACAGAGGCATTTTTCAGAGCTCTAAATGACAGCACACACACACAAAAACACAAAGGAAAAGCTGGCCTTAAGATTCAGACTTATGCCTTTTAGCCAGGGGGGTGTTTTGCAAGGACAGAGAGATGTCATAATCAACATTAATTCTTTAAATTGCTCTTAAATAGAAATCAAAGGCCTCATCATCTGAGAAATCTCAATGTTCAGGCTCTTAAGATTCTCCACCCACTGAGGTTTTAGCCAGCCCAGCCTAGAGAGGACTTCCCCACAGGCTGTCTCAAGAAAGCCTCAGCAGATCACAAATGCCAGGCTTGTGGGCACAGAGGGGTGAGACTGCACAGCACCTCTCTGCTATAAGCCTGGGAGCATGCATGCCACATTAGGAAGCACTGAAGGGGAGGTGACAGCCCTGGAGAGGCCACAGCACAGAGCAGCAGGGGAAGCTGTCTGCATCAGAGGGTGCACAGCAGCCGTGGCCAAAGCCAGGGTTTGGATAGGGAGGAATGACACCCAAGTTCTACAGCAAATAGAAGTTCTGGCAAAGAAGAGGAGACAGGCTCAGGAGCAGGCTGGTTTCACATCTTGCTCTGGTTTAGCAGCAACCAGGGCAGTAAGTTTCAGCACAGCCTGTTGATTTAATCAAGCCCTTAACGTATCCCTCCAGGAAAGCCAAGCAGGTTCACAACACTGACCATATTGGCAGACCTCAGAAGCCCTGCAGAGTCATCCTTGAATGAGGAAATCGAGTTTCCTAAATCCCTGCACTACCACCACAGCTCCATCACATCTTCACCTCCTGCACATGCAAGTGAGGCTTGGACAGCTTTCCTCAGCTGAGCACCCACACCATGAAAGTCCCCCAGCCCACTGCAGGCACGATGCTCTGCACAGGTCCCTCTATCCCAGTAGACCCTTCCTCCTCCTCTCTGAACCATCTTGGGCAATATAACTCACCCTTATTTATAACACAGGTCTAAGCTGGCCAGGCAGGCACCACTGTAAGGACACAGTTGCCCCAGCACAGCACACCAAACACAGAAAAACTTTCCCTTCCCTTTTGCCAGGCTGAGTTGGAGAGGGGGCAGTTTTGTCAGCAGTTACAAGCAAGCAGCACAGGCTAGAGAACAAACATCTTGGCAAGTGAAGGAACGTGGCACATAGTTGGAAAATAAAGTACTCTAGAGAAAGAAATATTTTAGGCTCAGGAGGAGGAGGGATTCTTTTCAACTTTCCAGACAGATTATATTGGCCAGTTCACATACCATTTATCACCTTGCCTAGCAATTTACAACCTGCAGAGTTTGCTCTTTTTAGCCTAACATGGCTTTGCATGCCTTGTTTGGGTGAAGTCACCAAGCTGGCATAGCTCCAACTGCTTTCTGCCCACGTAAAATGCTTCTGCTTAGGTAGCAGGGCAGCTTCATCACAACAAAACTGCTCAGGCAAATGAGACAGCTAAAATTTCCTATTTCTGTCCATAGTCACAGCTTCAAAGCAGCTCCTGGATTAAAAAAATCCCTGTTTGGAGAAGGAACAGGGGAGCTGATTTTATTTGCATGGTTGCTTTTCTCTCCTATTTCTGATTTGACTGACCATGGGAGCATATTCAGGTTGTAGGAGGTAACTTGCTTAACCATCAAAAGACTTTTCCAAAGGCACAGCCTTTCTTCCAGGCAGCCAAGCTGTGAATTTACCCACTCCTCTCCAGAAATCGATTGTACAGCCAGATCCCTTCAGCCAAGAATGCAGACCTGTCAAATCTCAGGCACCGAGCAGGAGACGCACAATCTGCTCTGACCCTCTGCTCCCTTCCAGCACAGCCCTGCTCTCCCCTGCTCCCTGACCCCAGGTGCCAGACACAGCCCTGCTTCTGTTGGGCCCTGCACCCATGCCTGGGGCTTAGGGGGGTAGCTGCAGTCCTGGAGAGGAGGTAAGAGCCTGTATCCTGCTGCTGGAGGATGCCCGATGCTCAGATGCTTCACTGCCCAGAGCTGTCCTCCAGCTCTTTCCCTCCTTGCTGCACGATCAAGCACAACATTGCAATACTGGAGAAACCTAAGAATGGTCCATCTCCAGTTTTGGAGCACTTTCATAGCCCAGAAGAACAATGGCTGTCTCAGTCCAGGGTAATTTTTGTTAATCATAGAAGTGTAGAACGGTAGGGCTTGGAAAGGACCTTTAGAGATCATCCAGTCCAACCCCCCTGCAGAAGCAGGAGGGAAGATAGAGTAAAGCAGGAGAGAAAATAGAGTAAAGGAGGAGAGAAGACAGAGTCTTCCCCTCGCTTTTTTTTTTTCCCTCTCCCTGATTTATTCATTCCTTGCATAATGCCTCAGTCCACAAACATCCCAGCTTGGTTACATCTTTGACATGTCAAACATATCCAGCAACCCTCGCTGCCATCCCACAAGAAAAATAGGCAAGACTTGGAGAAAAAGAAAAAAGACACCCAACAAAACATTCCCAACCCAAAAAAAACCTCCTCACTTTTCTTCTCTTTCCCCCCTCCCACCCCTCCCTTCTTTCTAGTGTGACTTTGTCTCTGGCTTTCCCCAAGCTAAGCGCTCATTTATCAGGCTCGCGAGCCCTTACGCGCTGGCAGCCGCCGCAGCTTTCCGCTTGGCTCGGGGCTCTCACCCGCCATATGGAACCAGTTGCAGGTTTTTTCACTCCTTATCGGAGTTTAAGATGGAAATATTTCCTCAGTTCTTCTCAGGGTAAGTTCTGCAATTGCATCCACGCTGGGAGTGTTTAACCCTGCCATTGCTGATGAGTAGCTGTTGACTATTAAAACACCACGGAAGATTGAGCTGGGAGATCTTGGAGGGTGAACTTCAGCGGCAGTTTGGTTCTGTTCCTGGTTACAGATACTTCCTTTAATAGCTTTGGAGTTCCATGCATGTAAGAGAGGAGAATCTGGCTAGCTGTCTATTTGTCTGTCTGCTTGTCTCTCTTTAGAGACAACTTTTTCCTCTCTGCATATTGATCCACTTTTGCTGCAGCGCTGTTGTGGCTGCGATGGTCTAAGGAGGCAAGACAAGTTATTCCCTCTCCATCCTGCCTTTATTAAGCTAGATAACAGCTGAAGACAGACAATTTTTCAGGCACAGAGACTACCACTGCTGTGCATCTAACTGAGGAATTTTCTCTCTCCTCCACACAAAGACATGCATCATCCTCAGGATTTATTCCAGCCCCCAGTTAGCACAGTCATGGTAAGTGGAGTGTGAGCCCATCAAAGCCAGACTCTCTAGATTAGTGGTGATAGAAGTGCTGCCCTCCAAGATAACCACTAAACTGGAAAGTCCAGAAGATGGTAAGACTGGTGTGAACTCTAGCTCCACTTTCCTCAACATGGTCACATCACCACACCAGTAGTAGCAGAAGGTAGCTTCGTTGTATCTCCAAGACACGTCAGGAGACACTGCAGCCAAAAACCAGCCCTGGAGCAGAGATCAAGAATGGCTGCCCCAAGCCCACAATTCATGTTGAGGAGCCCCAATGAGCAAGAGTAAGACCTCTCCTGCTTTTCCTTGTGCTCTCTCCACAGCTGCAGTCCCATTGTCTGTTTGACTGCCACTTTCCACCTTTACAACCAAGATGTAGGTCTTTCCTCACTAGGCATTCAAGCCCAGAAACTCTTGGATGATTGCAGTGATGATTGCCACGTGTATTTTTCTAACTGGTTCAGACAGGTATGAATTTACACAGCTTAGGTAAGCTGGAAAAGAAGGATGAAGTCTCCAAATCCACATTCTGAGAAAAAAATCACAGCAAAGCTTAGAGACTAAATATGATGTAAGAGCTGGGTCTTGGACCCTCAGCACCTCTTCCTCAAGGTCTCTTTCAAAGAGGTAAGGAGTTTCCATAACTTCCCACAACAAAGTCTGGAGTCTGGATCCATTCAGTCCACATTGCATATGACAGCTTGCTGCAGCTCAAATACACCATTGGACTCTGTAAAAACAGGACTTTTCACACTTGTCAGTTCTGCTTCTCTCACTCTATGTGGTTTCTGGACACGTTGAGACTAGTTCTGTTATCCCAAAACTTAGTCCACAGTGCTGGAATAGACAGGTCTACAGTGTGAAGGGGATTGAATATGACTTTTAGGTTAAGGAATGCTGCCAGAAGGTTGTAAAGCAATATTACAAACAGAAAGCAGGGTCTGGTGTCCATATATCTGAAATTGGACATTAGCCCTTCATTTGCTTGTTCTTGCTCAAGTTAGATGTTTTCTTCCACATTAGCTTTACCTGATTTGTGTGGCTGCCCTTAGAGCACTTCACTGGGAGCACCACGTGTTGCCATCAGGCTCAACATTAGTCCCAAGCCAATTTCCATGTTAGATCCACTGGTTTCAGCATTAGCTCCAGCTGCCAGAACTTCACCTTTAATGAGCATACATCATCATGAGTCTCCAGAGTTGTTAAAAAGTCCATGGTTTCCATGGAAACCACTGCTCATATTAGCCTAGATGTTTGCTTTTTCTTCTGTACATACAGTTAAGTAGTAGAAAAGGTTGAAAAGTGAGACAAGAGTCTAATTGCCATGTCCAGGGTCCAAGGTAGCCAGTGGCCAAGAGCTGAAGCCCCACTGATCCTGCAACCAGAGTCTAAGGTGCTTATTCCTTACACCTCCTGCCTGCCTTGTGCAAGATGGGACAGTGAGTGCACAGTTTTCACGTACCTGTCCATATCTGCATGAATCCAGAGATAAGAGAGCTAGGCAAAACCACCATCTGCAGTAGAATGGTGGACAATCTACTCACAGTCAAGGAGAAACCCTCAGATTACTGGCAGAGGATGGCCTGTGTAGAAATCATCTAGATTCACTGAAGGACTAGAAAGCAAGAGCCCACTTGTATCAGCCAACAGACCACGTGCACCACCTAAGGTGTAACTGCTCAGCCTCTCTGTTTGGATGGGGGCCTCATCCAGCCCTCTTTACAAACAGCCAAATCTGGGCCAGCCAAAGAATTCTTCTTTTGGTTCCTGCTGAACCTGTGAGAGCAGTACAATCACACACCTCTTCAGACACTTGGGCAAAGCCTTAGGAAAAAAAATAAGATCAACTCCTCTATGTGTCAGTTTTTAACCCTCCATTATAGAAAGGCCAAATATTTGTCAAGTCTCATTCAACTTCCCATGTGTGCTTGTCTGCTCCCTCACCAGCCTGTTCAACACTGAGAGGCAGCTGACCCTGGAGAGAGCTTGGGTTGAGTTCCTAGCAAGCAAACAACATTTCCCCACTGTGGTAAAAGCCTGGAAAGGCACCATGTTAACGCTGCCCAAGTCAATTTTTTCCTTATGTTCAAAGGAAACCCTAGATTTGTTCTCTAAATCGCTTTCCAGCTCTTTGGAGCGAACAGGAGGCTTTGAAAACACGTTCTGAAATCCTTCTCTTCATCTTGATGCATCTGTTCTTTTTCTCCTCCATCTGGGCAGTAGTGCAGGTACACAGACTAGACCCTGGCCTTTGGCCCAAGTGCTTCTTCCAAGGAATGTTTGGACGTGAAATGAAAAGTCAATCCAAAGCTCGCTCCGCAAAAAAAGGGCTTTTATTTCCATTTGAGTCCACTTCAAGGGGCTGCAATGAGCTTAGTTCTGTTATTTTTGTTTCCCCCCTTTCCAAAATAATAGTCAAATGATCCAAAGTTTGGATTGAGAGAGTTATTAGGCTGTTGCTGAAGGAGTGAAGAACAGGAGCTGTGTCTCTTCGCTTGTATCTGGAGAGCTGAGTCTCAACCACTAATTGTACGTGGGATTAAGTCCTTGCTGCCATCCTCTAATTCAAGATCAGACTCCTGGACTGGCTTCAGACAGTTGCATTAGGCAGTAAGAAGAGCTGGCAGAGCTGAGTGATGCCATTATTCATCTGGTGGGAAGAGCAGAGCTCTGTAAGTGACACAGGCTGGTGGGCAGCAGGAATCTCCTGCAGGCAAGGCAAGAGTGCTGGCTGGGAGCTGGCATGCTCATGGAGCCAGGACAGGGGGCTTAAACTGACATATCCCACAGAGGTAATCTACTGCTGCAGTTAAAATGCAATAAAAGAAGAGGTGGAGAGAGAGATGCTGTTGGCAAGGGGGGATGGGGAAGATAACTGATGAAGCAGCATGACAGATGCTTCAGGAGAGAAAGAGGGAATTGGATCTACCTGCCATCTAGGAAAAAAACCTCATACCAATTGAGGAGGAGCATCTCTGCCAACTTCCACCAAGCATCCAAGTTCACAGAGCAGGTGTTTTGGCTACTCACAAAGCACTTTGGAAATTCATGGAAGGAGAAGCTGAGCTGAAGTGTGGGAAACCGAAGCAGCCAAAGCTTCCCAGCAGGGCAGCACAAGTCTGGGAAGAGGAAACCAGCCTTCAAGCTTCACCTTCTTCTGGCAGGAGCTTTGCTGCCAACAAGTGACAGAGTGATACTGTACCCCAGGGTGGGTCAGAGCTCCTCTTCCTCCCAGGAACATTGCCTGGAAAGGCACGGAAGAGGAGGAGGCTGGAGGAGGCAGAGAGGAGGAGGCTGGAGGAGTTAAAGCTCATCCGTGTGCAAATGAGAAACTTGGAGTTTGCTTTTCCAAAATAAATGCTTGGCCTTCTGAGCTTGACATCCTGCCTTCCCAAGCAGCCAGGACACAATTCCTCCCCTGTAACCACCCACCCTTTCCATGCACAAAAGCATTTTTCTCTTTATCCCTTTTCAGAGCCAGATGGGAGGAAGTATTTAGCACTAGATTGGAAGTTGCCAATGTCTTTTCCAGCCACGGTAGAATCTATCATCTCCCCATGCAGAACACACAGCCCCTGCCATGACCTAGAACTACAGAAGAATTTCCTCTTTCAAGCCTTTTTCAACCACTTCCTTTGATTTTATTCCCCCTCCTTGATCTGGAGAAGGAGGAACAACAAGAGGAACAACAGGGCTGGATTTCAGCAGAAATTAGCAAGCTCAGACCCCCAACTGAACTAATTCAGATCAAATACCATTTGCCTATTTGTTGGCCCGTCCAACAGTGAATTTACTGATAAACCCCCCACCCCCTCCTGTCTCACACTATGTGGCCCATTTTGCATGCTCCTGTTGACATCCAGGTTGCAAACCAGTGATTAATCCAAGTGCAGCAAGATATGAGCCAGGTCCTAGAAAGCACTTTCTGTGGTTTCCCCTTTTCCTTCATGAATTGCTTTTCACGTTCATCTCTGAATGCAAGAATAAAAACCAAACCCATTTCACTTTTGGACTCTGAAGCAATGTTTTCTTTCTCTCAATTCACTCAGGCCAACCACAAAGTTTCCACAGGTCTCTACTTTTAAGGACAGAACAAAATTGCTCATGGGAAGTGCTCCTCATCTTCTTGCACACCACAAGGTTTGCTTTGGAGGGCACAACAACATATGTGTCAGTGGGATGGGAAAGGAGGATTAGGGATTCACATGCAGGTATTGATCTCCTGGATCCACCTCTGTAAAATAGTTAAGCAGGTGCTTAACTAGATTCACTGCCAAAAACTGAATGTGGAGGGTGAGACGGGTTGGATCAAAGGTAAGAACAGTGCTGGTGAAGAGGCAGCAGTGTGAGGCTCAGCACGTGCCCAATGTCACAGATGGTTTGAACTTAGTTGGCAGCTGGTGCAAGCAAACACCATGACCCCACCTTTACCTGTCTTGTGGACAAGGGCTGGATGGTCCCTTGAGGTCAAGGAATCTAAATCAATGTTTGATGTTAAGTATAATGGTTTGTTACTGGTCTAAGATTGGGCAAAAGTGCCCCTAAAAGTGCTCCCTAAAGCTGATCTTTAGACAAAGTCCTTGTCTTTATAGAGACCATGTCCCTCTCCTGCATAGCTCACCAGGTGCAGGGAAACCAGAGAGTCTGGTACTCTCCATCACTTATATTTTCTCTGCAAGTCTAAGCTCACATCTGTTGGATAAGTTCCCCACAACATTCCCCAGCATGCTTACCAGCCTCTGTACACAGTGGCTTGGAAGGAATTTACCATGTGTTGGATGAACAGTACAAAAAGGCAACAGAGACTTAGTAAAGAACAGTAAGAGCCCAAGAGGGGCCACAGCTGAGGAACCACAAGCCCCCAAAGCTCCTCCCTTCTACCTTGAATGAAGAGGAGATCCTGGGCCAAAGGGTTTCAGCCAAAGCATGGTTGTATCAATGGTACATGTGCCATTTACATCACCAATGCCTCGACCTCATTGAATGTGGGTAAAGCAGAGATGCTTTGCCTTTGCCTGTCTGATTGACACTACTGTTCATCAAAGAACATAAAATGAGCTCCTGTAAGCATCCATTTGCTACACCCTGAATGCTGAACCACAAAGTCAACCCTGGACAAAGCCTGAAGTCGGTTTCTTTTTGTAGCACTGTATCTCTCTTTCTATTTCTAGGGCACTTTAAAATACAGGAGGCTGTGTGTTCCTTATCACCTCCAAGCAGCACTGTAACACAGGCAGCAAGCAGCAGACAGCCCACGCACAAGTTAGGAACCAGGCCTAGTGGGGATATTTTGGTTGTTGCTGTGCTTATTAGTGTTGTTGTTGACTTTGTCTCTGCTTTAAAAGAACCTAACCACCACTGAGAGCAAATATCAGTACAGAGGCAGCACTTCTGTTGATCCAGCCACTATTTCCCAGTTCTGTTTATCTTTCTGTCCAGGCACATGAGAGGCTCAGAGGAGGAACCTGACTCTGTGCCAACACCGTGTCCTCACCCAGAGCCAGCGCAGCATCTCACACTGATGAAGCATCCCTACAACCATGCTCTTTGTTGGTGCTTTTGCTGTGCCTTTGACCTGCAGCATCTGCAGGAACCAAAGGACATGCATCTTGCTTAAAGAAAAGCTTCAGATTTGATGCCTAGACATCAAATTGCTAAAACTAGATGACAAGGGTTCCCATGCTGACTTGAAGAAGAGACAGTCTCTCTGGGGGATAGACTTTTCTCCCTGTGCTCATTTTGACTGGGATAGAGTTACTTTTCAAGGATGGGGTTACACTCCAGCCATCCCATTCTGCCCTGGAAGAGTGACAGATGCTGCACTTGCCAGGGTGCTGCAAGTGCTGGGACAGCCTGAGTGAGGTAAAGGCTCCCAAGTATATTTTGCTGGTATCTTTTTCAGCAGATTGATGATTACAATGTTTGTAGGAATACATATTGCCCCAGTAAAGCTCATGGGCTCTGCTCCATTTAGACCTGCTTTCTCCATGTCTTGGTTCAAAGGCAGCTTCATGCACAATGAGCCAAAGTGGGAATTTGTGGGGAAAAACCCCTTTCAGGTCAGCATTAGGGAGGTCAAGACACAGATCACAAGAGACAGTCCTACAGACAGTTCTCAAAAAGGCTGAGAGCCCCAAAACACATCACTGTTCCCACTTACTGCATCTCATCCTCCTCCCCCACTTCCAGTCCTTTCCCTCTGAGCTCCACACACACAATTCTTTATAACAATGTCTAGCTGACACTGAAAATTGTGTATTCATTTATGCATCTTTCAGACAAGGTCTGGTTATTCAGCAGGTATTGAGATGGATGCTTCCCTGCCTTTTGTCCACATGAAAGCACTTTGAGGAGGGATGGATTCATCACAGCCATGGTTTTCCATTTGTGGCCATCACTCCCTTGGGGAGCTCTGTGGCCCACAGTCAAAGAGATAGGCTGGAAGAGAAAATGATGGGTTGGAAGCCACTGAGGAGGTGGAGAGGAGCAGAGATTGGATGAATGTACAGCCCAACTGTATTTTCTTTCCTATGTAATTGCTGTCATTGTGTTTAGTCCATGGGGAGCCAGACTGGATGGGCACCAGAAGAGACCTACAAAGCCACAGTGGACTAGAGGAGAGAGGCATTACACTTGCACTCACTGATTGTACTCAACTTCACTGAGTGATTCCCAGCCAGTATTCCCACTGGCCAGAGCCCAAACAGCTACTCACCAGTTGCTGTGTCTCAGAACACCGTCCTCCCAGTTTCAGCTCTAGTAGCCACCACATAAAACAGTCCCTCTCACAAGAGAAAACTCAAGTCCTGGGAGACCCTGAAATAATCTTCTCCCAGCTGAAGCAGCTATCCCTCCACCGCACCAAATTGCTCCCAGCTGTCAGGAAGGAGGAGCAGGAGTGATTGATGTTAGCTGAGTTGATAGCTAGATGGACAGGCAAGATGGGGTGAGATGTATAAATACAAACAAACACACCCACACAATGAGTTGGATGCAGACAGAACCACAGTTTCTTGAAGCAAATTTCTGCCCCACAGCTTATTTGACCTCATATTCTGTTTCTGCCTCACTAAGCTAATAATCTCACTTGTGGAACCTTATCAAGTGATGTTTGACAACCCAGGAACTATATTGCATCCAGGAGCCTTTTGTCCTGCACCATAGCAGCAATATCTCCAAAGAACTCCTACTCAAGCCAGGACCACTCCTCATAAATCACACACACACATTGGCTGGCTCTTAATCAATCTTGCCCAGGTGTTCCCTCACTCAACCTTACCACCATCATCTTGAGGTTTTTTCCTGGCAATTCTGGTTTTTTTTCCTCCCCCTAAAGCAACTGCCTCGCCATGCTCAGGGTGTTTGGCTTTTATGTTTTCTCCCTAGTAACATCTTGCTACCACTTATCTTCTTGCAAAAGTCTCAACAAGTCCATAGAAACCTTCATCAAGCATCTGGTGAGCTTGTAACCACCGCCAAAGATACTCTGCTGGCATCTCTACCTCAGTGCTTGATTGCTCACCAATCAAATAGATGAAAAATACCTTATAGACACCTTACAAATACCTTATATATTCAATCACTCTGCTTCATTCCTTTTCCTTATCACCACATCAGGGAGCTGCATACCTCCAGGAGCCCTTCCCTCATACCCACACAAAGCTTCTCTTTTCTCCCCCTCCTCTTGAGAAACTTCTTTTTTCCCCTCAAGATAAAATGTAATGTTTTCAACAAAATGATAGTGTATAACTGAAATCACCTGGTACATTTGAAGGCAGTTGATAAATCATTAAGTGAAACACTTCTCTGCATTGAATCATCTTGTAATGAAAAAAGATTCATTTTGCTGCAGCTTCAGCTCTGGAAAAACCTTTCTTGGCTTTCATCTAGGTCTCACATGAGAAACACACTGTTTGCTGGTAAAAACCTCTACGACTTTTCATGGGAAAGAGTCATTCAAAACTAGAAAGGATTGAATGCATTTTGAATTCCTATTTTTGGTAATAGCTCAGGCTTAGCACCATGCTGCCAAAGCTCCTGGTCTTCTAGTGCAGGACTGGCTGCCAGCCAGCCAGCTGATGGTATGGACAGCCAAGGTCATGGCTGCTTGCAAAACCCCACTTGGACATCCCCTGAAATCCCCCTGAGGTTCTTTGCTTAAATGCAGAGGGAATCATCAAAGACAGAGCCCTTCCTGAGATAGCTTGGATGGTTTTTCACAAACAGGAGCTAAGAAATGGTCCAGGGCTGCCCCTACTCCATCCTGCCTGGCTTTTCCTCACCTCCCATTAGGCTCTTGGAGAACCTTTGCTATAGGAGGACGCGCTGGGTGACACCACCTGGTAAGGACATGGCTGATGGCAGCAGCACAGAGCTGGTTAAACCTGCCTCTCCCATCCAGGATGGGGGTTCCCAGAGCAGGGGCAGAGCTGCTCTGGGTAAACAGGCCACTTCACAGTGGCATTTGGAGTGCTTGAACACAGTTCTAAATGCTAAGTGCTTTCTCCAGGACAGCATGTGGTCTCCACACAGAGCCAGGAGCTGCCACCACTGTTCACTGCTGCTTCCAACATGCACACAAGTGGCTTCCCAAATGCCTGCACTGAGCTGGGGACCAGATTCATCCCTCCAGATCCCTTCCACCCACTGCATTTTGATAATGGGTAAAACAAGTCGGGGTGGGGGGGAGGCTTTTCAAATGAATATGTCTCTATTGCTGCCCTAAAGCCTTCTATTTGGGTCAAAAAAAGGAAAAGCTGGCTTGTCTTAACATGATTCTTCTCTGGCTAGTAATAAAACCTTGCTGTGCACAGCAAGTCATATCCCACTCTCTCCTAGAACCACTTATATGAGACCTCTGCTCTGAACCATCACTAGGGCTAACCTAACAATCTCAGCCTGTTTAGGATACTTGAACACAAAGGGTTTCCTAGAGGAAAAAAAAAACCCAAAATCCTGTCTCTAGGCAGCTTTCATACATAGCCAAGGGAGAGCAGCTCCTCTGAAACTGAGTCTGTTGTGTCTAAAGTGTTAGCCACTTGAGATATCACAGTCCCTGCCCTTTTTATATCTATTGCCTAGTTCTGGAAACCATCCTGTGAGTAGCCACTTGGACTTTAATAGGATGAATCATTGTTAAAACCATCATGTGCTTATAGATGTTTACATCAGTGGGCCTTAAATGGAGATACCATTGAAGGCAGGGAGGAAGAGTTTAAGTTAAAAGCTGCAGCCAGAGCAGAGAAAAACTTTTCTGGAGGGTTTCAGATCTGCTGTTTCTTGATTCAAAAATCAAACTGTCACTCCAGGTATAGAATGACTGACCTCAGGAGATCCCCAAAGGTAATTTCTTGTGCTAATAAATGACACCAATGACAGCAATGCCTGATGCAGAGGTAGTAGCAGGAGTCAGGAGGTAAGTAATTCAAGGGAATAAATGTCTCCTGGCACTGAGATTCACAGGACTGTTGTTGGAAATGCCTCACAGAAGAGTTTAAACCTGCAATGAGAAGCCCAAATTCATTCAGAAGAAATCCCTGAGAAGCAGCAAAGAACAACAGAGAAAGGGCATCCTGGCAGTGCCTTTCCCCTGAAGGGCTTCCAAAGCTCCCATACAGACACATTTCACTCCAGTGAAGGATGCTACCCTCTGGCACCTACATTTAAATGAAATTCCCACTACCCTCCAGTCATTAATCTGCTGTCTTTCTTGGCTTATGCTTTATTTGAGGTATCCCATTGTGTATGTGAGATCAATTGTAGTCTTAGACCAAAGTTTAGGAAACTTGGACACTGTTTCTTACAACCACAAGCGTTATTTTTAAGTAACAGGACACTGCCAGATAGACAGAGTACATTTAAGGGCATGGTAAAAAAAAGATTCTTCAGGGTTAGTGGTAAGATTCCCACCAGTTTTCAAATCAAGGCCTCCACAAGATAAACTTTAGGACCCTATCAGACTCCTCTGGCATGGGATCTGGGAGGTTTTGCCGTTGGCTTTGAGACTTTGAACCAGAGCCAAATGATTGCAGCTCCAGGTTTAGGGGGAAAAGGAAACAGAAAGAAGCTACAGGCTTAAAGGATTAGAAGGAAGAGCTAAAAATAAAGCACCAGCAATCCAGACCCCAAACTTTTACTGCTTTCCTTGCAAAGAGGATGGGTTTTCCTGATGTTTTTACTGAGGGGGATCAGCCTTCTGCATGACTTGGAAGAGCAGGACATTGGTGGAAAGCTTCGTGAGACTGGACTCCAAAAGCTGAGTCATCCCTCTTGGTTTTTCCTGGGATTCATTCTGTGGCTAGCCATGGAGAAGAGCAAATGACTCAGCCTCTTTGTGAGCATTTCTCAGCCACTTCAGCTGATTTCAGGGAAGAATTGCAGTTCAGTGGTGTCAAAAGATAACACAATTTAAAAGACCTCGGGCAATTCTACTTGTGCAGCCTATGATGGGGAGCTAAGAACAGAGAAATATATGTGCTTTTCCTTCCTCCTGCTTTGCTGTCCATCTCCCCCTGTCTTTTCCTTCAGGTCTGTGTTTCTGTATCATCTGACACTCAGGAAACAGGGGTGGAAAAGAGAGAAAAGGAAGAATAAACTGAGAGATGCCCCATTAGTTAGAAGGAAAATGGGGTGCAAGGATGAGGAGGGATGGATGGATGCTGCCGCTCTTGTGATGGAGAAAGGCAGTCCCACAGATACCATGGGCTAAAGGCATATTGTCACCTACACATTGGGAACTAGTCATTTCAGGTGGACTTTAACACCACAGTAAGTCCAGCTCCTGGATGAGCATTAGCCCAGTCATTGGATGTCAGCAGAGCACCTACTGAGCTTTTGAGCTTCCCGTGCTGTTGACATTCAAATCCAGTACTGTGTGAGGCCTGGCTCACTGTTAGGATTACCAAAATCCTGCTTGAGCCTTTGGACCAAAACCTCCAGTTTTCAATCTAGTTGATCCTGCCTTGGGGCTTGGATGACCTTTTGGGATCCTTCGGATCAGACTTCCCCACCCACAGTCCCTTTGCAGGTCACCTCACCCCAGATGAACAAGAACAGGAGCAGGTGTCACCAGGGCACAGCTCAGTCAATTTAAAACTTGATGAGGAATTTTACCAAGAGGGAAAGAACAACAGGGAACCACATGAAAACTTTCCCTGAGCAGATAGTTCACTCTTGAGAGGGAACCCAATGCTCGGGCTCCTCAAAAGCTACACACACAGAGATATGTTACATATTTATTCAAGGCAGAAATTGGCCAGGAAATGGCTATAAAACACACATTTTGAATAAAAAAAAAAAAAAAAAGAGGGAGATTTATGGCTCTTTTGCAAATCTGAGTCATATCTTTCTGCATCCCCCAGGCAGGGATACCCTAATCACTAACATACCCCAAACATGTCCGCACAGTGGGCCGAGAATTGCTTCCTTCTGGCCACAGCTCCAGCTAAAGATGTGATAGGGATTGAGCTACTTTATCTGACAGTTGGTAAATGAATTGCCAATTCATTCTGAGCTAGGAGGGGGATTTTTTTTTTCCCTCCTTTAGAAAGGAAAAAAAAAAAAGGTCCTTTTATATGTGTCTTTGATCAGTCAAGGCCTTGACAAATTATTTTCTGAGGAATTTCTTGAGCCCTAATGCCACGAGGAGGCAAAAAGGGGGGGAAATGGATTTGCTCTCAAAGAAAAGCTTTTATGTCTCAAAAATTGCAGTGATGTAAGGGGCTTTCCTCCATTTCCCCTCATCCCCTTTGCTTCAAGAAATGGAGGCAGGTAGCCTGAAGGTTTCTCCATTTCACCTAAAGGCATGAGATGGATGAGGAGGAAGCACTGCCAGAGTCTTACAGCCTGATTGATTCCTCCTCAGCACAGGGGAGCACTGTGAACACCAACAGAGACTGAATGGAAAGGTCATGGCCATCAATGACACTAATAAAAAGGGCCCCTCAGCACTAGCACAAGCAGATGGAGCAGAGGGCAGGTCAGGGCTGTGTCACCACACAAGCTGCTTGGTGACACTAAGAGCAGTACCAAGCACTTTGGAAGGGTTGAGATACAAGGGACCATCTCCTTGCCAGCACTGCTAACTCTTGGGGTGACTTCAAAGGGTGAGAACAAAGCAGTTGTTTGCTTGTCTTTCTGGAGTCTGGGACAGGGAAGGAGTTTCCTGGGTTTGTCATTTTACTGCTTTCATCCTATTATTTCATCCTTCTTCTCCAGAAGAGCCTCACATGCTTGGTTGAATCCCAAGTGATACAGGCAATGAGTTGCACAAGCCAAGTCTCCACAACAACTACCCTTTCTGTCGTTATTAATGTACAAATAACTCATCTCCCAGTTATCCCACTCATCTGTCCTGCAGGAGGGCAGACTCCCAGCAGCACAGGATTCAATTAGTACAGTTCCACTACATTGAACTTGATATCAGGATGGCTCAAGCTCAAAAAGAAACCCCACTAGACCTCTTTCTTCCAAGCCTAACCTGCATGGACACATCTGTAATGTGTCCACAGGAATATTCCTACTGGAATCCCAATAGCAGCCCCACTGTAGACAAGACTGATGGATAAAGCTTTTTGGTCCAGAGAGGATGTTGTAGCTTAATTACCTAAAGAAATGGGCTTAATCAAGTCACTGCAGCTGTCTCTTGGGAGCTTTTTACCTTCATAAGCCAAAAATCAACCTTCAACAAAAAGATCAATCTTGAGATTTCAGGTTGAACATCGTTGAGGTTCCTCAACAAGAAGATTTGAGCTTGAACAGTTTTTCAAGCAAGTTCACTCTTGAAATAGTACCTGTTAAACTTTTCCTGGCTCACAAAACCTCCAGATTTGGCTTCAGATTAAGTCCTAATTTAGGTTATATATAGCTACTGTTACATCACAACTAGAAGCACACCTCAGACAAGGAAACCTCTCCTGCTCCTGCAAGTCAGCCCTCTTGGAAAGAGCAGCAGCTGTCTGCCAACCAGCAGAAACAGGAGACTGAACCCAGCTAATGAATTGAGGGGCTTCTTGCCTCATCCATCAATAACTGACCAAGATGTTCAAGTTGTCCTTAAAGCTGCCACAATGAGACGAGAAAGGAGCTATTGCACACAGCTTTCCTGCACTTTATTCACAGCTGGTTAAACACAAGTGCAAACGAACATGAAAAAGAATCCCAGGTAAAGATCAGCAATACCCTGGGATGGTGATAATCCTGCTCAGACCAAGAACTCACTTCCTCATGGGGAAAAGCCCTCAAATGTTGGCATGGGTTGAACCACATTGACTGGAAGACAGACATTAGGAAAATATGAGAGACTTACACATTGAAGGTTTTTAATGCTCCAGCACACCAAGGACTGAGGTGCACCTTATGGTTCCTAGTCCTGGCTTTGCCATGGTTCATTCCTCTTTTGGATACCAGTTAGAGACAAGCAACATTTTGGGGATGATTTAGTCAAGACTTTGTCTTTCCACCAAACAAATAAAACAGCTCTTAGAAAGGGAATTCAGCAACTGCCATGAGAATTCCTCTCAGCTCTCATCCCAGCAGCAATGTTTCATGTCAACTCTTACCCAGCTTGGACGTTTCTTATTCAAGGAGATGCCTTATGTAGAAACACACTTTATTGTTTCAGGTGATTTGTTTAAAGATGGAGGGAACAGTACAATTACTTCTTTGTGAGCTGAGGCTTGAATGACATCATTTGCTCAGCAGTGTTGTGGTGCTGGTTAAATACACTAAGAAAAAAAAAATAGCAGTGATCCACAATGGTCCAATAGTAGTATTTAATTTCCTTTGCAAAGTGTTTTTGGAGGGTTTGGAAGGTCACCCAGCAGTACAAGGTTGCCTCATCTGTGGCCCATGAACCCAGCTATGCAGTTCTGCCTCCTCCCCTTGCTACATAATCTCAGTGTAAGACACTTGGAAATGAACCAAAACAGGGTTTTATTATTTGCTGCCCACGTAGGCAAGTGCTGGAGCCACTGCCAAGTTGGGTTTGTCATCACCACCTTGACTGGCATCAACCCAATGGTAATATTGGTGCCTGTCACTCAGTGAGGCTGTTAAAGTGTCTGTGTCCAGGCACACTCTCATAACTCACTGACCAGCTCCAGACTGCTTACATGGACTATCCATGGTCCGTTGACCCTCTGCCTTACATTAAAAGGCTCTCCAAGTCTGGAATTACCTCTCCTTCCCTGCTCAGGCATGCCAAAAGCCAGACTCAGGCAGAGTAGCCAACATTGCATGAACAGCAGCAAATACATCATGCTAAGCAAGCTTTTCAGCCAGGCTTCATCTAGGCTTGCCTTCCCCAGATACCATTCTGTGTTTAAGTGGGCCATAGTGTTCCTGATGAAAAGCTCGGAGGAAGGCACGTGCAGACATTCTCAGGCTTACAGTGATCTTGAGACCAGATTCCCCTCCCCTAGCCTAAATTTCTGACACCAGGACCTGCAATTGCCTGTGATAGTCTTCTCCCACGTTCTCCAAGTCCAAATTGACAAGACGTGGACTGAATAAGCAGACAACAAAGTGGGTGGCAAGTTGGCTGGAGCATCAGCTAACTTTTGAGGGACATGGTTTAGTGGTGGGCTTGATGAGCTTAGAATCATTCTGGTTGGAAAAGACAGGATTCTATGATCAGGTGCAAAGGGAGATCACCTGCAGCAAAAGTCCAGCTGATGGTTGGCTACTAGCAGCACCCCTCAGGGGTCTGTATTGCCACCAATGCCTTCTAATATCTTCATCTATTAACAACTGGGATGATGGGACAGAGCAGCAGAAGAACAAGTAGCACTCTATGAGTGACCAACCTCACTGATGAGAGCCTGCTCCTGAAACCCCAGGGGCAACCAACAAACTTCTCATTCATCACATCCCAGCTATAAGTAATAGCTGGAATGAAGTATGGATGACTTTGGGATCTCTGAAACCAGCAATAGGGATATCACCTTCTTCACATGCCAGGTCACACATAGCAGAGGAAGAGCAGCAGTATGTTATTGCCACAGTGATAATGAAGTGAATACACTCATTTGGTTTTACTCAGCAAGAGCATCTCAACATCAGCATTTATGGATAGAAGTGTTACTAGGCTCTCAGCCCTTTGCTATTAAAAAGCTCACTATGTGCTGTAGCAGGCTTCTGCCCATTCCCTCCTCTAATTGAAGGCTGTATTCATAATTCAAGCAACACTTTTTTTTGCCTTGAGTCAGATCACAAGTCATTTGTTTGGTCTTAAGTAGAAGCCAAACCCTCTCTAAATCCCAACACATTACACACCCCTGCACAGGTTACCCAGAAACCCACTCACATAAGGGCCAATTTCCATCTCCTCATCACATGCCCATTTTTTACTTACTGGTGCTTCAATGTGCTCCCCAAAGCAGTGCTACTGAGCTGACATCATCCCCAGGAGCTGCCCATGCAAACCCTCCGGAGCAAAACTCAACCCTCCTCCTGCACTACCTTTAATCCCTGTGGTGGGAGGACTTATCCAGATGGAAATAATGCTGGTGGGAAGCCTTGAGAAGTGACTCCAGCTGCTGTTGCCTGATTCAGGGCACCTGTAAGACCTCCCCTAAGATTCTCCTCCCACTGATGGGCAGCAATGGGCATCACCCAGGTGTTCCCAGGAGAGGGGCTACGAAGCAGCCACTGAGGCTGTGGGACTTTGTTTCAACCAAAGGAAGTGGAAGCCACCAGAGACACCAGGTATGGTGGGTTCCAAGTGAAACACATCAGTATTTCACTCTCAAATGGCTTCAGCTTGAAAAACTCCCTTTGAGGCTTCAAAAGAGTAAAAAAAAAAATCTCCTAAATGTAACTGAAATCTTTCCCCTTTCTTGGTGGTGGGAATTTATTCAACTACGTTCTGAGTATTTTCCATTCATTTGAAATCTTGAGCTTGTTATTATTCAAATCAAAATATGCAGAAGCCTTCACTTTGCTAAAAAAAACTAAAAAAGAGGTGAAAGGCTTTTGTCTATTGATGACTTTTAGTCCCAGCTCCAGATGTCATTTCTTTTTCCCTGCCTTTCCTCTTCAGTAAAATGTCCAACTTCATTAGAAATCCTAAAAGCCAACAAAGAAGAAAAAAAGCAGGGAGGAGGAAGACAACTTCTTGAGGCTTTTGTATAATCCCAGGACTCCAGGAACTGGAAACTTTAGGAGGAAAAAAAAAAAACCACCAAAAACACTTCTGCAAATTGCATGAGATCCATCATAACATTGTCAGAGTTGGCAGCACCACAAAAGCTGTGATATTGTGGCCTGGATTTATGAGAGAGAACCCTGAGGCTTTGGGATGTTTTCTTCCCCTCAGCTTTCAAGACACAAAGGTAGTTTTGGGGAGGCTGGTTTAGCCCTTGGAGTACAGCCTGGAGCAGTACTGAAAAGGACAGGAATGCTTTTGCCCCTTCCAAGCATCCTTAATCCCCAGGAATAAAACCTCACCCATGCAGGTTTGGGAGCTGCTGATCTCAGGAGGTGCTTTGACAGGAAAATGCCACCTCCCAAAAACACACCCAGCATCCTAGATGCTGAAACTTCAAATGGGGAGGTGAGCTGATAGGGGCAGAGAAAGAGCTCTCTGTGTGCCTGCTGCAGGCATCTGCAGCCTCCCCAGGTATGAGGCATGGCAAATACAGGGAGTATTTTAGCCCAGGAAGGCAGCTGAAAAAACACCATTGTGACCACAGCCTGGGAATTTGTGTTTGCTCTTTCAAAGATGTTTTCAGCTAGGGTTTCTTTCTCTCCTCCTCTTCCTGAAGGAATTGCACAGCCTGCACTTATTTATTAAGCTTCATCCATAAAACCCTGTTTTTTCTTCTGCCTGGTGATATTTCATGTCTCTTTTCCACACTGCCAGAGCAGCAAGATTGTTCCAAGGCTCCTCACCAAAACAGAGAGGTTTGAGGCAAGGAGGTCCCCTGCTCACAAAGAGGAGGAGAGGCCACCACTGTTTTCACCCACCACACCAACCCTCCTCCTCCTCCTCCACTGGCTTCTCAGGGCTGCCTTTGGAGCCCAGCTTCCTCATTGCCCAAGGACAATGCTCATCCCCCAGCAAATTTCTCTCTCTTGGACCTTTTCACCATCCCCAAGCCCATGTCAGAAACAGCCAAGGTCCAGCCTACCCCCTTACACCCTCAGATGCTTATGGGAAACCACCTGGCAATGTTGAGGATGGTTTTGTGGCTCCTGGGACTTTTAGGCAGGAAGAGAAAGGCTGGTAGTGGCCATGCTAAGTTTCTTGTACTATTCTAGGATGGTCTTCCTCAAGCTCCAAGGTCTTTTATGGATCAATTGCTGCTTTAGCTCTGAATAGGGTGAATTTTACAACCTTTTTTGATCAGTTGTTTTAATTACCATGACTCATATACATCATCATCATCATCATCCTCTCCTAAGGAATGATAGTAAGAAGAGAAATTAATCCTTTCAGGCTTTGTGTAACATAAAATCCCAACCAAAGGGATGGAACGCTCTTCTCCTTGACAGCTCACACTCTTGCTTTGGACCAGTTGGGAAAAAGTATAAGCTCAACATAGACCAGGCATGTTCACATCCAGGCTGGGAGACACCATGGGCCTTTGAACAAGTCACCTTTTTCTTTCACATCCTATCTGACTCCTCACAGTGCTACTCAGTCAAGAGGGAAAAAAAGCTGTGTTCATATGGCTGGGAAGCAAATTAAACATGAGCCAGTGATGTGCCCTCATGTGCAAGAAGCCAATGGCATCCTGAAGGTATCAAGAATAGTGTGGGCAGCAGGGTGAGGGGGGTTCTGCTGCCCCTCTGCTCTGCCATATCTGCTGAGGCCTCATCTGGAGTCCTGTGTCCAGTGCTGGGCTCCCCAGCTCCAGAGGGANTGAGGTGAGGGAGCCCTGGCCCAGGCTGCCCAGGGAGGGTGTGGAGGCTCCTTCTCAGGAGGTTTCCAACCCCACCTGGACACGTTCCTGTGCCCCCTGAGCCAGGGGAATCTGCTTTAGCAGGAGGGTGGGCTGGAGCAGCTCTGCAGAGCCCTTCCCATCCCCACTACTTAGGGATTCTATGAAATATCATATTGGAGAAGTAGCTGGTAACAAACTCTTTAAAAAGAGGAGGAGAAGGCTATGTTGCATCCTCCCACCACCTTTGCCTTCATCCCAGATTTTGCAGGTGTGACAGGTCCATCCTACTGCCACTGATGGGCTCCTTGCTTCTCATGTCTCCCCAGAGCTGCACCTTCAGGCAGTTACCTGGCTTTCCAGGAACCAAAACCCATCAGTGCCCGTTAAGGCATTATAAACTCTCCAAAAGAGCCTCAGCATTTCCCTGAAGAGCCAAAAGGGACCTTTAGAGAAATCAGTCAAGTTGAAAGCTTAAGGCTTTCCTTCCAAAGCCTGAGAAATCACTTACCACATGGGTTTAGTTCCCTCAGTACTCTTTGAGATGCATACCACACACTTCTGGTAAGACCTCTTCACTTCCACACTAACCACTGGCCATTTAATTACAAGTAAATTACCATAGAGTGATAAGATGATTACATGATTAGCAGTGGGATAACGAGGCCTGGATAGTACAACATAATTGACAGCTAAATACAGTGTAATATTTCATTTCTTAACTCAAACTGCAATTTACCCAGTCATTAATCTCATATTCTGAAGGGACAGCATGTGATTTAGTGAGCAATACACCATTTGACTCATTCCCTGCAGGGTGGCTCCATGAAGACAAACAGCTTTGTGCCTAACCTGAGGTCCCAGCCATGCCCACAGAAGGGTTACATGATGCCTCCAGCCCCTTTCTGTCTCCAAAATGTGCCTGGTACCCAGCACAAGCTCCCAGAGTGGCCCAGCACCACGTTTGGATCATGTCTCTAAGCCAGTGGTTGCAAGAAGACAGTAAAAGCAGAGAAAGACAAAGGAAGATACCTGGGTTTTAACTGCCCCAACAAACCCCCAAGGTCCAACCTGCCATGGGACAGCCATGTGGGAACAACACCTGTGAAAGGGCTCTACTAATTCTACTGTCTTTCTGTCCCTTTGCAGGTCTCTGGTGCACAGGAGGAGGAGCTGCTGGCCATGCATTGGCAGGGCCAGATCATGTGGGGCAGGTTGGAGACATCACCTCATCTGCTCCCTGAGGTGGCCGTGGTTTACCAGCCACACAGGTAACACCTTTCTGCTGGGCCTCTTGGATACAATCTGTTTATTTCTCTGGAGCTGCAACTCTGCAAAGCATCCACTGTCTTCCCCTCCTTCACTGAGGCTGTAACACGGCACCACACCTCCCCTGGGTCAGATGTCCCCCATCATCCTCATCTACATGGGAACAGGGGCAGCTTCACCTCCATGAGGGACTTCCCACTACCACCCCAGCACATACTTGTATTTCCATGATCACTTCTAAATCTACCTGGACAAGAAAGTGACCCCAGAAGAGTGTGTCACTTGAGGACAGGTTGGGAGGGAGAGACTTGGGGGACCCAGGCAGTTCTGTAGCAGATAAACACACAGCCCCAGACACAGCAGCCAAAAGCTCAGCCCACCACTGCCTAATAACCCTCCCCACTGGGATGCTGCAGCTCCTGTGGCCCATCAGAAATATAGTCAAAAACCAATCAAATATTCAGACATTGAGCAGAAAGAACACAAAAAACTCACCTCAAACAAACAAAAAAAACCCACTTAGTTGGACACATCCCTTGCTGGTTCTATTAGACAGAAGTTGGCACCCAAGAATGGGAACAGGTAGCTGAGTGAGGGATTATTTTTTTTACCCTTCTTAGCTCTGTGGCTTTGGGGTACCTGTCTCAATCCCTCCCGCTCACACCAGTCTTCCCACACATTCCCACTCATGTGCTCAGTTGCTGACACACAGGTTGTACCTCTTTGGTTCATTAGAATTCCTTTTAATTAAAAATATATGTCAATTATATAGAGTGTGCACAGCTTGGAGAGAAGGAAAAAAGAAAAAGAAGACAATAAACTTCTGTTTCAGGAAGAACTTGAACCCCTCAGAAGCAGCTGCTTTGCTGGATTCATGATGTAACTGGGAGTTATTGGAACTGCCAGGTATAAATAAGGAGTACCAGGAACTTTTACACCTGAAAAATTCTGCCAGGAGACATTTTTACTTGCACACATTTGATTTTTCCTTCTCTTCTTGCCTCTCAGGATCATTTTCTGCTCCTTTTAAGCACCTTTACTTCCAATCTCACTTCATTTTCCCAGACCAATATCCCTTTTTTCTACTTTGAAGGGTTTTTTTTGAGAGTGGAATTAAGAGAACACACAATCAAATGAAAGTCTGGGGTTGCAAACAAGCATCCCCATCATTTTTATGCACAACCTTTGTCTCTTTCACTGTCTGCATCCTCTCCCCCCTGGCCTCACAGTTGGCTCAGAGCCTCACTTTCCACATGCTGGTAAAAAAATTGGCAGGAGATGAGCTGGGGATGTTTTCAAGTTTGAAAGATACCCCTTGTGCTTCTGTCAGAGACAGCTGATGGGCCAGGAAAGAGCAGGAGATGGGAGGGAAAGAAGAGGTATAGAATCATAAAATCCATAGAATGGTAGGGGTTGGAA
The DNA here is from genome assembly GCA_013401255.1 of Urocolius indicus. Taxonomy (NCBI): domain Eukaryota; kingdom Metazoa; phylum Chordata; class Aves; order Coliiformes; family Coliidae; genus Urocolius; species Urocolius indicus. Next base: position 224,493 of record WBNH01004368.1, read on the forward strand.
GGGACCTTTAGAGCTCATCCAGTCCAAACCCCCTGCAGAAGTAGCTCCCACCTAGATCAGGTCACACAGGAACGTGTCCAGGTGGGTCTTGAAGCCCTCCAAGGAATGAACCTCCACAACCCCTCTGGGCAGTCTGTTCCAGTGCTCCTGTCACCTCATCATGAAGATGAGTTTGATGAAGCTTGTTCCTGCAGATACATGTCTTGGGGCAGTTGTGAAGAAACACAGGACCATGCAAGGAGTGATTCACTCATGGTACAATGGCTGGGCAAGGTAGGCACCTGCTTTTCTTAGCTGTGACTCTGGGAAAACCTCTTTCTGTTGAAAAGTAACAATGGTAATACTAAGAAAACAAACAAAAAGAAAGAAAGAAAGGAAGAAACACCACTCCAACATCTCCCCTTGGTAAAAAGGGATGGTGGCTTCTTTGTTTTCTTTGAGAAAATTGAAAGAAAATATATATATTATTATTTATTATATAACATTGTCAACATCAACACCACAAAAAAAAAAAAACAAAACCAAAAAGTAACATCTTAGTTGTTTCTGTTCAAGCACTCTGACTGTGTTGAGAAAGGCAGCAGGAGTTTGGTGTCCCCTGGAGAATAAAAAGAGCAGGAGGGTGGGGAGGGGTGAGGGGAAGAAAACGAGGGCAGAGGGCTGGCGGTGGCAGCAACACAACGGGGGGAGTTTGGGGGCTTGTGGTGGGGCAGAAGTGTGCCAATCTGATGGGATTTCTTTTGCAACAAAAGAAAAACAAAAAGAAGGGGAGGGGAGGGCACAAGTCACACAGCGAGGCTGATGACTCTTTCATCTGTGGTTTCAGTCAGTGTCCATCCCTCTCGAGTGCTGTCGGTGAACATTCAGTTGAAGGAGTCTCTCACTTTTCTTATCAACAGGGTCATATTTTTTTCTCCTCCTCCTTTTCCTTTTCCCATTTTTTTTTCCCTTCCTCTCCTTTCCTTTATTTTCTTCCCATAACCAATGCTCTTGCACTTTTCCTCACTGCCTTGTTAGCTGTTCTCGTTCCACTCTGGCACCATTCCCACCCCGTGGACTGAGTGGTACTGGTGGGGTGAAAGGGTTCGAGGCACGCCGTGGGAATACAGGAACTCTGCAGGCTGTAAGCTGCTGGGAGGGGACTGGATGCCAGTTTGAGGTCCACACTGCCTGACGATGGGTTGGTGAGAAACTGAGGTTTGGTGTTGAAACATGCTATGGGTGTCTCCTATTTGGGGGGAGGTGTGATTGGCCACGCTGCTTAGCCGGGGCATCAGTGGCCCAGAGGTGAAGTGAGCACTGAAATGCTGGTAGGGTAACCTGTCCATGGGTTGCATGGCAGACACTGTGCAACTGCTGTAGGATGGCACACTCGGCCATGTGTTACAGCTGATGTCTTCCAGGCTGGGCACGGGGTCCGTGGGGGGAGCAGAGCTGGCATACATACACGCTTGGCGCTGGGCTGATTCAGTCCTGTATGAAGTGTTCAGTCCCTGCTGCTGGGGATAACTGGATCTGTAGAAAGGATCCTCTTCTGCTGGGGAAGTTTCCATGTAGGGCTTCTTGTAAGGATGCTCAGTGGTGGAACATTCCTCATCTGTTGGGAGAGAAAACTCCTGGTAGCAAATAACAATACTGTGCCCTCAGCTGAACCTCCCTCTCCACCATCCTCATTTTACCAAGGACACAGTCTGCACAGAGCTGGTGCAGACACTTCTTAGTTATGTTGGTGTGAATCCAGATCTCTTCCTTAGAATTGATCTGAAAAAATCCTGTTGAAACCAAGTCACAGAATTGTTTGGTCAGAAAAGACCTTGAAGATCATCAAGTCCACTCCCTCCCCTCCCACTGCCCAGCCCACCACCAACCCCTGGCCCTCAGCACCTCAGCTCCACAGCTTTGGGATCCCTCCAGGGCTGGGCACTCCCCCATCTCCCTGGGCAGCCTGGCACAGGGGCTGACACCCCTCTCAGGGAAACAGTTCTGCCTCAGCTCCAATCTAAAGCTCCTCTAACACAACTTGAGGCCATTTCCTCTTGTCCTGACACCTGGGAGAAGAGACTGACCCCCACTTCACTACAATCTCCTGTCAGGGAGTTGTACAGTGTGATGATGTCTCCTCTCATGTCTTGCACTTGGCCCTGTCTGCTGGACTGGTGAAGGAATTATCTAGGAGCTTTGGGAGGAAAATTCAAGGCTGGAGGAATCCCAGTGCTTAACTTGCTTGGTGATGCTGGTGATTCTCCCAGGGAAGAGGGAGGGAAGAGAACAGTCCATCTTCGTCATTGGATGGGATGATGCAGACCAGGGACAGCTGATGCCTTCACACTGCTGCAAGCTCTCTAGTCTTATCTGGCATTGTCCCACCACACATAGAATCACAGAATCATTTTGGTTGGAAAAGCCCTTTCAGTTACTGGAGCCCCAACCCTCCCCTCCTTGGTGATGCCCCATACCTTGGTGATACCCCATCAAGCTCCCCATCTCCTTTCTGCTGCCAGAACTTCGACCAGAGAAGTATCATCTGCCTACAGATACAACTCACCTAACAGGAGTCCCCACTCCCACCTGAGGGGCTCAGAGCTAATGCTGGTCACTAAAAGCTTTTACAATGATATATTTTCTATGATAAATGAAACAAAATGGAGATCACAGTAAAAATCTCCCCCTGGGAGAACATCAGCCATGGCACAGTTGAGACAATCAGATTTGGAGCTTTACAACCCCAGTCTTGAGCTAGGCACATAAATCCAACCAGGGCTGGAGCCAAGGGTAACAAAAAACAAAAGTAAAACTTCACAGCTAGAGACAAGAAGACCCAGCTTGTAGAGCCTTTTGTTTGCTGCAGCAGCCGGGGCCAGCAGAGGGAAGAGATAAACAATTTAGGTGAAATCTCTGGGGTAAGGGAAAATGAATAAATGAATATGCACTTATTTATTCATTCTCAGGGTCATCAAATGAAAACCAGCTCTGCTGGAATGAATGGCAACGTTCCCAGGGATAAGCACTTCAAGAGATTTTAAGGACAGCAAGGGAAGGGGAGTTTAATCTGACCCAGATTAACTCTGCTGCTGCTTGGAGAACAAGAGTTTTGGTGCAGGCAGAAGAACCTCTCACTAACTTTAAAGCCCTCTTGGCTTCACTCTTTCAACAGGGGTAGTATTTGAAAGAACACTACAAGAAGTAGCCCTCTTCAAGTTTTCTCAACCAATATATTTTGAGATGCAAGTTTCTTTCATTCCCAAAATACAAGAGCAAAAAAAAAAAAAAAAACCCAAACCAAAACCAGCTCAAAATAATTCCACACATACACAAATATAAGACTAAAAGCATCTTCTCCCCCAGGAACCACTTGGAAAAAACCCAGGTGTTGCTTCTGGGCTGCTCCAGCCTCAATGCCCATATCTCAGCTTCACAAGGTGCAGATGGGCAGTGCAAGGCACCTTTCATTTCCTCTAAACACACATAAATCCAACCCTACCATTCTGTGATTCTATGATAAATGCATCCCCTTATTGCTATAAGCAGCATCCTGAAAGCTGCACTCACTCTGCTTGTAAAATAACCCACTGCTCTCACTCAGGTGTCTGCCAAGTCCAGCTGGAACAACTGCTGCTTGGCCTGACAACCCCAGGAAAACACCAGATACTGAGGTACACACCATGGGGACTTTCCCCTTCATGTCCCCTTTGGCTTTTTAAGAGCAGCTGCCCATAAATTCAGTTGGAAAGCCAGAGTCCCATTCATGCTTTCTCCTTGACAACAGCCAAATCTGGCTGCTTAGTCCCAGCAATACAGAGCTCTGACAATCAAGTTCTCCTCCGCCTCTGCCTTCTCTTAAATAGGGATAAAAAGTAGGCTGGGATAAGCAAGCAATGCAATCACATCTTTAAAACAGCTGAAACAGTGGGTAGAGAGATGCAAAAGTGTATCACCCTCCTTAATCCTCCTTGGGTTCATTTTATATGCAGGAGCATTAGACAGGATGCAGCCCCTTGAAAGATAAAAGCTTGGAAGCACAGGTCTGAGCTCCCTCCTGAACACAAGGCTATCACAGGAGGTACATCTGGAAGAGCAGCCTGAGCTCTAGCTTTTACAGACAGCTTAAAAGTTTTGGATCCCTAAGCTACCACTGAGTAATAAGAGCACTAGGGGTGGAAAAACAATGTCTTGTAAAATGAAGCATTGTTCTGCTAATAAAGTTTTCAGCATCGAACCGCACAGCTCTGCTGGCACTGGGAGTCATTGGCTTGGGGTTGAACTGTTTGTTTTAGTTTTAGGGTTTTTTTAAACATACAACACAAACCAGTCAAACTCTAGGGTGGGTTTTGGGTTTTTTTTTCCATTGTGTAAAGATTTGCCTGCCTTACAACCTGAGGTTGCTGATTTTTCCACTTAGCCCAGGCGTTCCAGTGCCTGCCACAGCGCAGCCAGCCAGAACCACAACGTCACAGATCCACTTCCAGAACTGATCACAGGTGAAGAGGGAAAAACCAGACAATTAGGATTTCAGTGGAAGGCCTATGAGTGCCCTCTCTCCTGCTGTGAGCCCTCACAATCACTCTGTTGGCCTCTCTATAACCAGGCTCACCGATGTCTTATATGCAAAGAGTATCATTGCTCCCGAATTTAAATGTAAGGGGGCCATACACATCTCCAAAGATGATATAGTCGCTAACAAATGATTACAGCCTACCCTAACAGGTTCTGCCTGCCCTCTGGTCCCTCTTCCTGGTGATTCTCCCATCTATTATAACCTCAAGTACTGGAGAGAGAACAGAACAGTCCATCTTCATCATCGGAATGGGATGATGCAGACCAGAGACAGCTGATGCATTCACACAGCTGCAGGCTCTCTAGTCTTATCTGGCATTGTCCCACCACACATAGAATCACAGAATCATTTTTGCTGGAAAAGCCTTTTCAGGCCCTGGAGTCCCAATCCTCCCCTCCCCCTGCCCAGCCCCGCACTAACCTTTGGCCCTCAGCACCTCAGCTCCACAGCTTTGGGATCCCTCCAGGGCTGGGCACTCCCCTAGCTCTTTGGGCAGCCTGGCACAGGGGCTGACACCCCTCTCAGGGAAACAGTTCTGCCTCAGCTCCAATCTCAACCTCCCCTGGGGCAACTTGAGCCCATTTCCTCTTGTCCTATCACTCACTATTGAAATGGGCTTCCCCCTCACTACATTTTCCCTTTGAGGGAGTTGCAGAGAGTGCTTGCGTCTCCTCTTCTCTTCTCCAGGCTGAACATCCCCTCAGCTGCTCCTCATCAGACTTGTGCTCCAGCCCCTTCTCCAGCTCTGTTGCCCATCTCTGGGAACGCTCCAGCACTCTTTCCAGAGGAGACCAGAGCTGACACAGAACAGGTGAAGTGCATCCCCAGCATGTGTGGAGCAGACCTGTGGGACATCTTAAAGTAAGAGAATGGCAAAAGGAGGACAAGAATCATAGAATCGTAGAATAGTAGGGTTGGAAGTGACCTTTAGAGATCATCCAGTCCAACTCCCCTGCAGAAGCAGGTTCACCTAGATCAGGTCACACAGGAACATGTCCAGGCGTGTCTTGAAGACCTCCAAGGAAGGAGACTCGACAACCTCTCTGGGCAGCCTGTGCCAGGGCTCCCTCACCTCACAGTAAAGTAGTTTTTTCTTATATTTAAATAGAACTTTTTGTGTTGCAGCTTTATCCCATTACCCTTTGTCCTGTTGCTAGAAACCATAGAAAAAAAAGAGATGTCCCAACCTCCTGACAAACACAGTCAGAGATCCAATACAACACTGAAGACTGCAGTTTAAATTCATCCCCACCTGCTCTGGAGCCTGAACAGTCCATCCCAAGACCATAATCCTCTTCCTGAAGCTCCCCTCACCTCCTCAGCATCAGCAGGACATAGCAGATAACTGTATGATCTGCTCCGAGTTGGATTCCTGATGGTGATTCCCTGATAACACGCTTCCTCACCCTTTTCTCGTTGCTATTGAGCCCCAGGAGGTGCTGACCATCCTCTGCCGTGTGTTGCTATTTTTGGAAGCCAAGGGTAGCCCATCAGCTCCTGTGCTCAACCCCTCCAATACTGCACAAACATCAAAAAGCAAAAGGTCCTGCCAAGCAGAGGCAGCTGCCAGCATTGGGAAGAAGCTGCTCTGAATGAGCAGGATCCAAGGAAAACGGAGCCTTCAGAATGGGGTGGAAACTGGCTCCCTCACAAGGAATTTGATGATCTATCTGATGAAGGAGTTGTTCCAAGATTTCCGGTATTTACTACTTCCAGCTGGGTTGTAAATACCACACAAATGGCTTTTGAGATGGAATTTCTCCCAATCTCCAAGGTTAGAGCTGTCTAGAATGAAATGCAAACATATAACAATCTCTGGAGTTCAGGGTGCACTGGGCCCACACCTCTTCCCCTGGTGTAAATCAGGAGAGCTCCTTTCCAATTCATGACAATCAGCTCCCCAGGATAGAAGACAATGAAGAATGGGACTCGACTGGTTTGGTTTTTAAAGCTCAGTCACACTTCCAGGGCATTACAGTAGGTTCATCCCAACTTTGTGAGGCAGACACAATGGGTGATTATCACTAACACTGCTGGTTTATCCAGTCTGGTTTCTAGTGTGAGTCTAGCATGAGCTCAAACAGGCAATACCAGCGTGCAAGAGTGACAAGGGCTGTCAGAGAGGAAAAGAAAAGGGCAGAATCAGTCAAAATTAACAACCCTTAAGGTCAGATAAGACATGCATCCTAGGACACACAACCAAAGTTGTTTCAACAGTCACACAGTTGGCAATATGGCTGTGTTGCCACACAGAGAAGAGGGTTTGAGACAGAGACAACCCAACACCAAAACCTGGAACCTCTTCCAGACTCAGTGAGTTGCCAGCACTGCTTGCAGAGGCACGGGAGGCCTCTCCTGATGAGAGGGTGGGATGCTCTAATGCAGCTGCTGAAACTATAGTGCCACAGGTAGCACAGCCACACAGCAAAATCTGGGTGCACATCATGCCCCTGAGTATCCCTCCACCATGCAGGAAGGCTCTTCTCTACCCCAGGTACCCCAGCAGCCACCTTGCTCTGGGCTCTACTGCATCAATCCAAGCTGCAAACACCTCTGGCCGCAGCTTAGCTCAAGTCTTGGCCAATTGATTGCATCTCCTAACATCAGCAGGATAAGAAGTATGTCCTCCAATGCAACATTGCAAACCTGACTTTTGTCCTACAGATTCTTTGAGTGAGAGAAAAGCTGGGTGGGATGAGGGAGAAATGAGTTCAGTCAATGAAGAGGCCTATCCACCCTAAAAGTGCCTGTTCTGGAGGAGAATGGGGAAAGACATTGCTGTATCCCCACCAATCTCATCACAGCAGGAAGGAGATGAGAGAGATCTTCTTTATGGTCAGGGTCATGATGCAGCTAGGTGTCTGAAGGTCCTTGCTGGCTGGAGCCAGTGGATTCTGCCACATCCCTCTTCTCCCTCAGCATGCCAACGTGACAACTTTTATAACCTCCCCAGGGAGAGGCTGTTCCAGTTGCCTCCCGTTCAGCATCACAAGCATCCCAGAAATCTGCCAAGTGGTTGAGATTGTGTAAGGATGGGAGGGAGCAGAGGTTTAGAGGGATGGCTTTTTAGTTCACAGGAAGTCTGAGAGAGAGAGAGGGTAATGTGAGGCAAAACAAGCCCCAATGCCTTAACTGTGATTTGGGGCTAATATGAAAGACAGAAAGCAAACTGTCTGCTGGTAAGTCCTTTTGGGCTTCTCCAAGCACAACAGTGAAAGGGGGAGAAGTGGAAAACAACTAGAAAAAGAGAGAAAGCTCTAACTGGCCTTTGTCGCAGCCTGAAAATTCACATCAGGAACAGAGGCCGCGCCTTGGTAGGACACAGGACTGGAGTTAATCCATCTTCTCAAGACCAGTGACTCTGTGTGATGCCATAAGTGATCTCAATGAGGAGCTGGGGTATGAGGATTCTCATATTGAAAGCTGCCATTCCCCAGTGTTCTACATGGTCAGAAGGTGCCTGAAGCAGTAGCCCCGTTGCACCACACTGGAATCATTCCCAATGCTGCAAGCCCTCACTCCCACCTGCACACCAGGAATTGTTAGATTTGGAGCTCTGGGATGTGTCCTTTCTTTCTCACCCAGAAGAGCATCACCTCCCTGAAACAGAGGAGCCTTCAGAGATAACATCCCCTTGCAGCCCTGCTGCTCTCCCTTAATGCAGCTCCATATCAGATCTCCAGAGTAAATCCATCTTGACCTGACAGCTGAGAACAACACTTGTCAACCACAGAGCTAAATCTTTGTCTTAGGTCACCAAGGAAGTAGAAGTTGAATGAGATGCCTTTGAGTTGCTCAAATCTGTTCTAAACTGAGCCCAAACCAAGTCTTGACCTCCTCATTAAAAAGGATACAGAGAATCATCACGAGATGTCAAAGCTGGAAGGAGACATACCTGAGACACTACCTTGAAAAATAGTGGTGGCATTTGCCACAGAAGATACAGACACCAGCTGGTCTCAAAACCAGTTGAATTGCCCTCTGGCCCTGCAAACACTTTATCTGTAACCACAGCCTTGGGGAAAGGAAATAATCCGCTTCAGAGAAACTGTCCATGACTGCAGCTGAGTCAAAAATCAATAACACTTCCAGCCCAGAAAATGGCTGAAGGTACATCAGGACTGAACACACTCTTGCTTTCATGTTTAATTCTTTGATGGTGAGGCCTGTTAAAAGTGATTCAGGAGAGAAAGAGAGTTGGGCAGGAAAGCTTCATATTCCATTTAGAAATGAAGAAAAAGAGGGACCTTCTAGGTGAGGTTATTTTCCCCAAGGTCAGGGAAGATCCTTGCTCAGTGCTAGAAGAAAGTGCCCAGCTCAGGCAGAGTTTGAAACGAAACGTTGCATCCCAGTTCTGATTTATCTGAACAGAATTGCTCATCTCCAGTGACTTTTCTTCACTATTCATTTCACTTTGCAGAGCGCTGCTTGGCAGCTCACGTTGGCTCTCTGGTTCCCATTAACTTTGGGTTGCTTTTCTTTAAGCCCTGATGGCTGTTTTCGNGCTTCAGGCTCCCTAGACGGTGCAGCTTCACGGGAAGAAGCCGGTGGTATCGGGGGACAGGACGCTGCTTCTCTATGATTAAAGCATTTGGCGGCTTTGATAAAAGGCCCTTTAACTGCTTGTGCCACTCAAGCCATCCTAGAGATAATGAGGGGCCATTGGACTCAGACAAGGGCTCCTTTTGCTAGTCTCCTGCACTTTTGCAAGGGCCAAAAGAGGTGGGGAGAAGGGGGAGGGAGAAGCTTATTACAGGGCAGATAGTCGTCTCTTTTGTGACAATAAGAGGAAGTGAGATAATTGGGGGATTGAGGGAAACCACCCATGGAGACACCACTTAGTGGGAATCCCAAAACTGGAAGGAAACCTCTGTTGATTCCTTATCACGTTACAGTGTGGAGGCGAATGATGAATTGCCCTGCGGTGCGGGGACACGCTGCAGGCCCACATTGTCCAAAGGGCTTGGGGACAGCTTGTTTTGCTTAGCTTTTGTAAAGGGGAAGAGGAGAGCTGAAAGCTCAGCTGCCAGGGCAAAGGAGCACTGAGGATGGATGATAGGACACTGAGGGTGAACGGGACTTCCCTTTCCATCACCAAACAGTAGGGCTTTGGTACAACCTGGTTGCATCCCAGCACCTCGCACCCACAGTCCCACATCAGCAAGGGCCACACATCCCACCTCTGATCCTTAGGGACATTCTGGGAGGCCACTGCAACTCCTTATTCCCTACTCTACAGCTAGCTCAAGTCTAGAGTTTCAATTTCATTTCCAGTCACAGCTTTGACATACTCTATATGAGCATAAGAGTCATCTGGTCAGCTGTAGGGTCAAACAAGGCTGCCTCTCTGTTCTCCACTGCTCATCCCAGTCTCAGGAAAACATAAAGATTTCTCCCTTTTTTGTTTTGTTTTGCATATGTACTTGTACACAACACCCGCTGTTACAACACTCAGGGGATTTATCAAGGCTGTGAAAGAGATTTCCACTGCCCTCCTGCCTCATCTGCCAGCACTTCCCAGCATCCATCACCTTAGTCTGTGTGTCTATGCTGCACATCCCAGTGCCCCAAGGGTTATGTTTCTAAAAATACTGACATGTGGCTGACTGATAGGGCTGTGCAGGGAAGCAGGAAGGGATCTGCTCCAGGGCTGGAGAAATTCTTGGTGCATTCAAATGCCATGGTGCAGTCTGATTGCTGTTAGCTTTTCCCATGCAATGTAGACTAAATCCTGGGAAAGGAGAATGGGTGTAGGCAGGAACCATCTCCTGACTACACCATAGAGTCACACTCAGCCCTGGAAGCTCCCTCTTTTATTCTGAGTGTCTGAGGTTGGGCTAATGTGAAGCTTTTTGCTATCTCAGTCCTGCAAGTGCTTCTGTATCTAAGCAGCCCCATTGCAATCTCTCCCTTTCTCTCCCAAAGTCAATTGTTCGCTCCTGTCTGAGAACAATTAACCCATCAATATCATAGAGCTCTTCACATCAGGACAAGCTGAGCAGTCAGGGTAAAGCCCTCACAGTTTGATCCCTCAAGCTCTGTCACAGCAGGTCAGTTGCACCAGAGAAGAACAAACATGGATATCATGATTTTCAACCTTACACCCCATTCATTAGACCCAGCATTGAGGTAGAACTGCTTTCTGTAGACAGGCAACTGTCCCCTAGCTGGGAGATTCTTAGTTGAAAACTGTGTAAAATCCAAGCTGTCAAGGTATCTCCACTCAGAGATTAAGGGGTTATGGAAACAGATAAGCCATCTTTATCTCTGGCACCAGCTATCTTACCGAATGTGGATTCAACGTGGGTGAAAGGCACTGCCACTCCTACAGACAGCTCTGTCCCAGCTCAGCCACAGAGATGGCATTTTAGGCTAACTCTGATGAGAGGAGCTCCCCAGCCCCAGTACACAACCCTCATCCCTTACTCATCCCCAAGTGTCATGGTAAGGCAGGCTGGGGTTATCCAGCCTGTGGGCAAGGCGAAACATCAGTAAACACGTTAGGAAGGGGAAAAGCACTGAGCAGGGAGCAGTCAAGGCCTGACCTTTTCTCTTGGTGCAGTGGTAGATCTGGCTGTGCTCCTGGGAGATCGGGTAGGGGTTGGCAGGCGGTAGCAGGTCCTGGGAGGTGCTGGACACCCCATTCTCACACTGGTACTGGGAGCTGAGGTTGGAAGAGGCAGAAAGGACCCTGGTCTCGCCACTGAAGGGGCTGTGATTGGAAGACACTTTTTGTCTCACTGTGCTCCTGGGAACAACCGGGTACTCTTTACTGAAAGCAAAGAAACAAACAAACAAACAAGGCAGAAAAGCAATCAGTTAATAGATCAGTGGATTGATAAATTAGGAGCAGCACATTAGCGTCATAGCATTTGTTTAGACTTTCAGGGCAAGACACATCCCTCCCAGGTGACCCATCACTTCATCTGTGCAGCACTCTTCTATTTCACTTTCCTGTTAGTATCTCTCCCTCTAGATTAGTTCCTTTGCCACCACAACTGCTGTTTTACACCCACACCTAAAACAGATACATACACTTGTAGTGAAGCACACCATGATAAATATTTACATATTATGATAGCATGTATAAATTAGGTGTTATTTATATTGTATATGCTGATGTGCACAGTGTAAAACCCCTCATTTCTGCCAAATTGACTTGAAAGTAGACTAAATACTTAGGTCTACTTTTTTTTTTTCTACTTATGATTGTTATCCCCACTCCTTTTCACCAGGGTCTTCCAGCCTGGTTGTCCTGGATGAGGGAATCCCTGGACCAGAGAACAAGCTCCACTCCAGACCATTCAGAAAAGAGACATAAATAAATCACTGGGAGTGTGATACACACCAGAGCCATGAGGCTCAGCTGAGCCAGGCTAGGAGGGTGAGCACTGATGGAAACTCTGCTTTGTTCCCTTGCTCTGAAATCTGGTTTGAAGCAGGGATGCTTTGCCAACACTGTCTGGAAATCCCCTCTCCTGCAAGACCCTACAGTGTGGTTTGGAGACAATTCTCCAAGCACATTGGCAACATGACTGGGCAAGATTGTTCCTGCTTTACAGACAAGAGAACCAAAGCTGAGCAGGGGGTCTCAGAGACTCCAGATGAAGGGCAATCCCCCCTCCTGGGATGTCTCCAAGACAGCTGGATGCTTCCTGAACCCAAGGACTTGTTAAAATCTATAAAGATCAGGTAGGACAGCAGCACCTCACAAAGTGCCACCAAGCTCAGAGCAGCCATGAACCAGAGCCTAGATTGCAACACAAACCTTCTTCACTGAGGCTGCAACCATTGGATCAAGCTGGTTTTGAGTTGCCCTACTCACCTACCCAAAACAAGTATGTGGGATCAAGGACAGATCCTTAAATCCCATCAACAGTGTCCCCTGGCCACCCACACGTGGATGGGGAGTCCTGAATCTCTGACTGTGTCCCTTAGAGAGGACCTATGGCTGTAGCAGCTCAGAACTTCATTTCCAGAATTTAACAATACCAATTACATAAACCTACTCACAACAGGGAGCTTTCATCCAAACCACTGCTGTGGTGCCTGCCAGGAACATCAGCAAACAAGCTGCAATGGAGGGGGAAACTCACCCAGGAGCTCAAAACCAAAGAAATCTGTCTCTCATTTTGTGCCACGAAAGCTTTCCAAACCCTGGGCACTGGTGGCTTGCCAAAGAGAGCCTATTCCAAAGGTGGGGTTTCTTCCCCTGGAAGCCCAGCAGCTCCTCCCCTCAGGGCCAACAGGAACATGGCTTTACACCCACTTAGTCTGGCTGGCCAGCTTCTTCCCAGAACTGAAGCCCAGGCTGTGCACAAGGAACAGGAGAGAGATGGACTGGGAGGAAGCAGAGACCTATCAGTCAGATATGTAAGACAGCAATGGATACCAGCGTGTATGGTGGGCTTCTGAGGACCACTTTGCCTGTAGGCATCCAGAACTAGCATTTCCATTCCCTCTTGCTGGAGAACAGCTTTGGCAGCTTTTCAGGAAGATCAAGAGCTTCAAACCTCACATTGACTTTCAAACTTCCTATGGCATCTCCCAGCCCTACCAGGTCATGGTTTTGAGCTATCTGCTTTCATGCTTCACCTTCACACAGCAACCTTCCTGGAAATAGTACCAGCATGACACTCCAAAGCTCCATTCCTGCCATGTTTCTCTTCCAAGAAGAAGAAAATCTGCTGGGGAGTGACATATAGGCCTTGCCCTTGGCTCTCCTCCTTGATTAGTGGCTGGTGCATGGATTGGCTGGTTCCTTGTTCCTCAGCTTCACCACCACCAACACCCAATCCCCCAAGAAATGACAGAGCCTCTTGTTGTTTTTGTTGTTTTTTCCAGTGAGGTACCTGTAAGTTGTGATGGAAGAGGAGGGACATACCACAGCATGATGCCACACCATGTTCTCTGTGGCTTTTTTGTTTGGAGGATGCAGAAATGACTGCTTTCACAGTTTGTCCCTGCTTCAGGGGAGCAAGAACTGGATGTCTCTAGGATGTGGGTTTAGTTTTGCATGGCAGTTTCTTACAGTAGCTCACAAGGGACCCATCCACATCAGATCCTCACTGTGTGAAGCACCACACAAACACCAAGAAGCCATCCCTATCTCAGGTACTTCTCAGCTAAATCAACACTTTTCTCTGTGTCAATAGAGAGCTGAGGGCGGGGTGGTTGGTGTGGTGGTGGATGTTTAACAACCTGATTGTTTTTTCTTAATAAAACTAGGCAGCATTTTCTTTCCATAAAGGATCTCTACAGCTGAAGCAGCAATATTTTCTCCCTGGTGGCAAGATCCCACACTCCCTTTATGCACTGGGGATCAAATTGCTTTCAGACTGCATTTCCCAGGGGATGTGACAGCCTCCACAGCCATCAGAGAGCCCTGTGGCCTTCAGCAGAAGCAGAGAGTCATGTTGGAGAGGAAACAGGTTGGAGACACCAAGTTTGCAAACAGCAGTTCCCAGGAGGTATCTCGATGACTTCTCTCCAGACTGAAATATTTCCATTTCAGTCAAAACATACTGGGTGCAATTTGTGCCAAGAAATCAAAACTGTTTGAGGAGGGAGAGGAAGGAAAATATTTTCTAAAGGAAACAAAATAGCCTCTTTCTTTCACTTTGCTGGTTTTCTATACACAAAGGCAGGTATCTCTGTATTTCTACCTCTTTTCTTATAGGAGCTGAGCTCTACAAAAAGACCTACCTTTGATACCTTGTAAAGCAACAGTTGTCTTGAAACCTTTGTCCCCTTTCCTAAGCCCACTCCAGATGCACAGCTAACTTTTTTAGTTCACCCTTTGGGCATCAAAAACTTCACAGATTCCTTTTTCTTAGTGCCTAAAAAATTCACCATTCCCCAACCAGCCAGTGCCACACTTTCATGGCAGTTGTGTGCAGAAATGTTTCTGTCCAAACAATCTGCAGCAAAGTAGAGATGGGGAAGGGAAAGAAGAAGCATTCAAGTTTGTCTTAAAACAAGCAAAGTAGGAAATTGTCCACACAGCAAGGGAGAGGATGTTTTGTTCCTGGGCCAGAATGTGAGTTAGTTTTACATGAGGGTGTTAATAAGCTACATTTTTTTTGCATTAAAAACTGTAAAATTAGAAGAAGAAAAAAACCCAAAACCCCAAAGTTGGTTGGGGAAAGAATTTACAAGGAAGGAAGCTGTCACTGGTCTATTTAAAGCCTGTTGGAGACTAACGATGAATATTCAGTTGCCATCCTTGATGTGTTACAATGGCAGAGGGGAAAAGGGAGGAAAGGAGGAGAGTAGCATTGTGCAAGGTGCCATCCAGTCTCTGCACCACTGGGCTTCCAGCTGAAAGAACACCAGGAGCCAATATTCCTTTGATTTTTATTAAAGCTTAGGGGAAGGGATGAGATCCAAGTCTACAATGAAGGCACTTGGTCCTGAAGTCTGGATTCCTGATTAGGTATTTCCCAGACCCATAGAGCTGGACACCATCTCTGCATAACTGTTTCTTAATAGCACACACATTCCTCTTTAGAGCCCTTAGTCAATCCTCCTTGCATTTCCCAAGCACCATTTCCACCAACTCAGCCCTCTGCCAGGTGGAATGAGCAGACTCAGTCTCATTTTCATAGAATCATAGAATGGTGGGGGTTGGAAGGGACCTTTAGAGCTCATCCAGTCCAACCCCCCCTGCAGAAGCAGGTCCCACCTAGATCAGGTCACACAGGAACGTGTCCAGGTGGGTCTTGAAGAGCTCCAAGGAAGGAGCCTCCACACCCTCCCTGGGCAGCCTGGGCCAAGGCTCCCTCACTGAAACACTGAAAGAGTTTTTTCTTATGTTTAAATGGAACTTTTTATGTTCCAGCTTCAAGAACAAGACTCTCATGCCATCTTCCCCTTCACCTCTGCTGCATCCCCACATGATGCCCTCTCTGTGACCAACTCAAGAGCCCTGTAACATCACTCACACCACAAACTCACATCTCACAAAGAATTCACAGGGGCACATTCAAGAAGGTTTTGTAATCTCAGACCTGGAAATCTTGTTGGCCTCTGCAAACTAGTAAAAACTGGGGGAAAACAAAACCCAATCGACAGAGACCATTATAGAGTGACATCCAGTCCACTTTCTTGCTTATCACTACAGTGTGAGAGAGTAATAATATTTCAGTGGGTTTTTGTTTCCTAATGCACCAGCCAATGTGTAGAAAATGCAGCTGCCAGACAAAACAAAACCACTTGTTAAAATCACTTTGAAGATCCACATTTTATAACCAGGAAACTTCTGTGTTGAACCTTCCAACTCACACTGGCCCTAAGCAAATGAGAAAGGGCTTGTGATGTTTCTGCAACAAAGGGTTATAGAGCAAGGACCCAGGAATGGTACTGATATCTGTTAGATGTCAAGGTGGAAGATGATTTCCTCATGGTTAGCTGCTGCCATGTTCTTACAGTATCCTTTGAGATCCCTGTACTAGGTACCGTCTAGGTTTTGTTCACAATGACAATTCCTAGTTGAAAACCTGACCAAAGGTATATTGGTGGTCAGATATAGGGATTCCTTTCCACTCTTGCCAAATTTCCAGGAGATTTTCATTCCTCCTTGATCAGTCACTACAAATGCTTGCTGTCCTCCTACCCAGCGCCCATGGATACAGTGGTGCAGAGTCAGACCCCAACTCCAGATGTGCAACTATAACTCAGAGGCATTTGGGTTTATAATTTCCCAGGCCACCAATTGTTGTCCTTCCTGCTGAGACTCAAGAGTAGCAAAGAAATGGAAGCTAGCCATAACAGATATAGAAAGAGGAAGAGGAGAGGGGAAAGAAAGAGGACTGGAATAAATATACCATCTCCTGGGAACTAAAAAATAAACCAGAAAACAATTGCCAATTGTCAACGTGCATTCATTGCAGCTTATTTCCAGCATATTGAAATAAAATTGAACCAAGAGTCTCTCATCAGACTGTCTGGAGAGTCTGAAATGGAGAAGTATACAGCAGGAAAGGGCTTGGTAGGAGAAGAACTACTGAGCACTTCCTTACCCTCAGATCAAACATGAGCTCTCTCTGCATGCAGACTGGAGGCCAGCTCCACAGAAAATCATACCCTAGACTGGATGTCTAATAATACAAGTCAAAATGTTCACTGAGAAATATGGGAGGCATTCACTGCAGCCTTCTCCACCAACATATCAAATGTCCTGACCTTCTTGCCAGAATGTGGAGGAGTCCAATAACCCTGGCTTGGGTGCATGCATAGTGTGTTAATGAGTGCTTCCACCACTGATTAACCGTGCAGTTCATCTGAGCAGCACGGCCCCAAGAGATCACGGCAACAAACCCGAGAATCAGCAGTGAAAAGAAGCAAGTAGAGATCTAGAGCTATCATTATCAGGCAATTAAAAAGAGAGATTCCAGCAGATAAATCCCACTGTTCATGCTGGAGTAAGAGGAACTCTAGGGGGGGTGGAGAATGGATGTTGGCCAAGAGAGACAGCATCAGCATCCTCTCATGCTGGGCTGAGCTTCTGCAGATCAGGTCCTGGTGGGTAGATCCCCCATAAAAGGGGAAATGGAAGAAATAGCAGCTACCCTGTGTTTCTTGAGCTGACTTTCTCACTTTAAAAGAGCTGTGGATACCCTCCAATGGAGTCTGTAGAGCCTTGTTTTGGATTTCATCTGAATTCCATCAAATCCTACAGAACACAGTTCAAGCCTCCAGTTTCCACTGGAGCTTTGACCAGGAAAATGTCCTTGAAGGCAGTTGCTGGAGGAAAGCATCATCTCTGCAACAGATGTTGTAACTCTGTCTCACACTCGAAAGGTTTCAGACAGCATGTGGCTCTCAGGAGATTACAGTGACAGAGAACATGGGAACTGAAAGTAGATGTAAAGATGTAACAAGAAGCACCAACAAGGGCAAGGTCATTTACAGTGGACCAAGACCATGCGTTAATCAGACTGGTCTCTATCAGATGCCAGAAGAAGCAACCCTTTAGGAGCCTAAAGACTCATCCAATTTCTTCTAAGGGCACCCCAAAATGCACTATCTTCTCCATTGGACCTGCTTCTGCATGGGGGTTAGACTGGGTGATCTCTAAAGGTCCCTTCCAACCCCTACCGTTCTATGACTCTATGATTGTGCCAGCTCTGAATGATGGTACTGATTTTACATCCTTGGCACTTGGCCCAGTTTCTGTTCTCAGTTCCACCAGGAAATCTTGGGAATAATTGCTTTGGAGACAGGAAGATGGCTGTGGATTAATGACAGAGGCAGCACACTGTGGCTGGTGATCTTTGACAGAGAAAACATATGCAATAATGTCAACATATACATGATGTCAAACTACACTGGCACTCTTCTGTGTCAAGTGGATCATTCTGGATCGTTGTCTCACTTCGAAAGGGCCCAGGATACTCATCAAGGGAGCCAAGAGCCACCCTTTCACTTCATCATCTTTCTTCTCAAAAAGCTTTCCCAATAAGAAGCTTCAAGGACTCAATTGCACTAATTTGAATTAACAGTAACTAGGGCTTGAGACTTCCAGAACCTCTTCAGCACCCTTAATAACCACCAAAGACAATAGGACTTGCAGATGATCAGCAAAAATTGGTTAAAGGGTTGAACAGAATGGCTCTTTCACAGTGCACTAGCCCCAGACCCACAAACACTTCTCTCCTGCTGTCTTTTGGCAGCCACAGATTGCAAAAAAAAACCCCTAAAAGCTATGACTTGCATGCAACCACCCAAATCCTCCCAACAGCTATGGCTTGTTAGTAGAGCTCCATCAACTCTCTGACATGGAGAATTTTAAGGGCAAAGTCCTACAGTGGCATTTGCAACGCAGAGCATTGCAATCTCCTCACAAACTTCCCCCCTCTGTGAATTGCTGCTGTGTGTTTTGCTCTTGCTCTCCACACCAAATTCCCCTTGGCATGGGTAGAAGTTCTAAGCAGAGACAAAAGACATTTTGACAGTACAAGGAGATCCAAAAAAAGAATACTTTGCCTAAAACTCCCAGCATCACACAGCTACATCATGGATTTTTTTTTTTACCTGATTTATGTTTTACAATTGCAGCATGAGCACAAGATACAGATGCAGTGTAAGTCCCAGCCCTCTACACAGCTTCTTCTTGTGTGTTTTCCTCCTTCTTTCAAACCAAGGCAAAAACAAACTTGAGCTTGTACTCAGAAACTTGAAAACTTAAAAATCTCTGGGTTCTCCCACAGCACTCATCCTTGCAAAGAAATTGCTAAAAGGGGTCCTTGTGTGTCTCAGGAAAGAAAAGCAGTGGGAGGAAAATGAATGTGTATCACAAGTCTGTCTTCACTGGAGTTTGGATCTATCTGGAGCTCATGGCAGATTCTCATCTGCTGCTTAAAGGCTCAACATCACTACTGAACAAAGTTTTCTACCTGAATGGACTTTTCTTCTGGGAAACAGTAGGAGAAAAACAAAACAACATGGAGGTATTGTAAAGGAGAAAGATGGACTCACAAAGACATCCTCATCCATTGGGCAAAGCTCCTGTCCTCAGAGGCCACTCAGGTCAACATGTTGGGCTTTCTTGGCCAGAGCATATTGAGACCAGCAGAGTTGGCGAGCCCTCAACAAGGCACCCAAAACTGCACTCTGAGCTCACTCTTGGACCAGGAAGTTGTTTCTCTCCTCTACTTCATCTTTCTTCCTCTCAGTCCCTATCAAATCATCAGGCCAAGTCTCCACCAGCATCTAGACCTACTTCTGCTTCACCTGCTTGCAAGACTTGCTTTGAGGTGAGTGAAACCATTTAGAACCCAGCAAACTGGTCTCCCTCCCATTCTCTGACAGTCAAAGGTGCAAAGAGACCATCAGAGCTGGCCAGATAGCAATCCTTTCTACTAGTGTGTCCCTTGTCTCATATCATTTAGCTATTTAAAAGGCAGGCATCTAGTCTTTGCAAATCATTCAGACCATTCAGATGAAACAGGCAGAAGGAAGGCTCCTCATCCACCTTGCCATCCATGGGGTGAACTCTCAAAGGAAAGCAGCTTTGCTCTAGGAAAGTTATTTACACAGAGGGAGCCTAAACACCAGCTTATCCTGGGGACATGGCTTCTTGACGACATCTTCAACCACCACACACCTACCCTCATCTGATCCAAGTCTCATGCAACACATTAGGACCTGAAGTTTTAGAGCTGGAAGCATGTTTTCACCACAGCTCAGGCCTTCAAAGCTGCTTTGAGACGTGTGAGCACAGGGGCTTGAGCAGAGGAACTCACTTTGGCCGTGGCTGGGGCCAGTGTGCCTCCAAAAATGGGATGCCACAAGCTAACTCATACACCACCCAGCTGGGTCAGTGTTGACTCTCAGCCTTGTCTGCCTGGATGTGCTTCTCCCAACACTGTTTTCAGCTTGGAGATGCCCCTCTGCAATAACCTTCTGCAGGGAATTAAGAAGCATTTGGGATTTAAATAAAGAAAACATAGAGGTGCTGAGGCTTTCCTCAGCATGAAAAATTCATCCCCTCCATGGTTATACCCCTTAATGAGATGATCAATGACCTGATGAATGCCAAGTCACTAGTTTTCAGTACAAAAAGCTGTGCTCTGTTTTAAACAAGTGTGGGTTTTCCAGTTCCTTCTCTTTTTCCCCCTCTATAATGAAAGAAGAGCACTAAAAATATATCCCACCATCTTCTCCAAGGGCATAAATGGGCATCACTCCCTAAAGCCAAGACAGACCTTACTCCTACTTGCCAGCTGAGGAGTAGGTCCATCAGTGGGAAACAACTGCCCTACATGTGCACACACATATTTTCATACAAAAAACCACCCATTTATATAGATTTAATTATAGTTTAACATATTTTTAATATGATAAACTTATATGAGCCCCACAAAGGTAGGTCATGTTCCTCTAACATAATCCTGAATGGTTCTTTATCTCACAGATGCAGTTATTTTATATATGTTTTCATATATATTTTATGGATAAATTTGGTATATATTCAGGGATATATATACATAAAAAACCCACAAAGGTGGGCACATATTTGTCTCATATTTTCAACCCTGAATGGGTCTTTCTTTTACTATAATAATCTTATCCTGCTCTCCCTTAGGAGAAAAAAAAAATGACATCTTTGTAGAGGTACACAGTCATTCCTGTGCTATCAGTCCAGAGGAGAAGTTATTAAGCATTAGAAATTATCCTGTAAAGCCAACGTTGTGGACTTTAACCCTTTCAACCCTGCCAGGTCTGAGGGGCCATACTCCAACTGTTCCCGTGTTTCTGTTTGCTGTAGCATCACCTACAACCACAGGCCCACATAAAAATGCCAAGCAAGGTTTTTTAAGCACAGGCTCAGCATGGCTAGATGCCACACTCTTCATATGGCATGAAGCCCTTCTAATAGTCCTCACTGTTTTACCTCCTCCCTCCTGCTTCCAAACAACCCCACGATGAATGTAAACCTTCAAATCTTTCCATTGACTGCAATGAAAGGGTAGTTTAGCAGCAAAAATACGTGCAGGGGACATGGTTACTCAAGTTCCAGTAGAGGTTGGGAGGCTGGCACAGGAGGGAGGGCAAGGGGAGAAAAAGCTATTTCAAGTGGTAATGAAGCCATAAATAAATAAATATTGACATGTCATGCCAGGATCCATGTTGGAAAGGGCAGGCAGGGAACATAGGGCACATTCAGAAGACCACAGAGATGATTTAGGTTGAGAAGGGTAAATGTTAAATATATATGCATATAAAAATATATTGGCTTTTCTGGGTTTGAGCCTGAAAATGTTTGTACCCAGGAGTACATTGGCCTGTTGGAGGAGGTTTCATGTGTCAGCGTGTGCAGCATCACAGACAGCATTTGTTGCCCACTGGCACGATTTGCACAAAGAGCTACGCTCAAGTCATCAACTGTGGCAATCAGAACAGACTCCTGTAGCTACACCAGCATTTGCACTCCAGCCAGCTCCTAGGTGGGTGGTGGAGAAAGCCCTCCCAGCAGAAGGTCACAACACAACCCTGCACCGAGAGCCAGTTCTACTGGTTCTGGTGAACAAGGGAGCTGAGACCTTCCTGCTCTCCTGGGTGGAAAATGCTATATTGAGCATCTACATCTTTCTTAGTTATAATCATGGGTATGGCACTGTTCCTGCAAAACATTTGCACCAGGAAGCAACTTGACACATGGACGACGTTCCAAGTGAAGTGAAAGGCACGAAGCTCATTACCAGCAGGACCTGACATTTAGAAAAGGACTATAAACAGGGTTTTTAAACAGAGCTTCATCTTTAGTTTCAGCTTAAGTACTTGCATCCAAAACAGAGATTCAAAAAGATCTCCTTCAACCACCTAGCCCTACGGGTCTCTCAGCTTTTTCTAATACCTTCACTTCTTCAACCTGAGGCCACCACATCTATGCTCTCGCTCTGCATATCCAGAGCCAACCAGGTAAATGCTCCCCTCCTGCCAAAGACCTTCTGAAAGCCACAAAGCAGCACAACACAGGACTCCACACCAGGATCTCCAGAGGTCTCTGGAGTATCCTTAACAAACCTGCTCCCTGAACAAGGCTGTTAGCTTTGTCTTTAAAGAACTGCCACCTGGGGAAGAGACACCCAACAGCTCTTCCACAGTAGCCTGATGGCCAGAGCTTCTCAGAGACAGCCCAAGTCTCTTGTTGCTTTAAACAGGTTTAAGCCCACATGCAGCTGCAGAGACATCTGTTTAGCACAAAGTCAGAGGTTTTCCTGGATGAGGGGACATCAGGAAGAAATACAAGGTTCCTGCAGCCAAGAGGAAAACCCACAAGGCCAGATTCTGCCTCCTTAACCCAGCAGTTAAGGCATTCACCTCAGAGCAGGAAGCCCTGAGTTTTGGCCCCACGTCCTGACGACATTTCAACAACCTGACGTAAAACACACATGCAGATGCCAGAAAAGGGACCACCACTAAGTCCTGGTTTAGCTCAAGCCACAAGGAACATGCAAAGCAAAGCCACAGGTGGCTCTCGTGGTGCTGAGCAGGCACCCACGATGGAGACACACGTTACCTCTGCATCCTGGACATCCTGTGGAGCTCCATGTCATCGCTGCCACGGAAGCCTTTGGCAAAGGGGTTGTTCTCAATCTTTAACTGGGTGATCTGAAACGGAGGAAATGCAAAGGGTTCATTCCAAGTCCAAAACATGGCCTGGGAGAGAGGGGATATTGCTTGTTAAACCCAAGCCAATAGGGATGTAGGGGAAAACACAGCTTTCAGGAACAAAGGTCATCCTTCGGCATCATTGACCACTCCAGATGGGCCTTCCTCTAGATCCCTCTGCTGGAAAAATACCTCCTGTCAACAACCTCTTACTTCTCTCAGGCTTGACCTGTGACCAACACGTGAGACTGCACAGGCACACATAGAATTTTCTCTCTGGAGGAAATCTGCTTTGTTACAGTCACCTTTTTGCTATGAGGACAGAAAAAGCTGCACTGACCAGAGGAAAAGGGATGAAAGTCATATTGCCTGAGCAAATGCCATCAACCACAAGAAGCATTTTCTCATTCATGTCCAGCCACGACTGAAACCTTACCTCTCAGACCCCTGGATCCTCTCACTCAGACTGGTAAGGCTCATCCTTTCTGGATTTCAGAGTAGTTAAAAACATTCCAGGTGCTCTGCATCTAACATCCTTGCTCAGCCAGCCCCACACCTGTAAGCACTGCATGAGCTAACTACCTAAGGCTCTTGGAGGGCAACTCCACCACTGATCTTCGTGGTCTGGGAGAAATATTTGTCTCCTCGTTAATTCTAGAAGGAATTTAGAGGGACTAGTTTGCTCACTCAGTTGTCTTCCTTCAGCATTTAAAGTTTGCTGGGATGAATCCCCCTCAGGCTCCTAACTTTTGTTCTCCTACAATGTCTAAATTAAGCATTTAAAGCAACTGTTGTACACAATGTGCCCTTATCGAAAGCAACTGGGTTGCTTAAAGTGCAATCTGCTCCTTTACATACCTCTTCTGAGGACTTAGGTGAGTAAGTTTTCTCAAGCCAGGGGTTGTCCTTTAAGCAACTATTAACTGTGGTCCAACAACACTCTCACACACCCTCCTGATCTTGTACAAACTCACTCCGAATTTGATGCAAACACTTGGTGCATTTGCAGAGCCAGACTGAGCCTGGATCCAGCTGCAATCAGAAAAGGCAGCAATACCCCTTCTTCTCTTTCTCCATCACTGCCTGGAAGTCTGAACTCTCAGCCAGGAGACAGAAGAAACACTTGCACTTGCCCAGGAGGAGAAACAACCCTGTGTTTGCCATCGGAGGAACTTCATGCACTCCCCAGGTTTTATGGCAGCACTGTCCTCCCTTCCTGTTGAAAGTTGGCCAAGGGGAAGGAAAGAGCTTCAGATCAACAATGGGAGAACAGAGAGAGGTTCATGTTCACCAAGCCAGGCACACATGACTGGACACACCTCTTTGCCAAAACTCCAAGAGAAAAATCCGGCTCAGCTACTGTCAACAGCAAATGCCGCCAGGTATCTGCATGACCAAACTGGGGCTTGTTTGTTTTCTCATCTTACAGCATGCTGGTTTTTTGCCAAAGGCCATCTGTTTAGTTGCCAATTTTGCCCAATTCAGCCCCAAATCTCACACAAAGGCTTGTCCCCATGGGCATTTCCATTAGATCAGGGCCTCATTTAATACTCGGAACTGCTTGGGGTTTGGAGTGGGGTTTTTTTTTTTGGTCACACATTTCAGATTTCAAAGGGTAAACAAGCAATCTATTTCGTCCAAGTTGCCACTTGAGCTGTTCTCCAGCAGTAAAACAGGGGCACATTTTCTAATTAAAAGCCCTGAGTAATTAGACAACCAGCTGTGTATTTTGCAGAGCAACTGCCCATCGGCTGCTGCCAGAGAGGTGCTGGTGGTACTTCTAGAATGAATAATAGGCATTATTCAGCTTTTTGACTGTTTCTGTGCAATTTGCATCCTGAAGCACATTCTGAACCCAATGGCAATATTTGCTTGCATAAGTGAAGTCCTTGACTGAGCAAGGATTTACAGGATTGGCACCAGCACACACAGGTACAAAGGGCCGGATTCATCCCAATCTAACCGAAGGCATTTTAACCGAGGCGCCTATACTGGGAACCTGGTCTCCCTGCTGGAATCAATGGAGGGAGATGAGGACTGCCAGTGGGCATGGGGGCTCTGAGGTGGGTAATGTTGCCTTCACAGGTTCCCAACACCCTCCATTCACCAGAGAAGCAGCCATCAACATACTAGCCCCTAATTTAAAGGCCTCAGATGAATGGCTGTTTGATCAATTAAGCCTTTAATCACCCACAAAATGTCAGACAAAACCTTGTATGGGACCTCCATCTTCAACTATGAGAAGTCTCTTAACCTGCATCAGGAACACTCTTACAAGCAAAGATACTAATTGATAGCATAAAGCCCCAAGTTAAGCACAGCAAACTTCAGCCTCCTTGAAATCAGGTATCTGCTACACTGAAGGCATCTCCAAATCAGGAACCACACAAGGTTCTCAGTTAGGTCTCAGCCTTTTGGTGTACTTCAGATGGATTTCAGGAGGAGCTTTGAGAGCAAAGCTTCCCTAGATGGTAACTCACAGCCTCAACCTCAGCACTAAGCCAGATTAAGCACTAAGCTTGGACTCAGGATCTAGATTTAACAAAATCAAGCATGACAAAACAGAGAAGAGAAAAGAAGCTGGTGAATTCTTTGCTTTAGAAAACAGCCTACGGAAGATATTTTGTTTGGACCCTTTTTGTCTGACTTACAAACTATTTCAGAGGTGGAAAAGCAAACGAATGGGTGGAAACAACCTTCTCCTAGGTCAACTTTGCCATAGAGAAAGTCTGTTTAATTGACTGCAACTCCTTGCAAGGGGAAAGAGAAAGCTGTCAAAAAGTCAAATGACAATTACATCATGAAAAATACAACGTCCTGCAAAGTCATTAAAGACCAAATGCCCAGGGCTAAATTATCCAGCACAGGTTCAATGAGACTGTAGGGCTTTGTTTCTCTGGTTGTTACTGAAAGAAACCAATGGTCAAATTCTCTCCTGACTACTGATTGCTAAAGCTGCTGCAGACCCTTCCATGACAAGAACTTTCCAGGGTGAAGCCTCCTAGGATTTCCAGTTTTCAAGGCTTGTCTGACCTATGGGTTCATCTTCACTTTAACGGGAAGCGACAGTTGCAGGTGAGATCTCAGCACCACTCCTCTGCCCTCTTTTCTCTGGGCTAACTGACCACAAAGCCCTTCTGCTGAGACCTTTTCAATGGCATCTTTAGCTCCAGCATGGCAAAATGTAGCTTTGCATTCTCATTAAGTCAAGGAGAGTTGCTTTAGTCTGGGGTTGTTTGGGTGGGTTTCTTACACAGCCGTGTATTTATGTGGGTATTTATGACTACAAGCTTGTAACTATTGTTGTCAATACTACCACTTTGTATTACTTTTTATCAAAAAGTCAAAACTACCACTTTGTATTACTTTTTGTGAAGCAATTGCTATAAGATGTTTTTTCAAATGCTTCTAACTTTATAAAACTACGTCTTGAGCTCCATTTGTTTTACTTATTTTGCTGTCAACCAAACCAGTCCCACTATTGGAGCACTTCAGCTAAGAGAAAAACTCCTCTGACCATCTTGGGCTCTTCTGAAACTGTACTAAAGGCTAAGCACTCTGGAAAAAGGACTTCACATTCTGCAAGGGATGGACAATCTTAGTTTCTGAGTTCTCTTGTTGTGAACATCTACCTCACTTGGACAACTTAAAAACCTCCTGAGTGAGAGGAAAACAAAATCACCATTCAGGTCACATCATTTAGTGATTAAGAGGTTGAGGTGATTACCCTCGAGCTGAGCACACATGGACCTCCCCATGCTGTGGGGATATGTGCTGTCTCTGCCCTGCAGGTGACCATGGTCCCTTTCAGCATGACAGAGATGAGCCAGGACCTTCCCTGCAGCTGCCTGTGCTGGGAGAAACTGGGAGAAAATGGGCTTCAGGCTTGAAAGCACAGAGCTTTATTCTTTTTCACTCTCACGTATCCCAGGTGGAAACCAAGTCAGCACAGAGAAGGAAGCCAAACCAGAGAAGTAGAAAGGAAAGAAACAGATGAAGACAAGGTGCCTGCTGACACTGTGTACATCTGGCTGGATCAAGGAGGAGCTGGATGGTGAGCTGGGACTCAGATCCCAAGGTAAAAGCCAGAGAAAGGGGGGAGCTTCTGGCAAGGGGGAGAAGATGCTGAACCCAGAAGCCAGTGAAGGAAATGGGAGGGACTGAGAGCCAGTGGCTGGTCAGAGGTAGTGGTGGGAGACAGAGGAGCTCATTGAGGAGGCTGTTGGCTGAACTGGGAGACAGGGGAAGAAGGTGTGTCAAGAGGCAGGAGTGAGACTGAAGAGAGATAGAGTGTCTTTGTAAAACTTGGAGGGGGGACATCTGAATTGAGGACCAAAAGAGGCCAGGGGCTCAGGGCTGGGTGAACACCTTGTCCTGGGGCTGACAGGGATGCAGGCACAAGATTGAGGATGAAAGGAGGCAAGATTCAGACACAGGTTGTAAAGGACACAAGATTTCTTGAAGGAAGCATTCTTCCACCAAAGCCTGGAACACAGCTAAGTGTTTGAGAGCAGAGATGTGAGAAGCCCTGGAGAGGGTCGGTGAGAGAAGAGCTCAATGTGGACCCCAAGCTACAGAGGGCTACCCAGAAACAATCAGTTCTGATAATGAAGAAAAGATAAGTGGTCTCACCTCATATAACTCCAGGGAGCTCTGTCTCGGGGGTGGAGGGACTCTCCTTCAGAGAAAAGCCTGCTCTGAGAAAGCAGAGGACTGCCCCTTCTTGCCATGGAGGTGAGAAAACATAGGGCCAATGGCCCCAGGCTGGGTAGGGAGAATTTGGGAAACACAGCCCTGTAGGGCTCCTTTGGGGGAACTGGACCAAGTCCAGCCTCTGCACAAAGACATTCCTTGGGATGCCAGCCAGACCAGCAGAGTGGGAGCCTACAATGAAGTGGCTATCTGCAACCAAAACAAGACCAGAGCTCTCAGGGCAACACATCTCCAGCCCAAGGTCCTGCCCACCTCAGGCAGCACCTGCTCCTACACAACCCTGCAAGATGCATCAACAGAGCAGCAAAAAGTCACACACTTAGAGGAGAGCTACAAAGCAGCTCTCCAAAATTTGGCAGGATGGAGCATCAGTTGGCTTGGCCAACTCCATAACATTCATTTCATACAGAGCTCTTTCTGGGAGCAGGATGAACCTATACATTCAGAAAGCCCACTAGAGTATTTTCTCCATGCCCACTGCCTACCTGGCAGTGCATCAGATTGGCCTTCATCCAGGTCCTTCCCTGGTCCTCTGCTCTGATGCACAAAGCATTTCTGGGTTCCTACAGCATCCCAGCTGGGGCTAATGTTTCCTTACAAGAATTTGGACTACCAAGAATGTTAAATAACTTAGAAGGGGGAAAAAATAAGTCAGCATAAAACCGGATATCCTGAGGGGAGAAAACCAATATAAAGCCCAAGTGCAGCTAACGGGGAAAGTGGGTTGTAAAAATTAATGAGAATAATTGTTGGGAATTCTTGCTTTTGAAAGAAGTCTCATGAGGGCAGAACCTTAATTATTTCTGTCTATTAGGGTTCATTTCCTGGTCCTAAGCAGAGAGCTAGTACCTAATAAATACAAGCTAGTAACACGATGATTTAAGCTAGAGCAAAACGGTGCTTAACTGCAGGGGGAAGTTAATATTTGGGAATCAACCTGATTGCAAGCACCCATTGTGTAAATGGCAAGGAAATGAAATGTGCATGTGACCTATTTTAACACCTCAATATTTCTGGGGTGTTTTTTCCAGGGTTGTAGAGAGGGGGGAGGGTGGTTGACCAAGCTGCTGACAACTGCACTGAAAACTTTACCAAAATGTTCTTCAGAGCTTAAGCCTCCTTTTGGAGTGTAGGCTAGGGACAGGGAGATCCCAGTGTGCTTAAATATCTTTTCAGGCTGACTAAAATATCAGGGGAAATATGCACAAGCCTTGCCCTGGGATTGCAGCTGTGCTATTGAAATAAATTGATGGATCTGCAAGCAGGCAGGTAGTTCTATAAGCTGTGTAAGCACTGACTCAAATGCAGTTGTGCGCAAGTTGTGCAATTAATAGTGGAACATAATTCATCTATAACATAGCTCTCAAAACCCAAAACACATACACACATGTACATTTGTCTGTGTGTATATACGTCTGTGGGTAAAATACATGAGTGTATAAAAACTATGTGTGGATACTGTGTGTGATTGTGTGGGTAAGAAAGCTGGGTGGAAGTGAGACATGGCTGTAAATGGGGGGGAAAAAATTAGGCAGTGCACTGCCAAAGAGCAGTGGGAATGGACAGGCAGATTCTCCTTTGGGAGCATGCTGCAGATCTAGGCTGGTGGGACTGCAATTGCTTATGGCAAGGGGCAATGCAGTCTTCACTGCAATGTGAGACTGTGTTTCGCCAAGCAGTATCTCAGCTGTGACAGCTGAGCTCAGGTCTCTGCCTGTGGAAAAAAGACCCCACTGAAGGATGTTATCCCTTGTGCACAGCCAGCATCTGCAGCACACCACCTCAACCCTGATATAAATTCTCCATCTGCACTGGGGCAAGCTAAAAATTTGAATCCCTTCCCTGGAGAGAGATGCCATTTCGGGTAGATCATTCCCTGGTTTATTTTTATGGCTCTATCTTTCTCAGTTACATCTTTATCTTGGGGCTTCAGCCACCCTTTATTTGTTCCCCCAACGATTCAGTGTAGCGAGAGGAAGAATGTGTGTGTTGGTAAGGAGTGTGGGGGGATTGTCAGTGTATGTAAAATGTGGAGGGGGGGGGTGTGTAAAGCCTGTCGTGGTGGCTGTGTGCGGGTGCATGTGCCTGCTGGGCTGCAGAGCGTGTGTATGTTTTGACAGAGGCAGATACACAGATGTCATGTCTTATCAACCAGATGTTGTGCATTTACAATCAAATATCCCTGCTCCTCCTTATATGGCAGTTTTCCCAAACTACTGTACTTACATGTTTCTGCTTGGCTTTTTATTTGCATGATAATTTCTGTTTCTATAAAACAGCCCTATTTTTCTTCAAAGGGAAGCAGTTAAATTCAGGGCTGTTTTCTCAGAGGGAAATGCCTTTATAGCAAGCAGTGTGTCCTGTTTTATTAACTCCCAATTCTGTTCATATTATATTCTTTCTCCAAATCCATCAAGCAGAAGTTAAACTTGATTTTATAGCATCCACAGCGGAGTTATAATTTAAGGCATAATTTGGCCAGGACTCAACTTGGACACAGTTTGCTTGTCCTGGTCGTGCCAACAGCTTCTACTTTAAAGGGCAGGGAAGTATTTTCTTTTCTCCCTAGTTACTGTGAAACACTCTTTCTTCCCCAGCCTACCTCTGCTCTCTGAGTCCCCCTTGCCAATAGATGCACAGAGAGAACACAATCACTTCGAGCAGGTTTAGGAGTTGCCAACTGACAACTCTAGGAAAGCATCCAGGATTGATCTGTGGTGCTAAATGACCTTTCTTCATTTGAAAAAAAAACCCTATGATTTCACCTTGTCAGGTGCAAAGGAGCCATCCTACCTGCCTGTAAGTACAGGTAAAATCTTGTAGCCATGGCTTTCTGTGTGGCTGGGGAAGAATTGGCTTGGGATGGTTGTGGTTTTGAAGGAAATTTGGCTTTTCATGGGGATCTATGGGGTCTGTGGACATCCCTAATATATCTGCTGGGAATTACTCCAGCCCTGAGCCTTCCTCCTCAGCCCTGCACCTTCCTCCTCTTTTATCCTTGCTGAGTAAGGAAACCCAAAAGCTGAGCAGGGGAAGGAGAGATGATCCCCCCATGAAAGTTCAGCAGCAGGATCCCCTTCGTGGCTGCCCAGCAGCCCAGGGTATCTGGGGTTTTTTTCTCTCTCTGTTTTGCTTGGGCAGGCAGGGAGCTGATCTCAGGCGCAGAGCCTCCCTTTCCTTCCAGGCCCTCCTCGCTGCCAAGCTCGCAGCCCCCCACCGACCTCCCCAGGAGTGCCCGGGGCAGGAGCCCTTCCCCAGACAAAGGGCCGGAGCGCGGCCAGCCCCGTTATCAGCGGCGCGGCCGCGGAGGGGAGCGCGGCTCCCAGCTCCAGATTACAAGGCTTTGACCGATGGGGGGGGGAGGGGGGGGCGAGATAAAGCCAACTTCCTCGGTTGGTCGTCTCCTCTTTGAGCAAAACCATCCCGTTGAGCTAATTCCCCCTCGGCTTGTCCTGAGCCCCGTCTTTAGACGCTTTGTCTGTGTCGCCTGGAATAACAGAGGGGATGGGACTTGTGGGGAAAGGAAAGACAAGAAAGGGAGAAAGAGGGAAAAGAAATAAAGGGGGGGGGGGGAAGAGACAAGGGAAAATAAAGAAGAGAAAGAAGGATGAGAGAGAAAGAAGGATGAGAAAGAGACGGGGGAAGAGTGGGGCAAGAATAAGGGAGGGAGGAAGAGGGGAGACGCGGTCTGTAGGTGCGAGGGCCGGCCCAGCCCCTCACCTTGTGGTTTTGGTAGGAGGTGACGGCGATGAAGGCGGTCTCTGGGAAGACGTGGGTGCAAAAGGCGGTGTTTTTGGAGCCGAAACCGTTGTTCTCGTCCGCTTTCACGATGTGGAGCCGGGGTTGGTACTTGTGCATGGAGTTCAGGATGATCTGGGCAAGAGGAGAAGACATTCCGTGGGAATGGAAGGGGTACAGAGCGGTGCAACCCCACCACCACCAACTGCCAGGGGAGGAGCCCGTAGGTCCTCTCGTGCCCTTCTCCAAAATCTTAGCCCTCTTCAAGACTGCTAGGACATATGTCTCAAGAAAAACCCTCAACCAAAGAACTCATCAGGGCCAGGTGATGTTGTAAAAAATGGTTGTCCCCCGCCTACTTCAGCCCTGGATCGTGGTGCCACCTTTCTCCACACCCCCCCCACCCCAAACCCCTCCTCGAATGGGCTGGAGCTGCTCCCCCAACATAAGCAGCCTCCTGAGCCTGCAGCACCTTTCCATCTTTCTAAGCCCAAAACCCCCTAGTTCAACACCACGATGGCCCGAGCATCTCAAGCCAGCACCAACCCACCCCCACCTTCCCTTCAAGGACTGCAAAGAGGCAAGAAGCAGGGAGGAAAACGGAGGGCTGAAGGGATTTAATGTGTCTTCATCCCCCCCCCACCAAGCTCCAGCCACCCGCAGAGGATGAGTGAGGAGGGTGGCGGGGGACGCGCTGTGTTCAAGATAAAGAGCGGTCCCTACTCGGGCCCGGGTTAATCTCGAGGTTGTGGGGTGGGGGGGGGAGGTGGCAGGGGGCCGGCTCGGTCACGATAATGACTGCCGGACCTTGGCGACAGCGAGACGCAGCTCGCCCCGCCGCCGCCTCCCCTGTCCCGGGGGTTTAAGCAAATTGCTTTGACATCCAGGAAAGTCGTAGACATCAACGGTGAACGATCTAATGGGTTTTAATTTCATTACAGCGACTCTAATTGAGAGAGTCCCGGTGCAGCTCCTCTTCTGAAGTCCCTTATTGTCCCCTCCGAGCTTTAGGTTTGTTTAGAGGGACTTTTCCCTAAAGCCGCCTGTTCGCAGCGGGGGATGCCTGGTCTCGTCCCTCTCTCGCCGGGACTGGATCACCCCCCAAAATAACAGACCGAGGGGGTGGGAAGAGATTTTCCCTGGCTACGCTGTTGCGGAGTCTCCACTCTCCCTTTGAGAAATGGGGAAGGAGATGAGCCCTGGAAGACAGCGCTTGCAAACCGCTTTTCCCGCAGCTTAAGGCAAAAATAAAATGACAGAAAAAATGATTAAAAGGGAGAAAAAGACAATCTTTCCCCCCTTTCCTCTCCCCGACTGGAGGTGGAAAGGAACGCCAGTCAAAAGATGCTCAGCATTGGAGCGGGCTGAGGGCTCGTCTGGCTGCTTTCCCCAGCAGCCCCCAATCCCCCAGCTTCATCACGACCATGTGGGCGAGGGTTTAATAGCACGAGATTTAGCATTAAAAATCGAATTTAAAAAAAAAAAAAAAACCACCAAGAACTTGGAGGGGGGAAAAAAAAAGAAATGAAACTGAAGTGTTGAATCGAGACTGGAGAAAAATAACGCTGTTGGAAAAGGATGGTGGGAGCTGGAGTTGCATACCCGCTGAAGTAATTATATAGATATTTTTATAGAGAGATCTATATTATTCATACATGCACACATGTATATTTGCTCAGAGGAACCCTCATCTTTGGAGGCCTTCGAAGGAGGGCTGTTCCTGGCTGCAGAATTCACACAAGCTTTCACAGCCCCCCGAGTCCAGCAAAGAGCTTTTTTTTATATCCAAGAAGCTCTAGCGGGATTTCAAGGGGTTGTGGGTTTTTTTAATTGTCTTTAATTATTTGAGCATATTTTTTTGGATCGAAGGATCCGCGTGGGCTCAAGTCCCATTTCCTCTTATAATTAGGCTTGATTGATTTGTACTTGTTAAGCAAATTCACAGAGGCTGCGAGCAGCTTTTAACGCGTCAAGACTCTCGAAGAGGTTAAAAACCAGGTAGCTACATATTCCGTTAAGCTGGGCGAGTTTTGCCCACTCGCGAACTCCAGCTGCTGGGGTCTGTAATCAATTCCCACGCAATGCTGTGAAACAGCCCGTTTTTTAAGGTGTATGCTGCCATTTTGGGGGGGGATCTTTCACTGAAGTCTCACCGCACCCTCTCAGGGAAGAAAATAACACCCTACCAACACCATGGATTTGGAAGTGAATGACATTGCCATGACCTTGGTGGCGTTGGCAGTGCGGGAGGTGACACGCGAGTGCGGGACACGCCGTGGGAGAGGGTTGTGGGCACGCGTGGGATGCCCGGTAGCCCTTCTCCCACACCTAGTACTTACATGGCCGAAGGGGTCGAGGTGGTTGTTGGTGAGTTTGAGCTTCTGGAAGGAAACCAGTTGCCTCATCCAGTGGGCACCGGTGGCCGGGGAGTCGGGGTGCACGTACAGCCGCCCCGGCATGGCCGGCTCTGCCTTCCCTGTCACCGACCTGCGTGGGGACACAGACATTGAGCTCCGACTGGAAGGGGCTGTCCCGTGGGCTCCTACTCCCCCATCTATCCCCTCCCGTGGGGTCCTGCTCCCCCATCCATCCCCTCGCGTGGGGTCCCTTCCCATTCGGGTATCCGCATAGGCAGGGGCAGCGCGCTGTTGGACAATCACGCCGTCCTTAGGGAGAAAAGGGTATTTAAAAGCATCGTTTGGGGAATTTACTGAGCTGTTTGGCACCTCTCCGGTCAGAGATGACTCTCCCTGTTTCCCAATTTAACCCTATCCTTTCCCCCTCCCTAATTACCGGCACCCAGACTGACACCAAGTTCCCACCGTGAAAGATTTTCCTGCCCAGACATATTTTCCTTTCTTAATATAATTACACTATCGTCTCCACAATAGCCAATAATCCCATCAAAGAGGATTGCAGTTATCGTCAGCTAATTGTGACGGATTTCTCCCCTCTTTTTTTTACACATTTCTCACCCGAGGACTGTAGGAGCATCCAGAAAGGGATCAGGTAAAGCCCCTGCAGCCTAATGTCTTTGTCCTTTGCAGGGAAAACAAAAAGACTATCCAAAGACTCCCCCCTCCCCACCTCAACCTGTGTTTAGCCTTCCCCGAGAGACAACACGGAGCTCCCTCTCCCTCCTCTTTCCCCCCACGCGTGCATTACCACTTATTATCTGCGAATTTGTATCTGTGGTCATCCGCTGGTACGATATCCATCAGCAAGATGTACTTCGTTTTTGGATTAAGTCCCGTGACCTTCACTTTGTAACTCGGGAACATACGCCTATTAAATTAATAAATAAGGATATAGGTGGGAAAAACGGAGGTGGGAAAGTTTTTTCAAGGTGCTTTAGCGTGTGTGTTTGTGTGGAAGAGCCGGGATGGGGGGAGTTATTTAGTAAAAGGGCAAAGCCACTCTCTCATTTGGACACCCCCGCTAAGGGTAGAGGAGGGTGGATGCAGGAGGTGTTTGGGTGCCACTCTCGGGATTGAACCAGGTGGTTTATCAAGGCAAAAGCATAATTAGGCGGCTGGTGCTGTTATTTTTTCACCTACACTTGTGCCTAATCGCGAGTTTATTTGTTATTTGTTTCGCCAAGCCTTCGACTCTCCTTTCTCTGAACAAATCCGATCGTGAGAAGCTTTGGAAGCAAGTTACTTCCCTCTATCCATAAAGTGCTGGAGCAGGGGAGGATTTGGTGGGGGGAAGATTTGTCAACAACCACAAGCTCAAATCTTTCTATTTCTGTAAATATATGTATTTCAAATAAGCAGATTTAAATCCATTCCCATGTGTATTAACGGCTGAGGGTAGAGACAGTAAAAGAAACCAACAACAAAAAGCAAAGGAGAGTTGAGATGGAACCCCGAATCTGCGCGGGGTTCACCCCGAATCTGCGCAGCCATCCGCGCAGATAGAGCCATCAGCAACCACACCTGACAAATACTTGGAAACCCTCGAGCTGCAAAACACCGAAGACAAGGGCTTTTCGAAATATTTTCCATGACTGCGAGGCAAGGACTTAAAACACTGGTGTTATTTTAGTTCGGAGCTTTCCAAATATTTAAAAATAAAGCAGATGAAAATGGAGCCCTGGATTTAAAAGACTCCTAAAGCAGGGCAAAAAAAAAAAAAGCCCCACACCTCTAAAAATACTGAGCTCGCTCTGGGCTCTGAGGCTCGGCTCTTGTCGTTGCGATGGGGTATTTGGGATGGGGTTTAATTCAGTTGTAAAAAGTTGAAGGGGAGAAGGGGAAACAAAAAAAACAAACAAACAAAAAAGCTATAAACGAAGCAAGCAGGGATTTATCTTTAACATTTTAAGAGACAAAAAGCCAAATTGCACCTGAAGAATGATTTGTAAAGGCCGTGGAAACACCTGCCCAGCAAGTGCACTGACTTAGCTAACAAAAAACCATACGGAATAATGTCAATGAGACACCTATCTCCTGTCTCCCGCAAAGCCCCCGCACTGGAAACTCCGGGTTTATTGCTCTCCAGATGAGCTTTCTGGCCACTCCGAGAGTTGTTTGAAATATCTGCAAGGTGGTTTATGTCTCCATGTGCTGCTTGCTTTTTTTTCCCCCACCCCCTCTCCTGTGAACTCGGGAGTTTCAGGAGAATCCTCCTCTCCCTTCACCCTTGTCCCGAGGACGGGCAGCACCTCGACCCCCAGCACCTTCTCCCTATACACCCTTCGCTTTAAACTACGTCCTCTTGGACACAAAATCCTTCTTTCGAGCCGAGTTTTCCAGCAGCAGCGGGGGGCGAAGGGAAGGCAAGCCGCCAACCACCTCTATCCACTACAACTTTATACAACCAGCTCGGTAGTATTTCTCCCCCCCTCCCCCCTTCCCTTTTCAAAAGGCAAGTTTGGGAAGATCCCAACAAATGCCAGAATCAAATGAAAGCTCGATTCCACGTTTATCATGCCCTCACAAACCCAAGTTACTGTTACTTCTACGCCCAGAAGGATTTTTTCCCCCCTCCTTCCTCGAGGATTTGAATTTCAAATCATAACGGCAAAGCCTCTCTCGGGCTGCTCCCAGTTTACCGGTGGGACTGGAGAGACCATTTTACTAAGTTTTACTGGCTTAGGCACTCTTCAAATGTCCCATATCACATTAATATTAAAGATCATGTTAAATCGCCTCAAACACACACACACATGTACATATAAATATCTATAGATCAGGGTTTACTAAGCGGGTCATGGACTCGGTTATGAACAATCCCAATAAATTTGGATTTGCAAGGCTGTATATTTTTTCTACACACCCACACAAACAATCCTACAGAAGCGAATATCTGGCCGCAGTTAGATCCTCGTGCTGTTTATTTGCGGCCGTATCTATTTGTGCATCTAAACAGCTTTGCTCGCAGTATATAAAGCAGTAGCTGAAGATCATATAGACTTTTAAACAGGGTGGCGTGGGTGTTCTGGAGATATTCGCCTCAGCGTGTGCAAAATAAATCAGAAGCTTCTGTAAAACTGCACAAGGCATTGCAAAAAAAAAAAAAAAAAACACCCCGATTACAAAGGGTCGAGTTTTGCTCCTTTCATTAAAAATACTACCAATAATAATATTAACGAAGTCGCCCGGCGAGCTGCTCTAACCAAGGTTAGTTTTTTTGGCCGAGAAGTTGCAACTCGCGTTTGTCTGGAAAGTTTCCAAAGGCCTGGAATTGGGATTTAACGATCCAACTGTTCTGGTTAAGAGTGAAGCCAGAAGAAACAATTTCTTCTGTATATACCCTCGCAGGGAGGGCTTTCCGCCCTCCCCCGGCCTCGGTCCCATCACACAGGGTTCTGTGGCCACTCCTGGGGCCGTGGCACACACACACACAACGCGGGTCTCGTACACGAGAGACGTGACTGTACCAATAGCAGGGAGATAGGGAGATGCACCCCCCCCCCCCACGCGGCTGTGCGAACACGCGTGTCTCCTCTCGTATGCAATTCCCATGCCGATGCTTCTTCCCTCCTCCGCCCACAAAAACCATGCACAAACGAAGGCAGATTTAGCCACGCAGACGGGACGGGCTCTCCCCCACCCCCCCCATCCCGTCCCGTCCCAGCCTCTTACCTCCCGGCTTTTGTTATGATCATCTCCGTCCCCACTTCGTGAAACTTCAGCCACAGCTCCCGCTCGTGCAAAAACACTTTTATCCCCTCCATGCCCTGCGAAGGAGGAAGGTACAAACCGTTATGCTCGAGCGGTGCGGGGAGACCCAACCCCTGAGCTGGGAACAGCCTTGGGAAGGGGCGGTGGGACCCGGCACGGCCCCGCCGGGAAGCTCGGAGGGAAAACAGCCAGAGCTCGGGAAAAATCCAGCCTCTCGGGTGTTTGCAAAGCCGCTGAAGAATGGGATTTCAGGCCAAGGTGATGGTGGTCAAAGGATGGGGAGGGTGTTGAAGGAGGTTGGGGCAGGATCCTGCGGACCTCAGTGCTCCTGGGGAGAGCAGCAACCCCCAGAGCCGGCTCAAGCCCGCATCCTCCCGCCGTTGGAAGAAATAGCCCGGTGCTTCGGCCCAACTGCTCTCGAGAGCCAGCCGGAGGAGATTTACCCTCCTGCGGTGACTGATTTACACCCTTCAGGCTCCGGTTCTGCAGGCTAGAGCTGCGTAGAGCGTCATCTTTGCTTCCCCTCATCACATTCACCCCCAGCCCTCACCCCGTGCGGGCTGCTCGCAGCGAGGC
The DNA here is from genome assembly GCA_013401255.1 of Urocolius indicus. Lineage (NCBI taxonomy): Eukaryota > Metazoa > Chordata > Aves > Coliiformes > Coliidae > Urocolius > Urocolius indicus. The sequence goes on from WBNH01004368.1 coordinate 262,320, forward strand.
CCCAGCAGTCAGTCCCACGCTTGGCACCGCAGATGCCACCGCAGGGACCATATATCCCCGCACCGTGGGGTGGGAGGCACAGTAGACACCCACCCCCCCACACACACACCCCCCCAAGCCAAGCACATATCCTACCCGCACTAAAAATGGAGGCGAAGCTCCCCGCCAAAGGCTTCGGGGGTCGGTTTCCAAATGCACACGACGGCTTCAAGCCCCGGTACTGGTACCCGCACCCTCCCCGGCCCCGCCGTGCCCGTGGGCGGCATCTAAGGCTGGTGGAGGTTTACCTGCCAGGGGCTGTGCGGAGGGGCTCCGCAGGCTCGGAAGGAGAAGCGATCTCTCTGGAAAAGCCCCTCTCTCTCCCCGCCTTCCCTCCCCTCGCCTCCCCCGGGCTGCCCCGAGCCGGCTGGGGCCGGAGGACGGCTCCCAGCACCGCAGTGCTTGGATGGGGAAGGAGAAGCCGAGGGATGTCCCAGTCTGCTGCTGCCTCAGTCTACTCCAAAGGGCCACGGGCAGCTGCGGATCGTGGGTCATGCGTGGGAACCCACGCGTGTCCCGGCAACACGCGGCATTCGGGAGGATAGAAGGTATAATAGAGCACTCCCTCCACCCCAGGGTGTGCCAGAGCCCTGGTGTAGTTATAGGAATGCCCACATGTGACACCCATTATCTGCCCTCAGGGCCCGTTGTGTGGGCACAGGCAGAGCTGTGTCCACACGAGTGTGGCTGGGTACACCAATACAAATATATACATTTATACCTATATAAATACGCACAAGTATTCCTGAGTCCATAGCAAATACCTCCACACACACACGAAGCTGTGTGTGTGTGTATATATTCACCTGTGCTTTTGGACACTCGCACGCTACTGGGGATGTGCGTGCTGCTGCATGAGTGGGTTCCTCTCTCCAATATTTCGGGTGCTTTTCCAGTTGTGTCCCTCTACATCCCCCCAATATTCACGTGTGCACCTTCCCCACAGGTTTAGTGCTTGAACACAACCCCAAATAACACCAGAGCAGGATGAGGCCCACAATCAGGTGAGATTTTTTAATCCTAAGGGGCCTAAAACACCTCAGCTCACCACCCAAGGAAGGAGCAGCCACTCAACTGAGCTGATATTTGAGGGGAGAAAAGCAGAGAGAAATGGGGGGAAAATAAAGAGTGAGGGGAAGAGGAGTGTGAGTTCTTACCTGCTGGGTGAAGGCTGCCTGGGGCGAGGTGGGAGACTTGCTGGTGGCTCCCAACGGAGTGTCCTGCTTGGCTTCAGCCTGGAGCTCTTTGGCCTCCGAATCAGCCGGCGTGGTCGGGAGCCCAAAGCCTTCCTCGCTATCCGCCATGTTACGAGCTTCCTTCGCTGAATCCCCCACTGCAGGCACACATCAGGGAGAGAGCAGAGATAAGAGACACATAAGTCAATGCTGACGTTTAATAAAACAGATATATGTGTATATATATATATAGATATACATCCACACACACATACACAAATAGGCAAGGGAGAGTGAGCCAAAGCACCAGGCAGGGCTGCCTGACAAACCCACGCTGCCCACAACTCACTTCCAGCTGCCCAGGGAGGGAACAAGGCCCTTGAACTTTGGAAGAGAGAGAGAGAAATAAAGACTTTTATTTATTATCGCAGCCCGCAAGGAATGATAGGATTTGGGGGGATGGGGGGGGGGGGGGGTAGTAGGAGGGAGGGGAAGGGGGAGGCAGTATTATTAAATGCATCTTTTGGAAAAGGTAAACAGTGTATTTTAGGCCTGTCTGGCAGGAGACGGGGAGCAAAGCATCAGGGAGGACCATGGAGCAGTCAACTCATCACATATATGACTCTCTGTAGGTCGGGGGTCCAAAGTGGGGTAGGGGCAGAGACTTCTCAATTCCCCCTTGAGCTCACTGGGCCAAGGAGGCTGAAAATTCCCCCCTTTTCCTCCCAGGGAAATGGCAGCTTGCACCTCACTCCAATTTCACCCACGAAAACACCAACACACGAGGCTCCTCACACAGCCCCGTTTGCAAAGAAAAAAAAAATCAACTTCTCACACCCCTAAGCCCAAAAAAAAAGCCCAACAACAACAACAACCAAAAAAGAGCCTTTTCTCTCTCTCTCCACCCCAAAACAGTGGCGAGTAAAGCAAAAAAAAAGAGCAACGAGATTCCGAAAAGAAACCAAATCACGCAGCTAAAGTGCAAATAAATCAATCGATTGAGCCCCTGTGCAAGGTAAGACGCTCTCGGGCTGCTGAGCAGAGAGTGGAATTGGGGCTGAAGGGAAATAAGCCAGAATATTTCGAGTAAAACTGTACCGGGGAGAGAAAAAAAAATAAGCTTTGGAAAAAAAGAAAAAAAAAACAAACCAACCAAGCCCAACACGGTTTCTGTCTGACGGGAACAACCACAGTTAAAGTTTTTAAACGCGGTATCTTGACGCAGACTTTTAAAGGCTCGATCAAGGAATAGGAAAAGTTTCAAAGCGGCACACACGCGAAAAGATAAAAGCGGTTGAATTATCTGATGGGGTTTGTTTGTTCTTAAGGAGTTCGGAGTTTTAAGGAGCTTTTAAAACAATATCTATCTCTCGCGTGTTTCAAAGCAAGGGGGATTCAGTTTGGAAAGGCCAAGCATATGGAGGCAATATTGGGTTTTAAGTGCATGAGAATGTTTGGAAATGAGTTCTTCAGCCTGCAACAAGGTTTAAAAGCCGGTTTTAAAGCAATAAAGGAGAGAGAGGGGAGGGGAGAAAAAAATAAAGGTAATTCTCCTTTAAACGCTGAGGAAAATTGGGAGTGGAAAGGAGGGAGCAGAAAATGATCTTCCCTGCTAGTGGTGGGGAATATATCCATATCATTGAAAAGGACAAAAAGCGAAGGGTCTTCAGCTCCGGAGCTCAAGATGATGTACAGAAATATCCCGTGACCCTTACTTCTCCCTTCTCCAAGGCACAGCAGCCGGGCTCTGGGCAGAAACCACTGACTGGCCAAGCAAAACCGCTCCCAGTGCGCGGATGGGAGCGGGAGCGGGGCCGAGGGCGCTGCGGGAGCCCCGGGCCCGGCTCACGGGAGCAGAGCTGCAGCTCCAGGGACCATTTAAGGCTTTTCTCTTCCTCTCCTCTCTCTCTGCTTTTTTTCCCCCTCCCTCCTGGACTCTCATATTATTATTTTTACCCTTGCTGCAGCTTGGGAATTGCCCGTTGTCCGTTTTTTCAATCGATTTCCCTCCAGCTTGGAGCTATTATTCCCCTTGAGCTGGCAAAGTTAAGGATGATGGGGTAGGGGGGGGGAGTAGAGGATGAAGGGGGGGCGAGGAGGGGATGAAAAAAAAAAAATATAGAAATCCAAACCCTAAAGCATGTTTGTTAAAACAAAGAGAGCCCCAGCTATGGCAGCGCAGGGCAGCCGGGCTCAGTGAGCCTTCCCGATGCTCTCCTCCTCGAGTCATAATTAAGCAGATATAAAAACACCAATATATTATTTTTTTTTTCTAAAAGGGGGAGGTGACAGCAAAAAAAAAAAAAAAACAACAAACCCAAAACACAACAACCCCAAGCAGCCTGTGACCAAGAGCAATTGGCGATCCGGGGCTTCTAATTTTTTTTTTTCCTCTCTCTCTCTCTCTTTTTTTTTTTTTTTTCCCCTTTAAAGAGCTTCTGAGAAGAAATGGAGCTTGACAGAACCAGGCCGCGGTGGCTGTATGCAAAATGCATCTTGCCTTGCTAAAGTAGCACCAAGTGCGTTTGCGGAAGGGGAAAGAAAAGGTGGGAAAAAGGGGAAAAAATAGAAAATAAACCCCTCTGCTTTTNGCCTCGCAGCTCCTCGAGCAAGGCTGTTTGTGGCTAACAATGGCCCCCGACAGCCACTTTCGCTCTCCCTCGGTCACACACCCGCACCGCCCGATCCCAGACACCGACGGACATACATGGCAATGGAAGAGCTGTTACCTTGCGTGTTGAATTCCATGCAATCAATGCATCTCCATATATACAATGTATGTGTCTATTTTCCCCTTTTGCAATGGAAATTACAATGGGATCAGGCTTCTCGTGTGCATATTTCCTTTTATTTATTTATTTGCGGATCAGCATGTGAAAAACCCAGCCTGGAAGGAAAAAAAAATCTATCCAATGCAAGCCTGCTCGCCTGCTTCTTTCTCTCCTGCTCTTTCCAAACACTTCCAGGTTGTCAGACGCACTAGAAAGGATCCTGAGGCCAAGATAAAGCCCCCCACCCCCACCCTTTTCTCAGCCTCAACTGGAAAAGAGCGTTTTCCCCACCTCACTCTTTCTAGGCTCCAGCTAAAAAAAAAATTAAATAAATAAAACTGAAGAAAAAAAGTAATTTAAAAAGAGGGTGAGAGTGAAAGAGAAGAAAAAAGAAAACAGCACCCCCTTGGGAAAAAAAAAAAAAAAAAAGGACTTTGATCTCTAAAAAGGTCACTTTGCTTTACTTTGGAGATTTAAATATGACATGAAACCTAGGAAGGAATCTTTGAGCAGGCTTTTCCTCCATGTTACCCACAGCTGTCACCTATTATTCTTAATAAAAGTTTATTAGCAACATTTCACAATCATATCCTTGCAAATAAATAAAAAGCAACAAACGTAGGGTGTTTGGCTTGAGTTGTTTGGAGTTTTTTTAAATAAATTAAAAAAAAAAAAGATCTNCATCTCTCCCAACCAAAGAGAAAATTCAGCGCATGGGAATATCCTTCCCCCCCCTCCTCTCTCAACCCCTTTAAATAAATCGCTGGCTCCACTAACCTCGCACCACCCCCACCAGCCCCCCCTCCCCTCCAAAGGCAGCCTAGACTTGTGGATTTAAACCCAGCTCTAGCTTTGCTTGTGCTCACAGAGGCCTTTTATTTAGGGGTGGGATGTGGGGGAGAATCCTCCCTAAATGGATTCGCCTAATGGGTATAACCTGGGATAGTAGGATAGAAACCCAAGGAAGGGAGATATCGGGGTTATGTGAGTCGGGGTTTTAGCCCTTGTCCTCGCTTCTGGAGGCGTGCAGGATCATTCCCTCCTCTCCATCTCTTTCCCTCACTCCTTGCTGCTCTGCCCGGCTCTGCTGCCCCATGGCCCGGCCCAGCCGCCCACAGCCGATGGCCGCAGCTGCCCCCCGGAGCTTTTTCGCCATGCTCAAATAATCAACCCGTCAGCGAGGAACGGGGATGTGGGTTTATCTGCATCTTCCTTCGCTCCTTCTCCTCTTTCTTTCTTTCTTTTTTTTTTTTTAATGTATTATTTGGAGGGTAAAGTTGAATAGGTCACTGCAGGGTAAACAGCCGCCCTGTCGCATTCTGCAGCCTGAAGAGAACCAGATTGGCGAGGCGGATTTTTGATAAGACTCGGAATAAATGGCATGGTTTAGATCTGCTCTACCCACCGCCCACCCTCCTCCTCCTCCTTCTTCTTCTTCTTCTCGGGCTCCCACCCTCTTCTCCTTCCATGTGTCCCATCGTCTCTTCTAACCCCCCCCCCCTCCACCCCTCCTCTCACCCTTTCACTCTTGCTCTGCTTTTCGCTCTTTCTGCATTTCACGGAAGTTTTTCAGCAGCCCCCCCCCCCCCCCCC